>OY992511.1:19882612-20482612 GCA_963921215.1 Scoparia ambigualis
CAGTAAGTCAAGACAATTGGGTGTGTGGCCAGCGAAATCCGGAATTCGCGTCGCTTGATCCACCAGCTGAGTGAGATTTAGTGCTAGGGAAAACCTTCGCACTTCTCTCCCAGCATGGTCAGTCTTCCGGAACGGGTACAGCCACTCTTTGTGGTGAGCGTTGAAGTCCCCCAGAAAAACAAGCTCCGCCGCTGGATACCGCTGAGTTGTTAAGTCTGCCGTCTCAGTGAGGTAGTCTATGAGCCGAGTCGCCTCCTGAACACCGCTGTGCGATCGGTAGACACAGACGTAGATTATCTTCTCTACCCCAGTGTCCACCAGAAGCCAAATAACGGAGAACACGGATTTTTCAAAGCAACGGAGACGCCTACAGCAAATGTCATCGCGGACGTACACACAGACCCTTGCACACTTTTTGAACTTATGCTCAATTGAGTAGCCAGGGTAGTTGAGGTACGCCACGTCCGACGGGGTTGCTATTTGCGTCTCCGTCAAGAAGAATAGGTGTATTTAAAGTTTAAACAATCTTTGACGACCACGGCTACGAAGCCGTGACGCCCCGCTGCCGCGCCGTGCGTCGTGGAAATTAGAAGTCCACGCCGCCGCCGCCGCGGATTTGGCCCTCAGCGCCCATATCTGGTACCTACCTTGTTAATAATAATTAGTCTAGAATAAGAATAAGAATAAGAATAAGAATATTTATTTGTCAATAACATGTGTGGTTACATAATAAAAGTTGGTACCTATAAATTTTAATTGCATCAACATGTTTTGCCAGTTTGGCGTACAAATTTTATTTATAAAAAGCGTCTATTGTCAATTAGTCAAAAGAATTAAATATCAACGTAAAAAGTGCAAGTCAAATAACAATACAAATAATAATTAAAAAAAAAAAACAATGTCGTATACATTACATTACTACAAAATACAAATGTCAAAATAAAAATATCGTAATGAATAAATTAAATTAAATAAGTTTATCATTTAAATAATCAATAATATTGTAGTAGCATTTGTCAATCAATAAGCATTTAATTTTATTTTTAAAGTGGTTTAATGGCAGTTCTCTGTACATCTTGGGAATTTTGTTATAAATTTTAGGTCCCATGCAAAATACACGTCTAAGTTGTGGAATTCCATAATTGGCTTAAGTGTTTTAAAATAAGTTTTTTCTATGTGTATGTAAAAAAGAATTTCCAAATAAAATAAAAAATAAAATAAATTCCAACCGGCTATAAAATAAGGAAAGAAAGAATATTTATTGGAATCACCTTAGAAAAACACAAATAATCATACAACGGGTAGGTAACAAAAAGAAGAAAATAAAAATTACATGTACATTGCGTCCTGTTATGTAAGTAGTTGATGATGATGATGTGATGGTCTTTTTTTATAAATCACAGTAACAGTTCTCGTAGTGAGCATTCCTGTTGCATTCAGTACAAATATAAAATTACAATAATGAGTTTTCAGACCTCGATGAATTCATGACTCAAATTCCCCTGCACGTTACTTAATACAGACGGTACCGTGTTTGAAAACTGAATTAATCAAAACAAAGAATCTCACATCGAATGTGGGATATTCCGAATCATATCCACGAATAAGATCGTTCACAATCACGCTAGCAGTAGCAGTAATGTTTACAATTTGGATTTTCCCATGAAAAATTGTTCGCCCATGCCGTAATCGACGGATGTGTAATGTGTATGTGTAATGCAAGCTATGTTTACGCGGCGTGTTCACACAGTGTGCGGTGCGCCTCGCATTGACCTAAATAGCAGAGCCAGATATTATGTGATATAAAAAAATCGTTTCAGTATCAATTTGCCGGTGAAAAGGCACTCCGCGAGCGGCTGGTTTATATAATCTAGCTTTTTTTATTTGGAATGGATTGATGTCATGTTCTGTAAATATTTTTTTTTGGTAAGTATCTTCCTTTTCTATGGGGCGGGGTATACCTACCCACTCATATAGGAAGTAAAAAATATTTTTATACCATTCAAAAATCCTTTTTTAAGTTTACTTCAAAAAAGATACTATGATTTTTGATCTATATTTGCCGCTAAGCAAAAGCGTCCTGCTGCGTTAGTTTACGGCCAACATTAACAGTCAATTCCATTTCAAACTTAAATAACCTTTCGTCTGTGAGAAAACCTACTAACATTTGAATTACTATTGTGTTTGGTTTTACTGCAGTTGACAGCTAAGTTTTATTCAAATTATGTAAAATTTGTAACTCTAGTAGGCAAAGAAACAGATATATTCATCAGTTAGAAATCCTAATATTTAACCGCCTCAATTAATCATCATTAATTGAGGCGGTTAAATAATATGATATCAAGTTGAGCTAAGCATAGAGGCTCATAAAAGCCTTAGCGGCTGACTACGCGCGAGGTTTTACGCTGCCACTACGAAATTCAATTCAAGTATTTTGTTTTATACTCGTATATACTATACCTACATATAATCACGACTATTATCCCCGAAGGGTTTGTCAGAGACTAGGCAATGAGGACAGAAAAAGCAGTCCTCTACCATAGTCCACTTTTCACCAAATAGCGACTGCACATGTGCTCAGCGTGACAGGTGGTGAGCCCATCGCCTCTCTATGATGTTGGAAGTATGTGCAGTCTTTAGTCCGTTAGTCGCCTTTTACGACACCCAAGGGAAGAGAGGGGGTCGTAGTATTCTATCACCGCTACGCGACACAAGTAAGGAAGGTTTTGTTTTGCTGTTATAAAAATACAGTATTTTTTTAATACATTATTATAAATATATTTGGCAGTATGTGTATTTGCTCAGTTAATTAATACATTAATCCTAAAAGGTGAAGGTTTGATGGACAGACGTATAAACAAACTCACTCCATTTATTAAAAATACTGTTAGTTAATGTTTTCTATCGTGAAACAGATAGATTCAAAAGCTGTTGTTTAGTCTCGAACTTAATGAAGTGAAGGCGGAATTACTAAGTGTGTGCAGCTAAAAAGAACCGAAGGCCAACTAACATTTATGAAAAACATTTCTAACGTTACACCTGACCAAAAAGTAAAGTAAAATGTAAATTTTTTATATTTTGATAAATTTGTACTTTCATGTTTAGGTAGAGTGTATAAGTTCTCGCATTCAGAGTGGTTGTCTGAAAGAAGAGGTATGTAATATAATTTATTATGTTTTATTTATACTCGTATTGCTAACTTTGCGTGGTGTTACAATCTTGCTATCAAAGTATTATCTATCTTTAAAACTATTTTAACGGTACTTAACACGACTAATTTCTGTATGTAAGTACATAATCTACTTACTGCTTGACGTTTCGGCCGCAGCGTCCCGTTAAAATAGTTATAATGCAATGCAACGCGATAGTTTAAAGTCTTATCTTATCTTTGTGTTATACGTGGTGAAAGCTTTAAAAGGTGTAAAGTCGTAACACGAGTAAAGATGGAAAATAAGGCTAGAACAATAAATCAGGATGCCTGACAGCTTCTGCGTGTCGTAGGTCTCAGGAGACTATGCTACGGTGAGATAGTGCTGGAAATTGAACGCTGATTCTTAAAATTGGTATTTTATCATTTATTGGTACCATTGGACAGGTATCACAAACTTGATTTTATGATAACGTACGTATATTGTAAGTAAGAATATTATATCTTGTATGTGAGTATGTTTATAAATTAATATATATTCATTTTTTGTCCATCATAAATATGATCTATTTATTAAAACTTGCGCACTTCCTCTATCTCCTTCTTAGGTTCCATTAACCAAAGGTGGTCTGGAAGAGATCGATAAGACCGCCTTTGTACATACTAGTTTTAAGTTTTGTCATGTGTGTGTTTCTTGTGTATGACAATAAACTGTTTATCTATCTATTTATCTATCTATTAATTTACGAAACGTCTAGTATAAAATGTAAGCTTAGGGATGCCATTATTAAGTAGTATTGCATTAAATTTCAGGGTCAGGTCCGGAGTCATTTTTTACGTTTAACATCTTAGTTTATTTATTTCCATAGTATACCATAATATTGCATTATCTCTTTTTATCTCATTTATTTATTTAAATTATAATTATATTTCATTATTATTATTTATATTATTATCCAATCTTTTTATATTTCTATTTCTTATTTCCCTTATTCTTGCACCCATTTCAATATTCTTTTTATTATATTTCTATCACCCAAGGTTGCCTGGAAGAGATTGCTTGTTAGCAATAAGGCCGCCTGTTTTGTACTTTGTCACTGTAAAAATGTTTTCTGTTATATGTTCTTGTGTGCAATAAAAGTATATTTTATTATTATTATTATTAAATTTCGTTTAAATTGTGTGCGAATGGAACGCGAAAGATCGCTACTACTAACTGCGGCTACTATAGGAAAAATTATACATTGTCGCTACATGTAAAAATCTAGAAAAGTTTTGGTCGCTGATCAATATGGCTGGTCGAGACACTTAATTGTTTTTCATAAATAATGAATTTCTTAGGATAGATAACAGCTAGTGTAGGTATCTTATTTAAATAAATGTAAACGTCTAAAAACTATTAACAGATGGATTTAAAGTGCTTTGGGAAATACTCTTAAACCACAAAGATTTTGATAAAGAGCTTTTTCAAGGTTACTTATTAAAAAAAAGAACACCTTCCTATTTCTATGGATGATAAAGGAGGTCGCCTATTTATCGTCCACCAAGGAGCTATTTAAAAAAAAATTACATAAGGCAGATACGCATTTAAAATAATAATTAAAGATGTAGCGTATTGAACGGACAGTTATATTAAATGGCCTGCATTACGTCTCAGCATTTTTCAAAAACATGAAATGCTGTAGAAATCCTATTGGATCCGATGTCAGATCGCTAAACGGATGTGCAGTACGTTGCTATCGGGTAAATGGCCAAGTCACGTAAGCCTACGTGACCCTTCGTGTGGACTGCTGGATGGGGGTTTAAAACATACGTTGGAACTTTTCAATTTACTTTTCTCTAAAAGAATTTATATATTTTATGCGGCCGATGCGATGGTTAAAGCTGCTAAAATCCTGTAACCTTATACGGTACATCGAAATAAGATATCACCAGTTTATTAGGTATGAGTACCTAAGTCAAATGAAATCAGTACTTTTCGTGTGATTGAAAAGCTTTCCTTTTGCTGAATATATTGGAAAAAAAATGAGTGTAAAACATGACATACTTAAAAAAGTTTCGATAATTAGATCTAAGTGAGTGAATAAATTAAATGAAATTAGTACTTTTGATTTGCTTTCAAAGCCTATTTCTGATTTTATCAACAACACATCATTACATTACCAACAGTGGAGTTGTATACCTAAATATCTTATTATCTCCTATAAACCCTAAATATAAAGTTGTTCCCAGTAACAAAGGGATGAGTCCCTTAATAGCTGACCCTCCAGGAAATCACAGAATGAGCAGTTCGAACCGAATAAATACCAAAGTCTTGGAAAATGTGACTATTACCTTATAAAAGCTAAAGTTGCCTTTATTGTATGGGGTCCAAGGTCTATATTACGGCCGCATGATGTATCGTTTGGGTGCTTTGGCAACCTTGAGTAAGGGTCAATTTAATTAATTACATAAACCACGACATGCACCCTATTAAACCTTTGTTACGCAGTATTGTTTTACTTTCTTCTATGTGTCTATTTATCGTTATTGTTGTTTTACGACCTCGATAATATTTATTAGGGTAGCTAAAAGCACATTATGGACAGAAACTTCCAGTCAAAGAGTATGTGTTAATTCCCGTATGCCTATCCCATTATTGACGATACATAGATCACAGTGTCCTAATATTAGCTGAACTACTCGCTTCCTGATTGCGTCATGGCCAGAGTGCCTGATGTGCATTTTTATCGTGTAATGTTTTGTTGATATTTATAACCTCCGATTACAGTAAAAATATTGAATGGCAGTATTTTGAAATAAAAACATGATCGCTAAATAGATCATGAATTCTTCCTACATTTTTCGAGCAAGAGGAAATACAAGTTTTCATCCTGTGTCAATGATAACTAAAACTTGGTGTAATCGAAGATGACCCGACAGACGACGACTATTTAAATTGTAAGGTCTCCCTTAAGTTTTAGAGGTAATGTTTTATTGTTTTGTTTGTCCTTAACGTTGACGTGATCAATAGGCACAATAAAATAGAAATTGTGTATTTTTTTCTTTCTTTCTCTGAAATAAGTGTGGAATTTGACTTGGGAGGCTAAAAAGACAAGATAAAAGTAGAAGGCAAAGAATAGAAGGCAGAAAAGAAAAGAAGAAAATAGTATAAATCTAAACAACGACTTTCGACAGATAATGATGAGCTTAAAACACACAATACTTCATAGAATTGGGTACTTAAAGTTAATCTACTGAGGAAGTAAATACCGTGTTTCGATTATCCAAATGCGCGGTGAGTCAGATGGATCTATTATAAACTGGCGTCTTTGTACTGACACTTGAACTGACGCGGGTCTATTTACGTCTAACTACATGGACGTCAATATAGTCCATAGCGTTGGACAACTTCTAATAGGTATTGTGCGGGATAGTTCGTGAACTTTTAACTATATTGCCTGTCAATAGTTGGGTGTTTACTGTTTAGTAAAACTTGTGAATAGGTAGATTAACTTGAGTAAGTATTAGTAACCCTTTGTATTCCGACATTTTCGACAGTTTTCTGTTGATAGCTAGATTTTTTGGCTCTTTTATTATATGCCTGCCGCCAAAACATTGACATACCGTCGTGACCTAACATAGCGTTAGAGTGATTTTGTAATCGATTTTTTGTTTTACTAGGTAAGAGCCATATTAATTAGTGGTTAGGTATTAGGAGTAAAGTGATGAGTGCTATTTTATTTAGACCTTGACTTTTCTTTTTCGTTCTGACATGAAATATTAGAATAATGTCTAGAAATGGCATGTAATGTGATCATTATCAGCCTATAAACGTCCCACTGCTGGGCACAGGCCTCCCACGTGAACAATAGCACGTGGGGATATTGGGCCATAATGCCATGTAATGTGATGATTAACTTTAAATTGTCTGAGATGCTACGTAAACCTTTTCTGTATTTTGGGAAAGCTAAAACAGAATGCAAGTACTCTGAAATGAATAAATAGAAGCAGGCTATGAACTAGAACTATTGAAATGGTAAAGTTTATTCATTCTCCATTTAGAGGACAAAACACACAACGGTGCGCCAGGCATCGAAATGACATATTCGCAGCGAGGGAGGACTTTAATTCAGGATTCAGGTGACACCCGCCGCACATTTCCGAAATTCATATTGACTGCTCGCTCCCGCCGCTTGCCGCTTATCACGACAAACGAAACAATACTGGTTGTGTATTTTGAAGGCTTCTGTACCTAAAAGCGGAGAGGCTCTTTTGATTTGAATTTTGAAACTCTATTAGCGTTACACTGTTCTGTTGTTTCATAGATATTAAATATTTTAAAAGAACATTGGTATTAACAAGTTGTTTTTATCAAACCAATTATATTCTTTAAGAGAGAAAAGAGAGAGTTATAGGTAGAGGGACAAGACGAGATCAAACTGTTTATTGGCACAATTTTCAACGGAATTGCATAAACTTAAAATATAAAAAAGTAACTCCATTTTTTATACTGTGTCTTAAGGTAACGCCGCTGTAAAGCAGTACCTACCTACAAATGTGTGGCAGCTGCCAAACACGTTGCTTATATTGATAGTCTAACATTTATTTAAATTAATGAGGTAAAAGAAACGAGTTATCCATCACAATATTTTCATAAGCGCTCTTTTACAAATACCGTTACTGAAGCGAAACATAGCCTGTAACTACTTATTATCGCCAGTTGATAATATTTTTTTTTGTTGTTTATTTATTTATCAACAAACGTTGCATAGCGGTGAAAACTACTACCATACCCCTCTTTTCCCTTGGGTGTCGTAAAAGGCGACTAACGGACTACAACGGACTAAACTGCACATACATCCAACAGCTTAAAGCGGCGATGGGCTCACCACCTGTCACTCTGAGCACATGCGCAGTCGCTATTTGGTGAAAATTGGACTATAACAGAGGACTACTTTTGCGGTCCTCATTGCCTCTGTCTAACCCTTCGGGGATAATAGTAGTGATTATATGTATGTACTTATGTATGTAAAAAAATCGAACGAATGTATGTTCGTGCATTAGTCAGAACGGCTGCGTATAATAACGAAATAATAATTTTATTATAATAATAACATCTGTTATGAGTAAATAAAGGAAAAGCACCTTAAGTAGGCCGGCGATTGATTTTGTTGACGACATTATCGACAGCGAGGGTTCGATTCAGGTGTCACTCGCACGTTCCTCGATCGGATGCTGGTCGATACGGCGCGGGCAGGAGACGTCAAACGCAGCAGCGCAAATGTATTTGGGTCCTTTTTAGCGTATTTTCTTTTTTTTACGTTTAATGAAAACTTTTTGTAAGGCAAATAATATAACATTAGATAAAAGGGGCTGTCGCTAGCGCTACGTACATTGCCATTTACATACTTACGAAAAACGATAAAATGTTGTTAGTGAAAGTCGTGCATATTACAAAAACAGGAAAAATTAAAAGCAATGGAAACGCTCTCAAAACATTTAGCAAATGTATTGAAAACAAATATATTTTTAATTTCCTTGCAGTTGCCTTTCGCTTCATTCTTCTAAATGGTCTTTCAATATTGGGAATCGCATTCTCTCCTACTACAATTAGCTTTTGCCTGCGGTTTCGATTGCGTTAATCCTTAGCAGCAAAAATGTATCTTCTTCAGAGCCTCATTTATCTCTTTACCAAAATTCATCAAAATCCATTTAGCAGTTTGAACGTGAAAGCACACACACTTTCGCTTTTAAAATAATGGTTACGATTATTACAAATCAATACTATTACACACAACAACAATTAAGTAAATGGAAAAAGAAAAGGATAAAGATAGAGTTTGAATAATTCTGTTACACGTCACTCTCCCTGACTATACTCTACAGAGAGTTTAAAACGTCAGTATCAAACAATAATGTAAAAAATAATCAAGGCTAGATTCGTAAAAATGTCATTCAGAAAACAATTTTAACTACATACCGCATCACGAACGCTGGACGTAGGTAGTTTAGCGACATGTGGTCATAGTCTGCATGTGAAAGTAACGACACGCGCCCATTGGATATCAGAAATATTCGATTGGTGCGGTTGTGGCCGAGCCGTCGCTCGTCAAACACGCGTCCACATGTTGCGGACCGTTCGTCGAGTATTCGCTTCGGTAAATATGGGACCGCTCATTTGTTCAGAATCTTTACATCAGAAATCAATAGCTAGCGGTGCGTTTATTGAACCGGCGACAATGATTCTCACCACATTCTCGCAGTGAGATCTAAGTGCTATTGGATACCATTTACTTGAAATACTTCTTTTAATCCTTACTAAGGTTATAATACGAATATGACTTTGTTTGTTAAGTAGTTTGTTATGACTACATCGCTAACCGACTTTAACGAATTTTGGTAAAGAAATAGATGGGGGTTCTTAAGACGGTTATGGGACGGGACGGGGCGAAGCCGCGAGCAAAAGCTGCCAAAAATCCCTTTTGCAATTTGTTCGCAATATTATTTGCTTTATTTTATCCTACATTTATTCATAGTTAATAGATGTTTAACGCTTTTACGATTAATTTTGACTAACAATATTATCGCTATTTGGTGAAAAGTGGACTATGTAGAGGACTGCTTTTGCTGTCCTCTTTGCCTATAGTCTCTGATTAACCCTTCGTGGATAAAAGTCGTAATTATATATATGTATGTATCAATATAACCTATTATGATGATGAAGCGGTCAGCCAGGAGATTAGGGAGTACAAACGTACGCGGAAACGCAGTTGCACTCGCACGATCTTCTCCTCTTATTTAACCTACTAGCGAGATACCATATCGTCGTTATTGTTGCAAAACCGCAGAACCAACAATGGTAGATTCCACGAAACTAAAAATAAAATAAAATTGATATTTCGCGAAATCACAATTATTTAGATTTTTCATAAAATTAACTATCATAAACCATTATAAAGCTCTCCGCATGTCTCCGGTACGCTCATGTATAGCTCACGTCATCCACTGAAAATAATCAGCGCTGGCTTCTGGCCTCGATGCGCGCAATTCTTCACGGCCCCGATAGTTTGCGGTACACCCACGGCCAGCGTTCAGCCCGCTGCACTTTTACAGTTGGTGATTTATGCGCTCGCATATCGCTCTCCCGCTCAATGTACGCTGGGCTGGGAAAGTTTTTCAATTGTTTTTGGGTGATTGGTTTTTGTTTCATTTTGCGTAAATAATTTAATATGACCTTTTTGGTGTGGCAGCAGCGTTATTCCTCAGTTGCGTTTTTACCCGAATAATAAATATAAAATTCTAGTTCTTTGCGTTTTCACTTGATTTGTTCAATGGTACCGAGACGTTCAAAACTATATCGAAGTAATTGATTAGTTATTATATATGGATTCTTGATTGATTGGACTTTTAGGGCAATATGATATACTTAAAATATACTACCGACTTGAATCATGTGTCATCTTGGTGATCATAACAAGACTTCGATTTTATTTTTAAAAAGTGTAATCTTGAATCGTTCATCGTATTAATTAAAATACATTAAAATACATAGTAGCTTTAATATTTAGTTCTATTTCAATTACCTTGATAAACTAACAAAACTAGGCCAGTGATACGCAAAGCGTTTTCATAGGCTAAACACATTTGTAACTATTGATAATACCATTAATTCTTCAGCAGCGGAACGCTTCTAATACGATGGAAACGCTATAAATTCACAGCAAATAAAACTTGCAGTTTATAGAGTTGCGTGTCCGCGCCGCGCTTTAAATTTTTAAAGTGCTTATTCAAGTCCTTATGATGTTTTATTACTTATTACCTATGTACTTTATATTAAAGAGTAGTAGGAATAGAAAAGAGAGTTTGCAAAAACCCAGGACCTCCGAATATCGGTCTGGAGGCGAAACTAAATGCGCTTGTGTGAAATCAATTGTAAAAAAGATAAAGATATTATTTTTGTTTAAAAATTCTACAAAATTCCATTTCTAAATAAACTCCTTCTACCTTCCTTTTCTTAGGAGGAAAGTGCATTTACTTACTACGATTACTTAAAAAAACTTAGGTACTTACTTGTGGCCGGAATAACGAAAACTTTTAAACAGTAGGTAGTTAGGTTTTATTAAAATCCATCAAGTAAGTAGTGGCCACGTTAATCCCTGTCCCATTATAACTCTTTTACGGGATAAAAACTAGCCGTCGTCAGGTTTCATAAAAATCCATCGAGTAGTTTCCACATGAAAATACATCAAAGGTATCAACCAGCAAACAAGTCGTATAAATGAAGGGTTATACGATACGGTTATACTTTTATATCATATAGGAGTTTTATATTGGTTATTAACTAACTGTGTTATCGTATAGACGTAGTACATCTGACGATTAAGTCGTCTAACTAAATAGTCTAATTACAACCTCAAATTAACGTTTTTTCAACTAAATTATACAACAATAATATAATGGTCTTAACTAAAACGTTTATTCAACAAACGTCTTAGTCGTAAGAACGTTTCAGTCGTAAAAAGGGTTTTTTAAAGAGAATATTCGCGAAATATGAGCATTATTATAACATCTAAACACGTTGTTTGACTAATAAAGTTTTTTTAAATATGTATTTAATGATTATATAGTGGAATTATGGTTAACTTCAATGAAATATAAAGTTATTAGTTTAACTATTATATACCTTTTATTCGACAGTTAGGCATGTTAACGTAAACCAAAAACTTTGACAATACATACAGCTTTCTGTGAACGTGTTATATATAAATGGATATTAATAACTGCAAACGATATAAACGAAGTGTAGCTTTCAGATGAAGAGAAACTGGTCTACGTGGTTTTATGCAAATTTAAAAGATATCCACCTATTTATCACATTAGGAAATGAAAAATACAGGGGGTTCTTTTAGTTTTAAGGAACCCTAAAACAAATACCAATAGCGCTCGTTTGCAGTCGTTTTAAAAGCGTCTACTTGAGTGAAAGTTATATTACAATCAAACAACAGTTTGCTGATGACTTGTACTACAATGACTGACCTTAAGCGTATAAAACAATTTAAATTATTTATTGTAAATTAACGAACTTTTGGATATTCTTAGAGAGCTACAGTAAAATCATCACATACAAAATCAATAAAGTGGCATTCTCATAGAAATCTAGACGTCATCTTGAATTTAGCAACTGCACAATATAGATTCAATATTAATTTCAATATTATATCTCCCAACTTGTTTTATTTTACAAAAACCACTAGGAAACAAAAATTTTGTGAAACGAAAGGATTAAAGGCAAATCGTTTGATAAATAAAATTTCAAAACATTTATGCGCCTTTAAAGTCAAGTAAACCGTGTTTAAATGTTACATGTCATACCTTTTATAAAACATAATAGTCAGTTTTCACACCTTTGCCCAATTTTTTGGTCACGTATATATTTTCACTGTACTCTTTATATAACATTAATTGGTCATATTTTAATCGTTAAACTAATTTTAATTAACAGTTTCTGACGCCATGTTAACCTTTATTTAACTATTTAAGCGACCTAATAGGTCTTATAAAATACTTTCGCCTTTTATAACCGTTTACCCTACGTTTATACGACTAACCTAATCGGATCAGAGTTATAGGACTTTATTTTGATAGTTGGGGCACCTACCTAAATAACTTTTACGTGTTGATAGTTTTTTTAAGAAATAGACCATAATTTATCATCTCGTCTAGGAGAAAACCTACTGACAATTGAATTACTATTGTGTCTAACTTTACGGCAGTTGACAGCATATTATTATGGACAAATAGGTGGATCAAAACAGATATACTTTCAACTGGATACCTCCACGCGTTCCCGGCATAAAGGGTCTTAAGTGATCCAATAAGAGGTCCGTTTTTTTTCCTTTTGAGGTACGGAACCCTAAAAACGGTCTACTATCCTGTCAGAGCAAAAAAAATAAAAATTTGAGAACATCTGCTTACATGAACTTCTGAATTAATATGAAATTTAGCTCAATCATGCGAGCGACAACCAACGAAATACTTTGACTTTCATCCATTCGGTATCATTACTAAATTAGCTTTTCTTTTGTTTCAGATTCCTTGTAAACCTCAAAAAATCGACACGACTGAACTTGTGATAAACGAATAGGGCTTCCAAACGTTTTAGTAGTATAGAAAATATGTCGCACAGAACAGAAGAATTAAATTGTTGAAGGGAGTGGAGTTCTAGAAGAGGAGGGGATGGAGTGACAATGACGGCGAGAGAGGTGGAACTGTCGGGCGGGGCGCCCTGGGGCTTTCGTATGCACGGCGGTGCCGACCACAACCAACCCCTCAGGATATCCAGGGTGAGTCGAAATCTCCTGATACTAAATTATCAAGGAACATACAGACTCTCGACTTCTACAACATCTATGTTGTTCTGACATTTCAGGATTTTTTGTATTTTTGACTATTGAGTTTTCATTCACCTACATATGTATGTTGTTCTGACTTTTAAGAATTTTTTAAAGTGACTATTGAGAAATTCATAAACTCTTTAGTCTCACTAGTTCTACAACCATCATTGGTCCTACAGTAAAACTGATGAGTAGAACTAATGAGAATAAACGAATTATGACGGCTTACTTAGGCCTAGTCTAAAAAAGGCTTGAGCCTTAAAATAAACCTGTTCTCCAAAAAAGGCTATAGTCGCAAAAAGGCCTAAAGGCTTTTTTAGGCCTATAATTAGCATAGCCCTAAAAAAGGACCCATAGGCTTAAATTTAGGGCTAAAAGCCTATAGCCTTCGAGAACACTACTAATACCCGCAAGGGTAAGTCAGAGGCCACAGTTCACGTTTTACTAAATAACAAACACATGTGCTCAGCGCGACGCTTTTGCTGTTGGGTGTATGTGCAGTCTTTAGACCGTTAGTCGCCTTTTGCGACACCCAAGGGAAGAGATAAGTTTTAGATTAAATTCACTAAGGGCTGATTTTTCAATCCTCGGTTAAAACTTATCCGTCTGATAAAGTATAACAAAATCAAACTAAAATCTCACCTGCAAAGAAAGAAAAGACTGATGACAATAGATTTTCAAAATGGTTGTGCAATACTTTAACAGACAAATAAGTTTTATCTGACTGTTGAAAAATCGGCCCTATGTATCTAAGTAGACGAAGATGAGTATTCTTTTGAAACTCGTTAACATGGTAAAAGATAATGGATAAATATACATAAACATAGAAAAAACACCCAGACCCGAAATCAATTTAGGAAATTAATTTTTAATAACAGTTTTTCTCTGATTTGACCCGACCGGGAATTGAACCCGGGACCTCAGAGATGGCGCGACGCCAGAACCGGCGTGCTAACCACTCGACCAAATTGGTAGTAATCTTTTAATAATGAGTCGCTACCACGCAGCTTTAAAACTGTGTAAATTACGTAAAGATTAGCGGCGCGACGTTAACTGAGAGAGGTGAAGGAAATGGTTAATTTTTATTTGTAAAATGCAAAATATACAACCTTAATTTTTCTTTCAAAACCAATTAAGGGTGAGTTCCACCCATGAAATTGAACAACTTTTTTTTGTCATTTTTGCACATAGGTTTCTTGGGAAAAGTGGTTCAGTTTCACGGGTGGAACTCACCCTTAATTGTTTTTGTATAAAGAAAAAATAAGGTTGTAAGTATATGCGATTGGTTTAGCTAATTTAGTTTTTGTTGTTTTTGAGAATATACTTCGACACAGTTCAGTTCGTAATAATGAAGCCCAAATATCTTAACGTGATTACAAAAAAATAGGAAATACCATTGGGAAAAACACACCCAGCTCCGCCAGCCATATAATAAATGTGACTGAAATACCTAATGAAAATGATAATTTTTCGCTGTGATGCCATTAAAAAATATCTGACGAACGATACACTCAACGTTTAAGTAATGGGCGATTTTCTGACAGCCCAAATTAAAAAGTAAAAATTAGTTCAAAAACACCAGATAGATGTCGTTTTATAAAAGCCGGCCACCAGCCGTACCTCTACCTAAGGGCTGTAATAAATTCTACACTTTTACTTGTCTACCAAAAGAATAATAAAATAGTAAGTCCTTTACCTATTTATATTCAGGACATCCAGAACCTATTTCTATTTTGGAATAGAATAAATATTACGCAGCCATACACGTGCTCTTCATGAACCCGCCTTTTACCATGCGCCATACTAATCTATGCTAAGCGCCATCTATGAAGTCATTTACGAACCAATTTCTTTTTTTTTTATCTCGGAAAATAGCCCATTGCTCTAATAAAAACAGCCTATCCAACAGCGGTGAACATCTGTAGTTCCCGTCTGAAGCAGTTTGTTTGTTGTCGGCGTCATTTGTTGAGACAATTGTTTTGTGGCGCTCGGCCGGTTACAATTAGAGTAGTGCTGGAAAAGATTATTCTCTTATTTATTACTGCGCTCTAAGTGGCAGTTGGTTAAATTAAACTCCTAGTAATGTCGCTTGCTGCCTGAAAAAAAGGAAAGATGTTATTATTATTAGTATAATTGTCCTATTACAGGGCAATGGACTCCTTTCTTTTTACCTTTTTCTATACGGCTATTTTTTTTCTTTTATATAATGGCTTCGTGCGATCAGCACATTTAGCCAGTGTCAAGTAAGGTACCTATTAGTAATTATTTTCTTTGCATTATGTATATGATAATGATCGTTTAATGGTAAATGATATTCCCCTAAACCCCTCGAGACTTTAGCTGTGGGACTTTATTGAGATATCACACGGACTTCTTGAGAGAATTTGAAAAGTGATGTTGCACTGTTTTGTTTTATTTGCCAACACTCATGCACGTACACGAACACTTAACAGTAAATAATCCATCATTTCTTCACATTAATATTCGGCAAAACACAAATTATAGAAAATAAAACAAAACTGCCGACATGACGCTTCACTTTCCCGCCAAGAAATCCTATACGGCTATTCAGTGGGGGTCTAACTGTTTTTTTTTATAATATCAGTCTAGATGCGAAGACAGCAATTAAAGCACTAGGCCTACTCTCTAAGCGCATCCGAAACTTCGTTGGCTCGTAATTCGTCGTACTTTATGCGCGCACTGCTGTTTTTAGGGTTCCGCAAAAAACGGAACCCTTATGGTTTCGTCATGTCTGTATGTCTGTCTGTCCGTCCGTATGTCACAGCCATTTTTTTCGAAACTGTTAGAACTATAGTGTTGAAACTTGGTAAGTAGATGTATTCTGTGAACCGCATTAAGATTTTCACACAAAAATAGAAAAAAAAACAATAAATTTTGGGGGTTCCCCATACTTAGAACTGAAACTCAAATTTTTTTTAATCAAACCCATACATACGTATGGGCTTTCTATGAATAGGTCTTCAAAAATGATATTGAGGTTTCTAATATAATTTTTTTCTAAACTGAATAGTTTGCGCGAGTGACACTTCCAAAGTGGTAAAATGTGTGCCCCCCTCCCTGTAACTTCTAAAATAACCGAATTATAAAACTAAAAAAAATATGATATATTACCATGCAAGCTTCCACCGAAAATTGGTTTGAACGAGATCTAGTAAGTAGTTTTTTTAATAATACGTCATAAATGACTTAATTTAAAAAAGTACACTATTATTAAAACATCGATAAAGTTTTATAGATAATGGTACGGAACCCTTCGTGCGCGAGTCCTACTCGCACTTGGCCGGTTTTTTATTAGCGATTGGCACAGTACATGCTCACAGCTGCAGTAGGTCTACAGGATTTGTGCCGCATTACGGCTCGGCCATGACCTGCTATGCGATTCTCTAAGCGACGCATAGACGCTGCGCGCATGACTGTGATCTGCGGTCTTTTTCCAATTCTGAATGAATATGAAAGAGACAGAGTCAATTATCAGCGCTGCGGCAGCCGCTGCAAGGCTTTAACTTAGAGAATCGCACTTCTGGTCGCTGTGAGCGAAGCTGCGAGCGGATTCTTTGTACATTGCGTCCTTTCAATTTATTTCAACGTATTTGCTGAGACTTCCGTAATATATAACACGCAATGGTCTAAATTTTCGCTCAGAGCTCCGCTCCCAGAGGCAATGCGATGGTGATATTCGATGGCATAGTCGCCATCTTCGCATCGGTCGGCCGCGATGCCTTTTTGTGTTGGGGCGGTAGGGGTGAACTACATGGTGATGACTTTGGCTGTTGACGTGGCCGACAAAATCCTATCTGATCAAATCATATCGTAATTATACTTGGCGTAAAATAATTAAGTGAACGAAAGTGAAACGATTCTATGATTAAACCTAAAAATGAAAACTGAACCCTCTGCTTCTACTTACAGTTCCTAATGTTCTCTGCGCTTTAACAATTTACACTTTTATAACCAAAAACTACATTATGTCTAGAAAAAAATATTATTTTAACAAGTTAAAAACTACCTAAAAGAGTAAAAAGTTTTTTTAGCTACTTATGCTTTAAAAAAATACTAAAATACTATTAATTGAATATTATGTAGTATGTAGTTTAACAAACTGTGTATCGTATCAGTATAATATGGTGTCTAAGTTAATATGTAACAAGTTTAAGTGTAGCGGCTTGCTCTTTGGGGTTCTGAACTTGCAAGATAAGCAATTTTCGCAATGGCGAGTTAGCGGATAACAAACCAAATTAAAATATCTCGAGCTCCTCCCTGCTTCTAGTCCCAGTTGTGAGTCCTTAAATGCATACCCGCACGTTAGGTTATGTACCATTTTCCTTATACTTATACTTAATTTTACATGTGGTAATGTCTGAACCCTACACTAAGACATCATTAATAGGCTGTAGTTTGTACGTACTTTATTCAATAGCAATTAAAAATATTCTAATTTTAATGAACTGTTTAACTTTATTGTAATGAAAATAAATGTTTGTATGTTTCTTCCAACAGAGTTACAGTGATACGGTCGAGCGTCCTTTAGATGTGAGTAACTTGTGTGCCAAGCTGTGCTTATTCGCAAACAATAATCAATCATTCTTGTTCCATGAACTTCCTATATGAAACAACAGAAAATCTACCCATCTATTAAATTTTACTAATCTACCATCAGGCACTATTTAGAAATGCACTATCACCCGACTAATAAAAGCAATAGATTCGCTATGAGTTTACTAATACAAACTCGTTTTTTCATAAGCATAGAATAAGTAGGTAGAGATTATTTATAATCTAATTAATCTAAAAGTGTATGATAATGCACTTTTGCAATATTGGGATAGCAAGGTTACAGTCAAACAGACAGGCTTATTATTTCCGAAACGTAATAATATACTTAGTGCTATATTATTATTATAAAAAAATGTATCAGCCTGGTACTCGAGTCGAACCCAGTAGACTCAAACCCACATAAATCATATCAAAAGTTTAACGTGCAAAAGAAATAGTAGCATATTTCCGCCTTTGTATTTATGGAGTTATCCTTACTATTGATAACGTTATTAGATACCACGTAACAACGACCTATTCCAATGTGTGATCATGAGAAAATGTCACGTTGTATGATTGTAAAACTCTAAACCTTTCACCATACTGCCTGCAGATTAACCCATATATACTTTTCACCAAATAGCGACTGCACATGTGCTCAGCGTGACAGTGGGTGAGCCCATCGCCGCTCTATGCTGTTGGATGAATGTGCAGTCTTTAGTCCGTTTGTCGCCTTTTACGACACCCAAGGAAAGAGATGTGCAGTCACTGTTTAGTGAAAAGTGGACTATGGTAGAGGACTGCTTTTGCGGTCCTCATTGCCTAGTCTTTGACTAATTCTTCGGGGATAATAGTCGTGATTATATGTGTATGTAATTAGCTGAATGCTTGCACACAATTTGAGTTGTGCACGAAATTGACTAGCTAATTAGTGAGAATGCTTGAACTAACAATTAATAATACCAATTAATTTACTTAGAATAGTATAGTTTCTTGGTGTTATTCAGTGGAATGTATCGCTATATCTTAGACTAGCGGATCCTCGCGGTTTTACCCGCGTGGTACCCGTTCCCGTGAGAATATCGAGATAAAGTATAGCCTATGCCTATGAATTTTCTAAATCGATCCAGTGGTTTCGGAGCCTATTCAATTCAAACAAACAATCAAATCTTTCCTCTTATAATATAAGTATAGATAGACAATTTGTCAACAGCTTAAGAGGGTTTACGCATTTCAGTTTCCCATACAAACTTCCAAGTCGAAACATTTAAAAACCAATAAGCCAATTTTGATGAAACTTTGCATGCTAAAGTAAAACACAGGGATCTAAATAGTTTAATGTTTTATATTTTAGCGTTTTATTAACGCTTAAATATACTTAAGTAAAATTTTAAACACTGAAAAAAGACGACAACCTCAGGCGGGAATCGAACCACGCACCTTCCGCATTCCGGGCGGCTGCATTAACCACTTGGCTACCGAGGTCTGGCTATCAACCGTCGAAATTTGTCAGTGCTTGATGCTTATGTTTTTATTGGGTCTCTATTGGATCGCCTAATTTTTTGTACGCCTAATTTGCAATGGCACCCAAACGAAAAGCCTAAAATTTTTTCGCCTAATTTCACTCTTCAGAATCGTGGTTGCCCTAATTTCACTTCGCCTAACTTTTTATCGCCACATTGTCATTTACCAAATGCGTCATTTGGCAGAACAATTCGTAATCCCTAAAGTTTACAATTCCTAAATATTAATTCGCACAAAATTAAAAATGCAAAACATGCAGCATAACATGCAGCATGCATGCAGACATGCAGCATGCAAGCAGAAACACAGCATGCGTGCAGCATGCATGCAGATATGCAGCATGCGTGCAGGCATGCAGCATGTAAGCATGCAAGCACGCATGCAGCATGCGTGCAGGCATGCAGCATGTAAGCGTGCAAGCAGGCATGCAGCATGCAAGCAGGCATGCAGCATGCAAGCAGGCATGCAGCATGCAAGCAGGCATGCAGCATGCATGTAGGCATGCAGCATGCATAGTTTCCGTCACGGCTTCGGCGCTGCGGGGCTCCGGCGGTCCCACGCGAGCTTTTCGTCGCAGATGGTTTTCGCTCACCACGCGGGCTTATATTGCACTCTAGGGTAGGGCAGACAAGACTACGTGGAGTCGGGTTTGCAGCGATTCGCTGCTGTCAATTTATTTTCTCAATAAATTTCTATGCTTTTATTCCAATACATTATTGGCACATTTAATTTTAGATATGCTAAAATTAGCTTTTATAAATTTTGCGAAATAATCGTTATGCCAAAATAAAGTTATGCCAATATAAAGTTATGCCAATATAGTTTAGGCTATTTTACATTAGACATTCTAAAATTAGGCTTTTCAATTCTTAGGCCAAACTATAATGGTGGCAAAACAATTTTTAGGCGAAACAATAATTGTACGTTTTTAGTTTAGGCCAAAACGGTTTGGCCAAACCATATTAGGACAAACAATTTTAGGCGAACCGAAGTGCACCCGTTTTTATTTTTTCTAAATAGAAATTTTTTATCTAAATAGTTTGTTGAAAACATTTTTAAAAAACGTTTATTTAGCTGAGATAATGCGATTTAAAGTCCTCTATAGAAAGTTTAAAATCGCAATAACTCAGTTAAATAAACGTTTTTTTAAAATGTTTTTAACAAACTATTTAGATCCCTGTGTTTTACCATGCAAAGGTTCATCAAAATTGGCTTATTGGTTTTTAAATGTTTCGACTTGGAAGTTTGTATGGGAAACCGAAATCCGTAAACCCTCTTAAAGTGGTGGTAACCTAATGTTTTTTGTATGAAAGATTATCTCTCTTGATGTTAACCGTGTTGCGTAGCGGTGTAAGAATCTACCAACCCTCTCTACCCGTGGGTGTCGTAAAAGGCGACTAATGGACTAAAGACTGTACATACTTCTAACATAATAGAGCGGCGATGGGCTCACCACCTGCCACGCTGAGCTTATGTGCAGTCGTTATTTGTTGAATAGTGGACTATGGTAGAGGACTACTTTTGCTATCCTCATTGTCTAATCTCTGACTAACCCTTCGGGGAAAATAGTCGTGATTATATGTATGTATGTTAAGAGTATTTGTAGTCTTCAGGAAGGCTTTACGATGCTCGTATCTGGTGGTGGTGGTAGACCCCAGCGAAGCAGTTCCACGAAGTACACCGCGTTGTGAGGCTACTACCCCGCCTGTACCTTCTCACCTATCTAGTTAATCATGAAGGTGGATTACAGCTGATAGGCTGATACACTGACCTGGGGCCCAAGTCTGCTAATTTACGAATGGCATAATTGAATCGTAATTGTATCGCATTGTAATTGTTTGACACATTTGGTATTCGTAAATGAGTAAGAGAATACCAAATGTGTCAAACAATTACAATGCGATCCAATTGCGATTCAATTATGCCATTCGTAAATTAGCAGACTTGGGCCCCTGGAAAGTTATGTGAGAGGAGGCAATAGCATAGACTACTTAGAAGTAATCGACGAAAGTTCCAGTATCTATACCTATTATGTATTCTGTGATTTTACTCAACAGTTGACATTACGGATTGCCACTGGGAGAGGTAGCTGCCAGCCCCCGGCAGCTACCTCTCTCAGTGGCAATCAGAAAATGTAATGTCTCCGGCATTGTCGGAACCCTTTGTAGTTTTGTTTACTTAATTCTGACTCCCACCCAAAGTGTTTTGACTAAAAGGTTAATTAAACGTATATAGAATTAAGCTTTTAATTCTTAGACCCAGTATAGGTAGGCATGGATGAAAATCTCGTCATTATCATAAATTGGTTAGATTACGATAAAACAAGAGTTTTATCGTCCTTGCGAGCTCTATGAATGGGCGCTGTTGACAGTGACTCGGATCCCGGGCTTAGTTACAAGATATCCGGGCTTTGGGGATCAACGTTGGGAGGATCAATAAACATTCCAGATAGTAGAATTAATTGGTTTCCAGCTGTTTGATGTGGAAATGATAATAATATCAGGAAATGTGATTAAGGGGTTTTAGTGTTTGTTTTCTCGATGTCTTCGCTACGTAGGTAGGCTAAAGGCTGCTTATGTGTTTTCTGTTGTATCAAAAGAATTGTAGGCAATTTATGGTGTTCCTTCTCAGTCTATAAATGTCCTAAGATAGAGGGGATGGGTCATATTATAATCCAAGGGTCTATCAATGCGGTCTTACAACAACTAACGGGACCAAGGGCAACGGCGACCAACCAAACCACGGAGGAGCTCGAAATAATTTATTTTTCGGATCCGGTATTTCTTAAGTTGCAAAATAAATATTGATTTATCACAAATTACCTTTCTCTAAATATAAATCTTATATGTTATTTTTCGCCGCACTACAGCAACAAGTAGGCATACTAGTTCAGATTCCGCTATTCACGAGACTTAATCCCATTTTCCCAAGTTTTTAAATGACGAAGACACGTAGGCACGCTTAATTTTAGTGCTGTAGCCTTAAATGTAAAAACTAGATGCAAATGAAAGCTCTCAAAACGTCTGAACAAAAAGAGTACCTAGCAAAATGTTTAGACACTCATTTCGTTTAGAGTGCGAGCAAGTGTCAACATGATGAACTGCTCCTGCAATTCTGCCAAAACACATACAGAATGGCCCAGACGGTGACACAAATTTTTTTTTTCCTGACATTTAGATGTACCCAGATCACGGTTGTTTTTGCTCCGTGACCCAGATATACCCCATGTATGTTCCGCGATTTTTTGTAGTTTTCGAACTATTAATTTTGAGAATTTTCGACTTGACCGACTTAAATATTTTTCTTGTCGGAAATTATGCATCTTTTTTATTTTTTTTTCTTCTGTAACATATACCTCATGACTTGAGATGCATAATTTTTTGGAAAAAAAATTTTAGTAAGTCAAGTCCAAAAATTCTCAAAATTAAAAAAATCATAGTCGAAAACTACAAAAAATCGCGAAACATACATCTAAATAAATAATATATAAATATCCCATTTCCGTGTACACCTGGATGTCAGGAATCCAAAAGTGTTTGTGTTGTTTAATCTAATCCGTTTAATTAATTTAATCCAAAAGTGGAGTTTTAGTGTCACCGTTTGGGCCATCCTGTACAGGTCAAAGATGCCACTATAACGCTATGATTTAGTATACGTAGGATTGTGTATCTGGTTTTTATTTGTCAGCAAAGGCTGCAGCATTAATTACGGCTGAGCAAACGACAAAGCAGCCCTAATTCCACCATCCCGAGTAGTATCCTATCCACCAACCCCTCAACGCACACTGATCTAGTTACTACAGAATAGCTGCCGTTATAAGAACACAGTGCTCGGCAGGACTGCCCGCGCGGGCGCGGGCGCTGGTGGGGCGCGGCGTACTCAAACATATGTATTCTTATTTGAGTGTCCATAGATGGGCACGCGGCGCGGGGCAAATGTTTGTACGCCGCGCCGCGCCCGCACCCGCGCCCGCGCGTGCGGTCTGGCCGAGCACACAGACAACATTTGTGTCCTTAAAAACATAAAAAATTAAGATATTATTGCGTTAAAATAAGTTAAAATAAAGGCCCTACTGTCACGTCTTAGGGTGGATTCGACCAAACACGAATTTATACTATACCAGGAATAACCTATTCCACGATCTTAATCTATTGAGTAAATCCTTGTCGTTTCTCCACGTAATTTAAAGTAATCGAATAACAATACGCGCGATGGTGTAAATGCTTTTAACGTGTCAACTCCATTTTTTAGTATAATAGTGGTAACGTGGCTGTCAAAAGTCAAACATATATTGTGGACATGACAGTGGTCAGCTGTGACGGACGCTGCCATTACCTATATTTACTATATTCTAGGCTCACTATATTCTTAGAATTGTAGATGGTAAAACGAAAAACTGATTATTACTCTTGAATAACTGACGATTTATTCTGAGATTAATATTTACTCTTGTTTGGTCGAATCCACCCCACACATTTGCATAGTAACATTAAAGTGATACTCCTCTAAGAGTTGATGGTAAGGCCAGGTATCAAGTGTGAAACCAAATTTGGTTGCGGCTCTCCGCAAATCTCGTTCCGAAAAAAATATGTGCGAGGATAAGATAAGTGCTATAAAACATATCCTGAACTTTGATTACGGTCATATGTCGTAAGAATCCGACAAAATTAGGAAGAACAAGAAAAGTTAAACAAAGATCAGGAAGTAAAATAGCGCAGGACCGAGCGCAAGATTGGCATAAACAGAGAAAATAAAGAAGTAAATCTGTTATTTTAAAACACGCACAAAGCGTTCATCTCTGTTTACAAAATTGAGAGCATCAGTTTACTTTTTAGTACATACACTCACGACTATTTATCGTCCCGATTTTGGCGGAACGTCCCGACTTTCTCGGGACAGACTCGGTCCCGCTTTTCGGGGATAACTCGAATGTGCGTGCAGCGTTCTGATGCCACGTCCGCACGCTTGGCACATACCGCTGCTGCAAACTCCAAACCTCTACAAACGTTTGGATTGAAACCGACACTCGACGGATCGGCTACAAGCGCTTGCAAACCTACGCAAACCAAGCCAAACGCTCTATCCACATGTTTTAATTTGTGACGGCTTGTTGAGGTTTGCCAAGCGTGTGGACGCGGCATGAGGAAGCGCGGCCGAGTTGTCCACACAGACACAGACAAGTATGGACTACTGGCCTCCCGCCCGGCGCCGGCATGTATTGAAGATTTGAAACTCAAGTAAAATGATAAATTTTCAAAAACTTCTGATTATAAGTACTTATACAGTTTTTTTACTATGTCCCCCCAACTAGCAAAATTTCCTCTTACACACATCCCAAGAGTATAATTTTACCAGTCTTATGGTACTCCGATAGACTGCTATAAGTGTGGATTTGGGCGCACTTAATAAGTCTATTTACCCTGAAATATATCTTAAAATGGTTTAGGGAAAAGTGTATTTACAATCTTACAAAATTCTTGTTTGATGCTTTAATAATACCAAACAGACTTACAAATGATTTACAAAGGCATTCTTTAAGGGCATTTACCCTTATAATGCTGTTCTAAGTGTGATATTACTTGTAGTGCTCTTTGCGAGCTTTTAGTAAGACATGTAATCAGATGTAATCACAGTCCGCCGAAAGGATTGCCAAGTGCTCGTGAAACTTTTCTGAATAATAAGAAGAGTATTAAAAACGTAAGTATTATGTACTGCCCTGTTTAGTTCACTTTCCTACAAAATGTGTAAGAATAATTTCATGTTTATTACGCATTACTAACTGTTATTTAATTGCGAAGTCGATTTTATCGAGTATTTTGAAATAACAATTACAATATTTTTACGGGCCATTTCAACAACGTATCTTTAATAATAAAAAATATTATATTAAAAATGAAAAATATGGAAATGTTGCCATTATCATTAATCATGCCTTATAGTGGCTTTAACAGAACCAATATAAGTGCATTACCATTGTTTAAGGTTTACCCCGCACTTCTAAAATCAAATTCAACCACATTTTTTAATCCACGCGGCCATTGCTCATAACCCTTAGGGTTCCTTATTAAAGTAAAAGTAGGCTAAAAGACAAACAGGGAAGTTCCTGGTCGACCACCTTTTGACCTTTTTGCAATGCATTAGAATTCTAATTGCAATTACCTAGTTTCTAAGACATTTGACGTGCTAGTACTCTTTACTATCTTTTACAATAGTCACTTCTAATTAGGCTTATAAAGTGCGCATATAATACTACTGTTCTTACAAATGTTTTATAAAGTAAGCTTATATACATCTTTAAGAATAAGTTATAAGTAACTGACGATATCTAACAAAACACTTAGTAAAGTCACTTCTAAGATTGAGTGGTCTTACAAAGTGCATGTATAAGTGTTAATTAAGACTCAAGGGCAATTAGGCTTATAAAGTGCGTGTATAATACTATTGCTCTAATAAACATTATATAAAGTTTGTTTATATACGTCTGTAAGAATAAGTTATAAGTGTAACAGCCGATATCTAATAAAATACTTTGATAAGTCACTTTTAAGATTAAGTGGACTTACATAGTGCATGTAATTAAGAATTAGGCTCACAGAGTGCGTTTATAACACTACTGGTTTTATTGATGTCATTTCTCGTTTTCTTATATACTTCTAAAAGTATGTTTTACAAGTATATATGTTCTTATAGCTTAAATAGACTTATGATATGCCATTATTAGAGTCTCTATCTTAATCAGAACGTATATAAAATTTATTTCAGGACATAGCTCTTAAAAGCTTTCGTTTCTAAGGGTATTTTGCTAGCTGGGCCGCTTTCCACGAAAGAATCGCGCTTTTATCACAAAAAAAAATTTATAAATCACGACTTGACAAAAAAAAAATCTGGCAACGCTCAGAGACTAGGCAATGAGGACCTCAAAGGCAGGGCTCTGCACACAGTGTACATTTCACTAAAGAACAACTGCAAATGTGCTCAGTGGGATAGGTGGTGAGTCCATCGCTGCTTTATGCTGTTGGATGTATTGTATGCTGTTGATAGTCTTCAATCCGGTAGTCGCCTTTTATTTACGACACGCGGGGAGAGATGGGTTTCTAGATTTGTCTATGGTTTCTAGATTTGTTTATGGTTTCTAGTATTCTTTTTTTGCCAATTCACTGTTAACACAGCCATTTTTAGTATAAGATAATAAAGGTGTTTGCATATAATGCTTAGGTTACCTGCTTGCTAATCACGCCCTTGGGGTTTTCACTCAAACTCGAATGTCTCGGAAAATCTAATTAATTTAAACGATACTACAAAAACTTTAGGTTACAACAAAAAAAATTCTTAACCATCAAACAACACATGCATTGTTTTTAGAACAAGTCAATAGGAAATAATAAGGACTCCATTAAAAGTTCGGATTACAATTTTAATTTTAGTATTACATTTCAATGGGAGAAATTAAAACACATTTTAATGAATCCCTACAATGTTCGCGATGGTCGACAAGAGTCTCTTGTTACGTGTAACCGGAATCCATTAGCCTCCGGACGTTTAGGTAGTTTTGGTGCCTTCACATCGAATACACGGAACGCCAGATAAAAATACGGGGAATACAGCAGAATGGGAAGGATAAATTGAGCATAGGATTCAAGTAGATAATATGGAGTGATAGCTCGGTAAAACAGTGAGCAGTATCTCATGTCAGTGTCTTTTATTAAAAGAAAAAGTTACCATGAGTTTGGGAGACTAATTTTTTTACCAAACTATAAAAGAATCATTATGATTCGATCATTATCACCATCATCATCATATTGTGCCTGTACTATTATTACTAGGCATTTGAAACTTGGCGAAATTTGCAGGGGGTTCACGGAATAGATAAAGTGGGTAGGACAGAACAAGATAGCAATGATTATAATGATAATGATTTATTCCACTACCTTTTCCGGATTATAATTTGTTCGCAGACATATTTATTGAGACCTTTTCTCGGCTTCCGATGGACACACGGATCACAGCTTTCCATTTTCTAAGATCAAGTCACACTTCTGTTACATTTACTCTAATAACACCCTTGATACATGCTCGCTTTTCAATTTTGAGTTAAACGAAAATTATGTTTATTCTCTCGATGGAACCAATGGTTCTGCCGTAATCAACTTACCAACGACAACGTTAGGCGGTCCGCGTACGTACGCCACGCACGCGCGTCGCGGAGTCACGCGGCGCCTTACGTGGTCTGCGTATCAACGTCACCTTGTTAACGCTGTCCAACCCAATGAGAGCCTCGATAGTTCCACATGCCCCTCCATTCTCACTCTTAACTCCTACAACGAGGTAAGGTGAACAGTCCCGCTTACGTTGGACCTCACTCAATTCAGCCTATACAATGATACAACACGTCCTATTCTATCGCACAGCCAAATGTAATGTAATGGGGTATTAGCACGATCCGGATAAATAACACACAATGCAGTAGTAGTAATTAACAGACAAACTTAGTTTTAGCTGTAGATAAGAAGTTGATGTAATGTAAATGATTGCTTAATTTTATGTCATGATTATGTTGTTGAGTTAATTTAGGTTTCTGTTTTAGTTACCTAGTCGTACCATAAGTTCTGTCCCAACTTAAATTAGGGTATTTTAAAATAAATAATATCACGGTAGTACTATTATTAGATATCATGAATTAGGTTTTATACTATTAATTTCAATCTCACACATAGCTGTGTAAACATGGAGTGAGGTACCACAGAGAATCGTGAGAGCCAAGAAGTTGTTGCAGAGACACGCAGACGGTGCATGGTCACCGGACAATTCTCTTTACGGGTGAAAAAGATCATTATCAACATCAAACAGTCTCAACTGCCCGAATTTTGCATGACGTAGACTACAAGAAGAGGTTGGTTAAGAGAGGTTGGTTTTTCGAAATTACAAAGGAATCGCGTCAAAACGATAGGGTGTATGCACACAGCTCCCAAGAAGCTACTGAGAAAATTCCGAAGGTCGAAAGAGGCCACCACCCAGCATCTGTAATGGTATGGTGGGGCGTGTCCTACGAAGGCCTGACAAAGATGGAGCTTGTGAACAAGGGGTGAAAACACGAGCAACTAACTACGAAATTTTAGAGAAGGTGGTTAAGCCACAAGTAACACTGTGTTCGCTGGTAAACAATGGATATTTCAACAAGGCTCAGTACCAGCGCACAAAGCGAAATCATCCTAGCGCTGGTTAGACGTGAATTTAACGGATTTCATCGCCTCTGAAGATTGGCCCCCTGCAAGTCCTGATCTTAATAACTATTTGGATTATTGCTAATGGAATATTTTAGAGGAGAAAGCTTGCTCTAAACCTCATCAAAATATCGAGTCGTAAATTTTTTTTCATCCGTAAAGAGATTTTCCGGTGGCCACCGTCTGCGTGTCTCTGCAACAGCTTCTTGGGTCTCACGATTTTCTGTGGTACCCCACTCCATGTTTACCTACACAGCTATGTGTTAGATCGAAATGAAAAGTATAAAACCATATCTGTTAATAGTACTATACCGTCATATTATTTATTTTAATATACCCTCATTTAAGTTAGGACAGAACTTATGGCAAGACTAGGTATATAACGGTAAATATTTTTGTTTTATAGGTTATGATAAGACCAAAGATAAAAACTCATTTCACCCTAAATCCTAAACAACTAAGAAGCTAGATACCTCGTCTCCTAACTGCCAGAACATACATACATACATATAATCACGACTATTATCCCCGAAGGGTTAGTCATGCAGAGACTAGGCAATGAGGACCGCAAAACCAGTCCTCTGCCATAGTCCACTATTCACCAAATAGCGACTGCACATGTGCTCAGCGTGACCAGTGGTGAGTCTATCACCGCTCTATGCTGTTGGATGTATGTGCAATCTTTAGTTGCCTCTTACAACACCCAAGGATCTTTCACCGCTACGCGACACTGTTACTGCCAGAACATGCTATAGGTATTATTGTTATTTCGACGAGACTTTAAAATAAGATATCAACTCGTCTATCAACCAAACTGTACAATAATATATGTATCTGCTGGGCATCGAAAAGCCCTAGAGTCACTATACAGCAAAGGCAGTTGTAATTTTTTGTCATCGTTCATTTAAAAGGTTACTACAGTGAAATTAGTGTACGAAACGCAATATCTAACATCATTTGTATCTATATAAACAAACCGTTTAATAAAATCAAAATACCCAGTTTGTACAAGAAAACTTTTTTCTCATAGTAGGCAGGTACGGGCGAATATCTCTTCGGCAAACTTGGGTACGTTACCTCCGAGATCGGCGCCGGCTTAGAATATTTTTCCTTTACTTTGCAAATCATAAAAGACGTTTGCCAAAGCGTGCTGCTACGCGGAGCTACGATCGCGTGCGAATAGAATTTTTCACGTCTCGACTAGAAAGGCAAACTGAATGGTAACGGATTCGAGATTTATAAATCCGATATGTATATTCTGCAGAATGCCGATGAGTGGGCAAGTTTCTCTCCCACGCTAAGAGCTTTTCATGCTCGTACATCGAATTCTGTGAAACATTAAGAGTATCTCGTATGGGATTTTTAGATTAGCCATTTTGGCACCTAAAGTACCTTAATACTTATTTATTTCGAATTAATGTCATCATCATTAGAAGCATATAAACGTCCCACAGCTGGGACCTTCTGCAGATCTTCTCACATGAAAAATAGGCCAAACATTCGGGCCAGTTGGTGGGACCAAACGTAGGTACTCTTCGAATTACATTTTTTTTAATCAAATGGCAATATCCATTTTTCATTGAAAATTTAATAACAATGTTGTGCTTAATTCATCAAACGATAGACGAAATGTACATTGACATCTAAAAGAGTAATATGCAAATAGATCTATTTGATCTCTTCTGTCTTCTGTTAAGTAAGCCGAAACATTTCCATTAAAACGATAAGGTTATTATAGATTTCAACAAGAAATTTAATGTCACCAGTCGCGTGCTAAAGTTGCGTCGTTGAGTGGCACCACTCCCGATGTAATTGCAGTAACAAGACACTGCTCAAGTTGCGCATTTAATTACTACAGCCAAAGATGAAGCTCCGAGAGTTGCCATGTGGCATGTGAAATGTTCCAACAGAAAGTACTCAGCTAGTGGGAACTCATTGGATGTATTTAGTAGTGGCTCTTAGTAGAGCTTCCTCGCTAAGGTTTTGTTTTGAAGGACGTATCTCAGAAAAATATTAATTGACACGTTCTGTGGGCTTTGTAATGTTTATCAAAGGTTTGTTTGTTGTGGCTTACGTGAAAGATTCCGATACTCTGTCAATAAAGTGTTAAAAGGAGATTAGACGCATCTTAGGGCAACAGTTATGTTTGAGTGTAGAAAGAAAAAAGTGTAAAAACTCTTACAATGAATGTTTTTTGTAAAGGTGATGGAAAGGTTTACGGCAGATTAGAAGGAATAGAAAAATAGATCCTGGGGCGATATTGACACATACAAAAGCTCGCAGTCGTAGATTTGCTGAATTTACGTATGCCATTTTTTTTTACTATTCTCTGACCCTTTCACTTGAAGTACTTATAATATATGCCACAAAACGCTGATTTATATAAAATTCAGGTAATACTTCCAAATAGTCCTCAATTATTTAGGCAATCCGATAGATTTTATTAATCAAGTATTCTCGAAGCACAGGAACATTGTACCATATGGTGCGCTTCGTTAGGACTTTCTATGTAACGGTGGCCCCATAAAAAGACGACCAGGTTCTTTCTCTGTTTCACAAAACACCTAGTCCGTCTGAATGCAGGAACGGCCATTAATCCGCAAGTGGCTCGTGCATTCGCTACACGTTTAAGCTCTTCGCTGCAGCTTGTACGGGCACCGCCGCGAACAATTGAGATTATGCAATTCGCGTTGCCGTAGGGCACTTTTCTCTTCTTAACTTAGATTATGTAATTGTGAGTTCTTGTTCACATACTTACATAGTTTTCGTGATTATTTTAATTATACGTTCCGATAGTTCTCGTATTCCTAATTTCTGCTCTGATGAGTATTAACAATGCTTCTAGAGCCTCTAGCCGAGCTTGGAATCCTTTCCGAAAAACCGATTGCAATTGGATTATGAATTATGTCAGATATTCGCAAGTCATCATTTATCGATCACAAATTCCATTCCTAATAATAAGTATAGCATCGAAGATGGTCGTCGTGTAAACATTTCTATATACCATAAAGAATGTTGAAAGTCCTACGATTAGTCTCGATTTACCATACAATGCGAAGTTCATCGGCCTTGTAAGGATATGGGATCTTAACACGTATTCACCAAGCACGGAGGGCAGCTCGACGACTTCGATTCGCCGTCGACAAGATTAATATTCGGAACAGGCGATGGGCCCACACCGTAACAATAGCCTTCCCTCACCGCGCATGCATTTCGTATAATGCCCATATAATGTCTCGATGAAATTGCGTCCGACATCGCGTGCTCAGTTCACCTCTACCTTAGTATCGGTCATGGTTTCTTTGGGGCAGCCCGGCTTTTGGAACAGATTTTGTTGCCTTTAGTGTCATTATAATTCTATCAGCGGATTGTGCCAATTAAAGTCTAATGACTTAATTGTGATGTAACGTTTGTGTTGTGTATTTGTGATTGTTTTGTGTGAGGAGTCACTACAGTGTTACGCAATGTTTTCGTGCGCGTATAGTTACAGTGTGTAGTGAGATAAGTGGAGGGTGCGAGTTAGCAGTGAGGGGGGTTATTCCCGAGTCCCGGAAGGAAACATGTTGAAGTTTTGCTCACCGGCGACGAGGCGGCGGCAACCGAATGCGGTTTGTAACTCGACAGTTGTGCGCTTTTTGCGGAGACGGTTATACGTATAACGCGATATGATTCAAGCCGGCAAACTCGGCGCTGGAAGACTGTTAGAAACTTTGCCATTAGTGTTCTAGTAGTTCTTAAAGTATAAGTATATGCGTGAGTTGGTTGATATGCTTATATGATTTTGTTATTCTTTTTAAGTTGATGCAAAGCCACTAGTAACTACAAAATAACAATTTATAGGATTTAGGAGCACTTGCATTACTTTCAACTTGCAATACATATTAGTACTTATCATATAACTTTAAAATACTTACTTCAAAATAAAGTTTCGAAAAAATATCGGTTGTTTTGTTTGCTATTTAAAAATTTAACTAATACGTTTTGTAGTTGTTTCTGAAAATAGAGGTTTCTATTTATGTTTTCTCCGAAAGGTCAGAGATAGTGAACACGCGTATAACCTAGGGTAGGGAGTGGGGACCGCCTTAAATCGAGACATTAATCGAGAGTAGAGCCAGGCAGTCTCTGCAAGCTCATATTATGCATAAAATAATAATGTATAATTATTAAAGCTACAAGTAATCATTAGTAATAAACTCATATCATAAGAAAAAACCAGGTGATCAATTGATGCGTATTGACTTAATCACCATACCTGCCAAATGCGGGTTACTGCTCATAATTCATTCTGCTTTCTCTTCACATTTTTGAAACACATTTTGCCCGACTTGAGGGTACACCCCTTTGCATCATAATATTATTATTCATAGGGGGTTTTTACCCCAGTTTCTCTAGATATCACAGCCTAATGGCTTAAAAAATATCAATGCAAAAAGGAATAAGACATTAACTCAATCGTAACATTTCCAGGTGAACCCGGGTCGCAAAGCATCGCTGAGCGGCATCCGCGAGGGTGACGTCATCTCATCCATCAACGGCAGGCCCACGAAAACCATGAGCAACGCCGACGCTCACGCCATGCTCCGATCAGCTGGCCCCGTGCTGCGACTAGGCCTGAATGAGTAAGCTATTCACATTCATTCTACTGAAGTCATTTTGTCTTTCAAATTCCGATTCACGAAAACCATGAGCAACGCCGACGCTCACGCCATGCTCCGATCAACTGGCCCCGTGCTGAGGCTCGGTCTGAATGAGTAAAATATTCACATTATTTTTTTTAACTTCATCTTATAAATCTACAGCTGTTAGCCTGTTACGAATAGCCTGAGCAACACCGATGTGCTGCGCGTAGACAGGAATGGGTAAGTACTTTCATCTCTTTCCTGAATGAGTGAAGTTATTCTTGTTCATTCTGTCGTTATCTCGTCCATCAACAGCTTTTACGGATATCCTGACCAACGCCGGCGCTCACGCCATGCTTCGATCCGCCGGCTTAATGCCTGAATGAGTAAGCTATTAATGTTCATGCTACTAACGTCACCTCGTCTCTCAAAGGCCGGTTCACGAAAAGCACGACGCCGACGCCCATGCCATGCTCCGATCAGCTGGCCCCGTGCTGCGAATAGGCCTAAATGAGTAAGCTATTCACGTTATTAACATCATCTTGTCTATCTACAGCTGTCAGCTTGTTAATAGCCTGATCAACATTGATGTGTTACGGCTGGACCGGAATGAGTAAGTCTAATATCATCTCGTTCATGCCAATGAGTGAGTTATTCTTGTTCATTCAACTGGTGTTATCTCGTCCATCAAAAGCTGTTATGGATAACCTGAGCAACGCCGACGCTCACGATACGCTTCGATCCGCTGGCGCTATGCCTGAATCAATAAGCTGCGTTTGCGCTAAAACTCTTTTTAAATATTTCTCAACGTTAATAACTTTTCTCAAAAGCGAATAGAAAAGTAAAAGGTTTTATTACAATTTCCAGTTATCCTATGTTTTCTATCGTAATAACCTAATACGGTTAGATTCCCCGATGTTCGTATTTAGCAATAACCTACAGTTATAACATAACTTGTTGTAAACGTTCATACGGATTTGAGCATTGACGTCGAAAGCTCAAACGTTTATCTAATACTGGCTTATGCCCGTTAGCTCTAACCGCTCGGCCACAACTACTGGCGTTTTGCGAGGCGACGCGCGATTTCTCTGTTCTTTGCGTCCTTTCTTTATTATCTCGTCGTTCCTTGTGCTATGACGCTATGAGGCTTGAAGACGAAAGTCTTTAAGACTTTAAGCGCCATGGCGGTCACCGGTGGCCGGACAACAACTTTTTTAATTGTGTCTAATTTTGTAACAGTCAACGTGTTAAACAGTTCGTTTTAGCCATAATTACGTAGCCGGGAACGTGGACACTAACAGTGCGACTAGTACAAAAGTTCAAAGTAGCTCAACGGTGAGCCCAATGAGCGACCTTAATACTTTTAGCTCAAAAATTGGCCATGGGTTGGTCACATCTGTCGTAGACCATAACTGTTGGGGTTGACGAGTTCTAGAGTGGGGATCTCGACTGGGTAAACCTCAGAACAATAACTAATATTGTTCTGAGGGGTAAACGCAGTGTGGACGACGACAGACGACAAACAGCCGTGGCAATGTCTTATCTGTAACTGTAGAAACACAACAATAACTAAAAACATTGATATTATGACGACATATTTAAATAAGATGGTGGTAGCTAGTTTTATTAAAATAAATCCTTCCAATAATTCAATCGAACCAGGGGCCTCTGGGTCTGAAACCGGTGATTTATCAATAGACCACAGATGCGGTTAAAGGCCGGAAAGACTTTGAACATTTTGTAGAAAGCATTTTGTGACGAAGAGTGACGTAGAATATATAACGCGTGATGAACTAGAAATCCGCATTCCGCATCGCAAGATGCTTGAGCCAGCAGTCGAGACTTAATGGCCCGGGCCAATACCTTGCCGCTGTGAGCAGAGCGGCGAGTGGCTTCTTTGGCCATTGCGCGTTATCCTACGGAACTCTCAGTTAATAGTTTTAATAAAGACGCAATCGACAAAGAATCTGTTCGCCGCTCCGCTCACAGCAGCAATGTAGTAGCCGAGGCTTAACAGGAGCGGCCGCCACAGTCCGTTGTCAGACTGACGGTAATCCTATCACTCGTTTCGCCGGGAATCGAACACAGTACCGTCGGCAGATTAGTAGCGACGCAAATTGGAGCACTTAGTCGTGAGTCTATGAAACAGACTGGAATATATTCGTTACAGAAGATACGCTGGATTGAAGGACAGAACGTTTTGTTATTTGCTCATATTATTTAGCGGAAAGCATTTTTCATTTTGCCACCACCAACCACCGAGGGCAAGTAATTATTTTGGTCACCCATCCGTCCACTAGGCGGAGATAATTGCTTAACTAGCACGGTCGCAGTTCGTATCGAGCTCATCTCAATTTTATTTTTAAAATAAATATTTGAACCTTTTAATAATACTGAAACTGAAAACATTTGCTAACATTGTATGATTAGCCCCTATCTAATTCAAGTATTTGCATTTATAAAATTATCGTTTGAACAAGCGTCAATTAGCCCGGATGACCGCAGCCGCGTGTGGCCTAATCAACTGTCAGCGCTCAAACGCGGTTTCAGACACAGTATAACTAAAGTAGTAAGTAAGTCATCATTTTAATTATGAGACTAGCAATTTCTCAGTCTCCCTGTTACCACGAAGCTTGTAAAAAACTCTAAAAGCCAGGATAAAATAAAAATTAAACGCAAGTTAAGGGCCTGCAGATACGACCATGCTTCCCTCATTTTGATTTAATTAAAATAATAAATTTAAAACTAAATAAACAAATAAACGCTTTGCGGTGCACTGAGAAACATACCTACGTCTTAAAAATATTTAAAGATGTTTAGCACGCACTAGAGAGCGTTATAGAGCTATGGATACAACCACAAAACAGAAGAAAGAGGTGTGACAACCACCAAAACAAAAAACCTACGATTCGACCTAGAAGTATGGAACAGCTGATTTTTTTAAATACCAATAGATGTTATTTGTGCTTAATAGGTAGCGCATTTGCAGGATTATATACCTATTTCCATAGACAAATTAAATTATCGCCTTTGCCATTACCAAATAAATTGTATTTATTTATTATTATTTTATTGTTTTTTTATAAATACAAATATTCCGTACTGCTATACATAGTCCCGCAATACTTTCTACACAAGCGTTTACACAGTTTGTCTGCAGGATCGATTGAGTCTCGAATCTATCACATATACAAATTACTTAGGTATCAATTTTTTATTAATGTACTTATACAATATATATATTTTAACATAAATTAATTTTATTTTTGTTACTCTTCAGACGGATGTTCCCGGGAAAACTATTTAGTATACTTACCATTACGGCGCTAATAGACTGTCGTTAATAGGTATTTATTAGCTGATTCACCAGGAATGCTCTTTGAACGATACGAAAAGGTGTGAACGGTTCTCTTATTAAAAAAAAATGTTGGAAAAATTTCCGCGAGCGGGACTTGGAATTAAAGACAACATTCTGACAATATCTGCTATCGTCGTTGTTTAGAAAATGCGCTATTGTTATCAAATCAGTATAGTTTCTATTTATTTAGGAAAACTAGGTAGGTAGGTATAGCATCATTGCCAATAGATTAAGTGGGGATGTTTGTCCAAAAGTGCTGGTGAATATCTGTGAAGGTTTTAATATAATTCAGTGCCTGCACAAATTATGTAGTACTCACATATAATTAGATTTTTACTTTCCAGACCGTGGGAGACAACCTATTATTAAGGTTCTACTATTATACCATGGTTTAGAAATGACCTACTAGTACGGTTGTACTGTGTGCCACGCCACGGTTTGTCGGCTGTGGCCCTTTGCGGCCTGTTACGTTACGCGGCGCTAATAGACTGTCGTATATAGGCATTTTGTTTGGTGATTCACTTGTAATGCTCTCTGAGCGATAGGAATGCTGCAAATGATTCTGTTTTTAGACAAGTTAAAAATAAATATATTTTTATAAACAATATTTTAAATAAAAGTTTGCAAAAAGTGTTGATAACGTAAATTAAATTTTGTCTTACAAAGTCCAAAGCTTCCATTAATGTAGAACAACATTAAATATTTAATCGAGATTTTATGTCATTAATATTTTGTATGAAACTTATAAAGGGGTTACAAAAATACCCATAAAGCCTAAAGGGGGTTAAATGGTGCCTTATAACAAGTCTATTTATAATGAACCGTACTATCACTGTATAACTTACCGCCAAAAAAATAAAACCATTACTTTTTTCATTGATGTGCAAACCCTATTTTAGTAAAATTAAAGAGTAAGCTACGCAGAACGTTTATGTACATTTTTACCTAATTCGTGAAACGATAGAGAGACATACTTACTAACAAAATGTACAGAGTTCGATTAGATAGATATTACATCGTCATTTTGGAAAAAAATATGGAAATAAATACGAAACAATAATGTAGAATATCGTTAATGAAGATTTAAAATTGACAGTTTGAGAACATAACATTTTTTCCGTCTTAACGTTTTTTGAAGCCAGTACTTAAGCATAATGACATCATAGTATTGAACCTTTGTGGATGAAAAACAGAAAAACCATTAAAGTTGACAATTATTAAAATTGGTAAGAAGGTAAAATTGGTAGGTAGGCCTCTCTGTTAAATAATCTATGCTAACTCCGATTCCCTGACATGACAGCTTACTAGGGTTGACAATATTTTTGGCTTTTTGTAACACCTTGTAATTTGTATAGTTAGGCATGAGAGCTCGGTAGCGGTAATATTTTTAATGATAATTTATTTATAGACAGGAGCTTACTGCCACTTATATTTGGTACAAAAACCTATTTTTAAACATTTTTTTAGGTGTAGCAATAAAAAAAAATAAGCAAGTAGTCTCTAATTTTATTATACGCAGGAGTTAATAAAATTTTGTTTGTTAAAATTTTAAACACTGAAAAAAGACGACAACCTCAGGCGGGAATCGAACCACGAAAACTTCTAAGATTTGATGAAGCAATGTTGACTAAAAACATAAGCATCAAGCACTGACAAATTTCGACGGTTGAAAGCCAGACCTCGGTAGCCAAGTGGTTAAGGCAGCCGCCCGGAATGCGGAAGGTGCGTGGTTCGATTCCCGCCTGAGGTTGTCGTCTTTTTTCAGTGGTTAAAAATTTTACTTAAGTACATTTAAGCGTTAATAAAACGCTACAATATCAAATATTAATCTATAAACGCAGCTTCATCTTAACCGAATGTTCAAATATTTGTAAAAATATTTCTTTCGGATCTCAGAGGTGAAAACTTCTAAGATTTGATGAAGCAATGTTGACTAAAAACATAAGCATCAAGCACTGACAAATTTCGACGGTTGAAAGCCAGACCTCGGTAGCCAAGTGGTTAAGGCAGCCGCCCGGAATGCGGAAGGTGCGTGGTTCGATTCCCGCCTGAGGTTGTCGTCTTTTTTCAGTGTTTAAAATTTTACTTAAGTACATTTAAGCGTTAATAAAACGCTACAATATCAAATATTAATCTAATTTTGTTTGTTGCCAGGAACAGGGAGATGTCACCACGAAGGAGATCGATTGGCAAGACCAGCGAGTTAAAAAGTAAGTTTCCAATAATTTAACATCCTATCTGTCTGTTGTTTTGTATTTTTTATTAAGCCTATTTTGTCCCACTGCTGAGCAAAGGCCTCCCCCCAACCCTTCCCTTATCTCTATCCTTGGCGCTTTATCCCACTAGTTCCTTTTCCCACCAGTTACCAGTTTTGTCTACTAAAATATAATTTTTGTCAAATTTCCCACTCTATTAGGCAAAACAACAGAAGGATACGTTATTTATTACGGGCGTTAGTCTAGCTCTAGACATTACTTTAAAGTAAAATTTAAAAAAAAAAAAATGAAATTACGGCTTGTAATTTACTTCAGCTAGGGTAAAAATTCAACCCTACCCTTTGATCTTAATACCAAACAAAAGGCAGGATTACAACATTATGGGAACAATAGTTCACGTGTAGGCTTATATACGTAACAGGTACTGGATGACACTTGTTTCATTGTTGAAACGTCACGTTTGAAGGATTAATGTCAACACAGACTTAGTAACTCGTAGCATGCTTGTAGCTAACCTACTTTTAGCGGTGTGGTGACGGCTTCTTCGGAGTCCTGATGTATGTACATTTTGTTTCTTCTTCCTCTATCTATCTACCTATATCAATAACAGCCATTGTCATGTCCAACTTCGGACGTAGGCCTCTTCCATCCTTTTCCACTTCCGACGATCTTGGGCTATCGACATCCAATTATGTCCTGAGTGCCGTGCAATGTCATCCTTCCATCTCATTAGTGGTCTTCCTCGCGGTCTTGTGTGTGTTCGTAGACGCCACTCCAGCAACCTCCGAGTCCACTTCCTTCTTACTACTACTACTAAATATCTCAAGCGATCAACCGAAATCAATACATTTATGTTTGTGAGTGGCTGATCAATCATCATCTGTATCTGATTTTTCAATAAAATAACATCCTAACTTAATAATACATACATATAATCACGACTCCCTGAAGGGTTGGTTAGTCAGAGACTAAGCAATGAGAACCGCAAAAGCAGTCCTCTGCCATAGTCACTTTTCACCAAATAGCGACTGCACATGTGCTCATCGTGACAGGTGGTGACTGGTGAGCCCATCGCCGTTCTATGCTGTTGGATGTATGTGCAGACTTTAGTCCGTTAGTCGCCTTTTACGACACCCAAGACAAGAGAGGGGTGGTAGTATTCTTTCACCGTTACGCGACGCGGTTACCTTAAAAGACTGCTAAAGGAACCCAAAAAATTGCCTAAGCGTCAAAGCCTACAGCTTTCTACATTTAGAAAACTAAATATTGGCCTGTAACATTATAAATCTAGCTAGCTAGGATATTTTGACGATGTCTTGAATAACATTTCCCTTTGTAGTTGCTTTTCATTTTATCGCACCGAATGTACAGTGGCGGTGTAAAATACACGGTGACTTTATCACTGCCCGTTTAGTCGCTAACGCTGAAGGCTGCAGGGAAATGTGGCATAACCGTAAACTTTTCACTTTATGACAGTGAGGAAGCGATGCAAGCCTCTTTATCGATCAATGCAACACGCCCTCTTTCCTATGTCACGGAAACTTTTGTCACCAGAGGACCTAGACAAATGGCACGAACGCTTGTAGAATATAATGATAAATGTATGCGATTGACATAATGACAACGATATGACATTCAGCAAACTTTAAATAGGTAATTTTAATACTATAATCAGCTAATTTATGTGACATCCATTTTTCCTTATTATTCTTTAGTAAATCACCTGTCACGTAGGGCTCACCACCTGTCAGCTTTAAGCACATGTGCAGTCGCTATTTGGTGAAAAGTGGATTATGGCAGAGGATTGCTTGTTTGGTCCTCATTGCCTTGTCTCTGACTAACTCTTCGGGGATAATAGTCGTGATTATATTATGTATGTATGGATGTATTATTTTGTAGAGATCGTATAGAGAACGCACTCACTAAAAGTCTGGCCTTCGAATAATTCACTTTAGATAAACGCTAGCGCTATTCAACATGTAGCATTTGTCACTTGTTTAGGAGGGCTGTTTCTATCACGTTTACTACGCGTCTTTACGTGATTTATTTTGGTTTCAGGACCATCGCAGCTTGTGTGTGAGGCGCAGATTGGGCGGGCGGTACCACAAGCACCGGTGTACGCCACCATAAGGCCGTCACAGCTGCCGCACAATCGTCCCGCGTCACTGGCCACGCAGTCATCTCTGAACTCACTGCCGGCAGCGTTGAATTCCACCCCCCTAGTTAAATCCGTCACCGCGAACGATGAACCTCTCCGGTTTCATCCAACCAATCCTTTTTATACTACTTTACCGAATTATTCTAGTGCTTCCAAACTACCCGTACCAAACGGCAGGGCGTCCAGTATAGATAGGAGTAAATCCAGAGAGAATACGTCTTCACTTAACGACCAGAGCTCAGATTTGAAATCACCTTCATTTTTCAACAAAACGTACGACTCTGGTTCTAGCATCTTCCATCACTCGAACTTTAAAGACGCTGGGTTTACAAACGGCTTCGCCATGGGTGATTCTAAAAGTGGTAGAGAAAAGAGTGATAACAATATTTTTGATACTAAGTTTAACGCCCAATATAGTAGTGTTCCGAACGACATGAAAAGTGCGGGGAAAAATCCATTTGATTCGAAAAGAAATAGCGATCCTTTTGAGAAATATTTGAGGCCTGATAAAGTGAATGGCAAAAGTGATATTGAATCGAACACAATGACAAATTCAATTAGTGACAACAACTTTTACAAAAAAGAGGATATAACGAAACGATCAACAATAACTGAACATCAGATAAGTGAGGTGGAAGAAGTAAAAACAATCAAGAAACTTATACTGAATGGCAGCGGCGATGGCTTTGATTACGACATTGAACGACATTCAAAACCATTTCAGACGAACTTCAAGCCAACGAACTCGGAACAAACATACCAACAACACGGTTCTAGAGTTCACAATATTCCGATATTTAGAGAAAATGAAAACTTTATGAAATCTGAGAACGATGATAGAAAATATCAAATGCATCAGTCAACGATGGAATGTCGAACTCCAATTGGTAAGTCAAATACAAATTATTTTTAACTGAATATTTCCAGGCGATTTTATATAGGTCTGTGTTGTGGAAGCTAAAACATTAAACGTAACTTGAAAAACAAAGTAAACATGAAACTTTTTTTTATTATTTATAATCAATTCAATTTGTTACTTCAAACTCGTGTTGAGTGGGTCGGAAATCATTATCATATTTTGTTTAGGATATTGTGACGTGAGTTCCGTTTATATGAGAAAAGTTGGAGAAAACCCCTTTTTAGAAAAGTGTGGCTAGAGTCAGAAGCTGAAAGTTCTATACTGTTTTGGAGGAAACCCGTTCATGTTTGTAAAGTTTGACTATTATGTCAACGCTTAGGCTACTCCTATTCCAGGGTTGGTCTTTGGATCAACAAAGTATTACGTACATACATACATACTCAATATAATTACGACTATTATCCCCGAAGGATTAGTCCGAGACATAGGCAATGAGGACAGCAAATTCAGTCCTCTACCATAAGTCCACTTTTCACCAAATAGCGACTGCACATGTGCTCTGCGTGACAGGTAGTGAGCCCATCGCCGCTCTATGCGGTTAGAAGTATGTGCAGTCTTTAGTCCGTTAGTCGCCTTTAACGACACTCAAGGGAAGAGAGGGGGTGGTAGTATTCTTTCACCGCTACGCGACAAGGTATCCTACTAATATTATAAACGCGAAAGTTTGTAAGTACGGATGGATATTTGTTACTCTTTCACGTAAAAACTACTGAATGGATTTGAATGAAATTCCGCACACAGATAGTTTATAACATGGATTAACACATAGGATACTTTTTAATCCAGATATTCCTACAGGAACGGGAACCACGCTGGTAAAACCGCGAGCGGCCGCTTGTTACAAACATTTTAAAAATGTATCTCTACGTACGTAACTATCCGTCTCAATAGTACGTTTTTCTTGTGATCGTGTAAGTGAAGCAACTTTAGCAATGCTGGATCATCGGATGGCTGACCGAATTATAATACCTTGAGCTTATATAGGCCAGCGTGGTGGGTTATGGCCCGAATGAAACCTCTGCTATCATGGAGGATAGATTAAACCCAGGTAGTGCGTTTGTATACTGATGATGATAATAATGATGGTTCTAATATAATATAATGAATTTCATTCATTCGAGGGTTACCTTGTGAAAATCCATGCCTTACTAAAATGCAATAAAAATATGAAGTGCTAATTAGAAAAAAAAACACATTAGTCTATCAAGTTTGCAAATGTATGCGCATGCAAAAGGAGCGAAATGCATGCAAATATGCAAACCGAAACCTACGAACTGACGGACCAGTGAGCGTTAGCGAGAGTTAGCGGGAGTTAGCGGAATTAACACTACATGCTTTTATTATACTTTTAGTACTAAATATAATAACGGCTGTGTGGTAGCGTCTCACTAATAGAATATTACCTATATTACCAACCCCCTCTCTTACTTGGCGACTAACGGACTAAATACTGCACATACATCCAACAGCATAGAGCGGCGACGGGCTCACCACCTATCACGCTGAGCACATGTGCAGTTCGGTCAGATCCGACTAATTACCGCCCTATAGCCGTAACTTCAGTGTTGTGTAAGATCCTAGAACGAATATTGAACAAACAGCTTATTCGATACCTAGAAGGTCACTCCCTAATTTACGATCGTCAATATGGGTTTCGGCCAAAACGGTCAACGGGTGATCTTCTAGCGTACGTCACAGATCTCTGGGGTGAGGCTATTGACAAGCGTGGCGAGTCACTGGCAGTTAGCCTTGACATAGCCAAGGCTTTTGATCGGGTCTGGCACAAAGCTCTTCTGTCCAAGCTCCCGGCATACGGTTTGCCCGCTCAGTTCTGTACCTGGATTGCCAGCTTCCTGCATGAGCGTAGAATCCGTGTCCTTTCGGATGGATGCGCTTCGCGGTTCATGTCAGTGAACGCTGGTGTTCCTCGAGGCTCCGTTCTATCCCCCACGCTGTTCCTTCTGCATATCAATGACATGCTTCCTCTTGGAAACATTCATTGCTATGCAGATGATAGCACAGTGCATGGGGGATATAACGGGCACCCAACGGCTGGGCGGGTAGACACCGAAATGAAGCGAGCAAATCTTGTCATTGAGCTCGATCGGGTGTTGGACCTCATTTCTAGATGGGGCTCCGATAATCTGGTGGAGTTCAATGCCAAGAAAACACAGGTGTGCGCGTTCACAGCGAAAAAGTCGCCATTCCTTCCCCTTCCCTCTCTTCAGGGTACATCTCTAGGCCTGCAGAGCAGTATTAACATGCTCGGTATGGATATCCGCTGCGATCTGAACCAAAAGGACTACATCGAAACCGTGATTAAAAATGCCTCACGTAAACTCGGTGTCCTGAACAAGGTGCGGCGATTCTTCACGCCTGATCAGTTGTGTCTATTATACAAGACACAGGTGCGGTCTTGCGTGGAGCATTGCTCTCACCTTTGGGACGGCTCCGCAAAGTACCTTCTCGATGCCTTGGACAGATTGCAGCGCCGCGCTGTGCGCATTATCGGCAATGCAGAGGTCACTAAAACTCTCGAGCCTTTGCAATTGCGTAGAGATATTGCGTCACTCAGCGTCTTTTACCGTTTATACCATGGCGAGTGCTCTGAAGAACTCTTTGACCTCATCCCTCCTTCTCCCTTCCTCCATAGGAGTACGCGTGCTGCTCTGCGGAGTCACCAATTTACAGTCTCTAACATTCCATCTCGCACAAAGAAATTTGGTGACTCGTTTCTTTGCCGCACTTCCAAAAGATGGAATAGTCTACCAGCACACGTATTCCCTCCTACCTATGACATAGGGTCCTTCAAACGAGGCGTGAAAAAGCACTTTGTGGGCCGGCAGAGTGAGGATGACTGATGCTACGTCTCTTACGCTGCACCAGTTGTCCTCGCGCCTGGACCTCATTTCCACTTAACATCAGGTGGAGTGGGGTCATTTGCCGAGCTTAGTATAAAAAAAAAAAAAGTTATAATTTAGTGAAACGTGGACTATGACAGTGGAAGTGGACTGCTTTTGTAGTCCTCATTGCCTAGTCTCTGACTAACTGGGTAATAGTCGTGGATGTAAGTATGTATGTATATAATTAAATTAAATTAAATTAAACATACCTACAATCACACCAATTATCTAGCCCAAGAGAAGCTTCGAAGAAACCCGTTAAATGGTTACTAGACAACGGATAAACATACTTAACATTCTTAACTACATACTTATTATACATAGAAAACACCCAGACCCGAGACAATTTAGAAAAACAGTAATTTCTAAATTGACCCGACCGGGGATCGAACCCGGGACCTCAGAGATGGCGACTCCATGAAAACCGGTGTACAAACCACTCGACCAAGGAGGTCGTCATATAATAACGGATTCAAACGACATACGAATAAAGGCTATATAATACCTGGTGCTTGCTGCCGGAAGTGAAAGTGGCATGCAAAATTCTCATACGAAACACAGAAAACAGACGTTTCGTAGTCCCCAGTTTCCTCCTTCAGAACTGGAGCAATTTTTATGTATTTACAGCATCGGTTAAAGAAAGAGATTTTCTACATCTGTATGTTTAAGTTTTTTTGCATTAAGTCATTTATTTAACAACCAGGAGCCTTCAAAACTTAGCAAAATCACTCCGTTTTAAGGCGTCGTCAAAAACATTAACCGGTTTAAAAAAAATCAAACATACAGACATAGAAAATCTCTTTCTATAGCCGATTCTGAAAAAGTAATAAAAAATTGGTCCAGTTCTGAAGGAGAAAACAGGGGACTACGAAACGTCGTTTTTCTGTGTTTTGTATGAGAATTTTGCATGGCACTTCCTCGTAGTGTTTCCTCTTAAGAACCACCAATGGGTTGGTAGGTTGTGTGCTCAGTACTGTCTAGGACCATTATCTCAAGTCGCCCTCGGGCACTTGAGTTACCTACATGCAGCCGTCGTAAAGAGGGCATTGCTCACTTACTACCTCTGCCTGCACCAATGTGGCACGATTTAAATTATATTTTTTTGTACATTCTATGGGAAGAGTTGGGTGGATATAAAGCAGAAATGTGTGACGATTATATAGACAGCTGATGTTTTCATTGGTTGTACGTTATATTTCAGAAATAAACGTGGGCTAAGACAGTGGTCTGCTTCTGCAGTCCTCATTGCCTAGTCTCAAACTAACCCTATGGGAAATAGTAATACTGTGCCTATGCCCTATGGGCTAAATAGTAGTAAATCTATAAAACATACATATTTATTACACAAGGAGCAAATATAAAAATATAACTAAATAGTTCATGATTCCGATGTAAAGAAGTAAAGGAGAATAATTTCACTGTAACATTTTATTATGAAAAGCAATCATAATTACGGTATTAATCTAGTATACAATACATTATGATGATTCCTGTATTTCATTGTAAACGCCGAACACGAGAAATTTTACATTCATCGGGGGAGTACACACGAGAAATTGACGACTACACGTTAATGTCGTTGTCAATTTCTTGTAGGTAAACATAAATTATTATGTTTCCTTCTAAGCACATTTTTATATTCAGACGTAAAGGGTTCTCTCTTTGCTATTTGCTATCCTAACTAATATTATAAATGCTTTTTAAATGACTTCACTTTCACGCTTAAACGGCTTAACTGAATTTTGATATAGGTTAGATATAGATGGGCCCTGGAGACGGTTATAGACTATGGTTATAGGCTTCAATCATATGATCGAAGGTCACTTTTTCTGCGAAAAGTTAACCCGAGCAAAGCCGCGGGCAAAATCTAGCTTCTATCTAAAACTACGAGTTTGATTTAAATCTTCGACCATTGAGGAACTGGCTATCCTATCTCTAAACTGTCTTAACACAACAATGCCATGAAAATGTTTGGTAGCTAGCCAGGCGGACATAACAAGCCCTAGTACACAAAGATTACACATTACTTAAACATTATTTCTTAATTTTATAAATAACTTTATTAAATTTCGGGGCGAGGCGGCCCACGAGCTGAGGAGCAGGTGGTGAGCGAAAGCCATCTGCGACGAAAGCTCGTGTGGGACCGCCGGAGTCCCGCAGCGCCGGAGCCGTGACAGAAAACATGCCTGCTTGCATGCTACATGCCTGCTTGCATGCTGCATGCCTGCCTGCATTCTGCATTCCTGCCTGCATGCTCGATGCCTGCCTGCATGCGGCAAGCCTGCTTGCATGCTGCTTGCATGCTGCATGCTTGCTTGCATGCTGCTTGCTTGCTTGCATGCTGCTTGCTTATTACATGAGTAATGTTTTATATCATTTGATTATTATATCAAATGAACATTATATCAAGAGTACATATATTCAACAAGTACATTATATCAAATGAAATTATAGAATCTAAAATTATATTAAATGTTTATTATATTAAGTTAGTCGTTATATGAAATGAAATTATATGAAATGAAATTATATTATCTGAACGTTAGACCATAAGTATTTATATCAAACATTACACACCCCTTTTTTCGCACGTTCTTGTCCAGTTATCGGCTTCTTCAAAAATGGTTCGGTTTCATTACATCGTAATAAAGAATCACAAATGAGTACACGGTTCATTACCTATGTTTCTTTCAGTGAGCTCGTGAGGTACCCAAATATCGAGCTTTTTTGTGTACCGTTTTTCATATGCACCAAAACTTGTATGTGGTCAATTCCCAGTTCTTCAGCTACGTCATAACTACTGATATGCCGATCTTGCTCCACTTTTTGAAAAATGGCATCCATTTTATCCGTAATGTCCGTTCGTTCGTCCGTTAATGTTCAAATTAATTCTAAACTCTTTTGTGTTAAATTAGGACAGAAACCATAAAAACGGAAGTGTTTCGATTTTTCTGATGAGAAGTGGATAGGTATGTGAAAAGACTTTTTCCCCAACCTAATTGATTTTTGATTTTTTTGATTTGTCAAAGATGTACTTACGCCCGCTGGAAATCTCGCGCGGGACCTCTGGGTCTAAGACCGGTGGCTTATCCACTAGAACACAGGCTTACTGGTTTACTGGCTTACTGGTACTGGTTAAACAGCGGTTATTACGAGTTTGTAATCAATCACATTAACAAAAACGCGAATTTGTGTTGCATTAAAGCAGCGACTCCTGGTGGCATGAAGTGGAGTTACAATTTAGCCGATATCTTGACCGAAACGAATGCCCAATGAAACTCACACTAAGCTAGTCACATCAACTACTACGTTCATACATACCTAATGCTCGCAAGACCGCGGTCTTTGCCAACGAGTTGGTGTGACATGGTCCTATAGTGTAAAGAAACTTTGAAGGTCAATTCACACATATCAGTGAAGTCACAGTTCCGACACAGTACCGGCACAGTGACAACACATACACACACAACGCATCCCCAGTTGTCAGTGTCAGTGAGGACACAGTGCTCTCAGTGTTGATGCTGCTCTTCTTCTTCTTCTTCGTCTAAAACAGTAGCTATCATTTTCACCGAAGCTCCGTGAACGGGTACTGACTGACATGTATGAATTGACAACACTGTAGCACTGATACTGAACTGAGCGAACACGTTGACGGAACTGTGACTTCACTGATGTGAAGCTACCTTTACACCGACTGTATAAGAGTATAGGTATCTATAAGTAGGAAAATCAGAATGAAGAGAGAGAGAGAGAAGAAGAACAATGGTACAATCACAGAACAGAAGAAACTTCGGTTCTGTAGGTACAACTCAGCATCATTAGCCTATAAACGTCCCACAGCTGGGCGCAGGCCTTCCCACATTGACAACAGGGCCATAACCCACCACGCTGGCCCAATGGGGGTTGGTAATCGTACAATTCATGCCGCACTAATATCCCACGTCCCAACGCGGACTTTCTGTGACTACGTCTTACACGCCATTACCTGCGGCGACGCCAGAACTTCACTTACTTAAAACTCGGAAAGTGACTAAGTCGCGACTAAGTATTCACCGTTCGGAAGCATTGGAGATTATAACTAGAGACAACACCGCGTAACAATAATTTACGTAGTAATTGCGGTCTCAAACACCCATTCACTTTCTAGTGGTTGAGGTGCATTTGAAGTCCATGTGCCGCATCTCAGTGCGCGAATTATTGCTACGCGGTGTCGTGTCGTCTATAGTTTTAATACCTTAACGTTCGGAAGTCGTTCAGCGGCTGAGGGGCTGCTACAGAATGCAGAGTTTCTTAATACCCGTAGTTGAGTGCTACGTTCTACGACTACGAGAGGATAATGCGCTGTCTGCTGTAGGTAAGGTTTGACAGACGATAAGAAATTTGTTCTTTGAGATTTGTTGTTAATACTTTATCAAAGGATTTGGTGATGTTTTGATAATAGCTTGTAATAAGCAATTACATTACTTATACTCACAAATTCAGAGGAGTAAATTTGTTATTAAATGAAATGGCTTTTATGCATGTGTCTACTGTTCAGTAAATATTTCTTCCAAGAAACCTAATGAAATGAAATTAAATTAAATATGAAATTAAATCAGATATGAAATTAAATTAAATATGAAATGAAATGAAATATGAATTGAAATAAAATATGGTACATAAGGTGTTTAACGAAAAAGGTTTCACATTATATTACCAGAAACTAGCATGCTAAATTTTGGTTTAAAGAGGTACATGATAACTAAGTACTTGAACAATAATTTTATTTGAGTTACAACATTATTTTGACTTGAAACTATCAAAAAACTCGTTGACAGCGTAAGATCAATTTACCTGAGATCCAATTGATTTAAAAAAAAGCATAGTTAAAGCAAAGAAAAATTGCTCGTTGTATTGTAAATAATGTAATAACAGTAAAAGCCCTGTTTATGTAAACCAAACCTTCTCATTAGTAAGAGCAGTATTGTATAGTGGCCGTATTGCTATTTCATTACATTAGGCGAAGACTGCAGTGCGCTGAGCAGAGCGATGGCTGCGACCGTTAACTCAGGCACCCATTATAGCTACTGTCTAGATTAATGAGAACCAACTTAGGTTTATGGCCGAGAGCGTAGCGGTGAAATAATACTACCACCCACTCTCTTCTTTGCCTTGGGTGTCATAAAAGGCGACTAACGGACTAAATACTTCACAGTGCACAGTCCACCAGCATAGAGCGGCCATGGGCTCACCACGTATCACGCTGAGCACATGTGCAGTTGTAATTTAATGAAACGTGGACGATGGCAGTGGACTGCTTCTGCGGTGCTTATTGCCTAGTCTGTCTCTGACTAACCCTTTATATATATTAGTCGTGAACTTATGTATTTATGTAGATTTATGGTTTAGTAGACTTAATTCACCTGGCTGATATCACCTGGGTGCATTAAGTCTACCAAATAGTAAGTATACTTAATTCACCCAGGTGATTTAATGCACCCAGGCTATGCAACACATTATAGGAGAGTTTGATTATCTTGATTATATATGATCTAGAAAAGATAATATATTATTGTCTGTCTACAAGAATTTTAAAATTTACAGCCATCTATTATTAAGTATCAAGTGAAACAATGAAGGATCAATATAGATTACCTATATCAGTGGGTTCAGACATAATTCCACTGCTAGGATAAACAAAGGCTATATTCTCACTACTAAGATATACTAATAATTTTTTCTAATCACCATTATAAATATTTTTCAAATTAACGGTTTTTAATGAAAGAGGAAAAATACAACCAAATTTCGAATGTCAAAAAGGTCGAAAATAGCTCGCTCTTGTATTTTTTTTACCTACTGATGACTAGAAAATGTTTCACTTACTTTCCCGACAATCATTTGTTTTGACGTTGACGGTAATTCTTAACTTACATAAATAAATCTTATTTATAAAAATCAATTGCTGTTCGTTAGTCTAGGCAAGGACGATGGTCTATCTAGGATATACTCAAAAACGGCTTGACCAATTTGAATATTTTTTGTTTTGTTTTGTTAATTTAATACCTATTAGAAATAACGTAAAGAAAACTTTAAATAATAAAAAGAGGTTGCGCAATATAATATAAATTTGTTTGATAAAAACTTGTTGCTCTTTCGTGCTTATTTTTCGAGACATTTATGTTTTTCCTGTCAGTTGACTTGTCATTATGACGATTGTCGGGTCTACTAGTTTCTCATAGGATATCTTGGAAGCAGGTAAAGAGATTTTTCCTTAACATTTTCTTTTTAATGTACCTACTTAGAATGCTTACTTTTTAAAACATTTGTGTAGCAAACCGTCCCCGTCGCCTGATTAGTCTTTTCCTTAAGCCAACTCTTATCTTACATTTTTTTAGCTTGCCAGTAGCGTAGTCTATAGAGAGAGATCTGTCTTGTGCGCGGCGAAGCGGCAAATTATCTCAAGTAACATAATTACTTTTCGACTATTCGCTCCTTTTTGTACTATTTCTTACTTAGGTGAATCTTGCATTTGCGTTTATCTTTAATTACGTGGTTTTACTTCCAAATTATATTTAATTGAAGTGGTATCTATAGCGGACTAGCAGATATTGTTCATTTGTCCCCTTAATAAAGATATTCCTTTTTTGCATTATTTCCACTTCCACCATATCAGGGCGAAATATCGATGTTACAGACTCACCGCGTCGCCATTATTCCAACTCAACGAAGAAATTTATCTTTACTACTTTAGTACGACTGTAATAATATAAAATTAGGTATTTAAAAATAATCTTCTCCGTGGCTAGATCAGACTCGGAGATCCCAGGTTCGATTCCCAGCGGAGGGTATTTATTGTGGGTGGTTTGATAGGGCTAGTTATGAGTCCGTCTGGCTACTTACCAACCTTTGCTAAGCTCTGAGTATGTCGCTATAACAACAATGTTAGAACCATTGTTATGTTCTAACATTTAGAGATACGTAACCCAGTTTCTAATTGGCTGTGGATTTTGGTTGCGAAGTGGTTTAGTGAGTTTCAGCTTTATCGTCACCTACAATCAGGTAAGACAATGGCAAAACCTTTGTGTGGAATAAATTTAATGCCACTATCTTCAAGTTAGGCTTCCTAAACTGAACATAAGGAACCATCTGCTAGATATAAAAATAAGTAGCTGACCAAAATCAGGTTAGTACTTAGCCAAAAGTAGTAAAGACGTTGAGCTCCATTAAATCGTTAGGCCATATCAGAAGTCGATCAATTACTAGCTCCAGCAATAAGGCGAGCCAAGGTCCCGGCCCGCCCAGGGCGCGGCGTTCCGGTCCACCGTCCAGTCGTCGTGTCTCCCGAATCTTAATCAGTTCCGCCGCCGACTTTCAACGTTCTTCTAGACTTTGTAGCGAGTAACCGTTTAAAACAAAATACAAAAAAAAGTAAGATTCGAGTTTCAAAAAAACGTTATTCAAATGTTTCGGTGAAGTACGTTACAAATGAAGTGTAAGTTTCAAATGTCAGACGGTGTTCTAAAAAGTTTTAAACATTATTTGATTAGGATTCCATTTTGGAATAGTTAAAACAATTGCTATGAACTCCCCGTGCTTCACCGCGAGCCCTTACATCTTCCACCCGGTGTCAGATTCGTCAGCAACCGAATCTGACGATAGCGAACACTCGGGGCGGGAGAAGACCGTCGTCGGCGGCGGCAACCGAACGAGAAAATACAGCGACCCGAAAAGCAGAACCATTAATAAAGTTAGCAAGAAGATACTAAAAGCCATAGAGAAGCTGACATGCAACATAAAGAAACATAAGAAGTCTAAAAAGATTGTTGAGCCTACGCCAGTAAAAAACGGTTAGTTTTCACACTCTCACAGGCCTCTGTCAAAGTAAATATATAAATATACTGTGTCTCTGTGGTCTAGTGACTAAACCGTTTCCTATGTTTAGGTCCCGGGTTCGAATTACGGTGGGGTGTAAATATAGGTAGTATCGTGTTCGGTAAAGTGAGTGTAAGTCTGCCTTGCTTTCTACTACCATATTTTGTAACTGCTATGAAATCAATATAGGTAGCCAACAATTAGTGATAAGATAGCCAGCTTCTATTGATTCCGGGTAGAGTAGGTGTGATCATTCCCTAATCTAGACTCGTCAAAAATAACTCTTAGTAAATATATAACTTTTCATATATTTCCAAGAAGATTTACAGACAAATAACACCTTAAGCTAAGGGCCATTGCTAAGGGCTATTAACAAATCTTCACAATTATTAAATCAATATCAGTGATATTGCACCATATACATTATTTGAATAGACAGACAACCAGAAAAATAAAATATTAAAGAACAAACAAAATTAAGCTTATTACGAGAATGAGTTAAACTCTGTAGATTAAATTATAGTAGAGTTCATTGTGTGTAATATGACAGTCAAATTACTCTTAGATAGGTCAGTTAACACAATGTCAATATCAATTGCGTTTACTCAATTTGTGATTGACAAGTGTGAGTAATAAAGTTATGTATCACGCCGCCTGTGGGTCAATTGGAAGGTCAATTTGATCAAAACAACGAGTATATAACGAGATAAATGAATTTCATACTTTGCGCGTTTGAAAATCATCATCTATTATTATTTTGATATAGAGCTCATTTTCTTTCACTCGTCGATAGATTTAATGTGGACTGGTAAGTCTTTACATTAACAAAATTTCCGTATGTGCTATTGTTCCTATTGAAAGGCAATGGTACATTCAAGGCTGATGATGATTATTCACAAAATCGCCGACCCAGCTCTTCACCATGGGTCATTCCACACGAGCTTGCTTGTACATATTAAAAAACTGTTAAGTATTTCCCTAAGCAACACATTTGGTGAATGACCAAATGGCTTTTTATTTATATGCCTACCTAAGTATATTAATAGGTAATACAAAACATGTAATGCTACCCTGCAACTCATATATCAAATAGCACGAAATGTATCTGACCATAATGTTTTGAATCTGCCAAATTCGCAAGTTTATTGTCTCTTGAGCTGACCCTTGACCTCGACCAAACTTTGATAAAGGGCCTTGAGAGCCCTTCAATCCGGGCCGATATTTCAGTATTGCGCGTGGAAGCTGTTTTAATATTGGCCTACTACGATTATTGTTATTATATAATACAAATAGGTAGCGTGTTACTTTGTTACTGAAGAATTATAATAAAATAATACTTGTACTTACTTATCTTCCCATGTGTATTCTAAACCGATACTTCTACGATTATTCCCTCGTATATGTTACGTTGGTTTTGTTATTATTATCAATAGGTTTTCCTAAAATAACTGTAGGTATTCATTGTTTTCTTCAAAAGTTGATGTTCTACTAAGTTTAAAGCAAACATTGCACATTGAAATAAAAATAAATTCCGGTTACCGTGGAACTCACCACTGAAAAATCCGTCTAAAATCCGAATACCTATACGAAATTGTGTTATGTTGTCCTTCCTTCATGTTGAAATAGAGCAACAAATCGACGTGATTTTTTTGTACAAAGATTGTTGCGAGGATCTGAAAGAGGCCATGGGCTACTTTTTTATCCCTGGAAAACATCTCGTTCCTTCGGGATTTCGCGACAGACCAAATATCACGCGGGCGAAAGCTAGGTAGAAATATACTCGTATAAGAGAAACGTCAGTGGTTCTCTGTAAAAATGTTTACTTCTTTTATTTCATAATGTTATTGTTTATATAATTTTAACGCAAATTTTGTTGCGGACAAAATAATGACAAATTGAAAAAGACAGTGTCGAAAACCTTTACGTGGAACTTTACGTGGAGCTCAACTGCAAAGAATACCTGTCTCGGATTGCCAAAAGGTTGCGGGTTCGAACCCTGCTCGTGGAAATTTTTTCGACACTGTCTTTTTCAATTTGTAATTTTTTAATTTCAGCTATGTATTGAAAATAATAAGGACACTGATTATTTCGATAATAAACGAAAGTTAAACCGTAAAGCGGCGATGGGCTCACCACCTGTCACGCTGAGCACATATTATGCAGTCGCTATTTGGTAAAAAGTGGGCTATGGTAGAGGACTACTTTTGCGGTTCTCATTGCTTAGTCTCTGACTAACCCTTCGGGGATAATAGTTGTGATTATATATAGTTGTATGTATGTATGTAAATCGTAAAAAGAATTTCATTTCAAAGACAGTTTTTTTAACAAAAACGATAATGTTAAAGCAAGTTGTCAAAATAACATTTATTAAACAGTCATTTGATTTTTTTCGGAACGGAGGGCGCTAGCGGTCAGAGGTAATATGTTGACTCGCAGATTCTCCCGGTGCACTGAGCAGGTTAAAATAACGCTTTTTAAAGCTTATTGTCAGAGTTGCTACACGGGAAGTTTGTGGGTCAATCACACCAGAAGGTCGCTGGACGCCCTTCGCGTCCAATACAATAATATCTTTAGGATGATGTTGGGGCTGCCTCGCTTCTGTAGCGCATCGGGGATGTTTGCACACTATCGCACTGATGGCTTTAATGCCATTTTACGCAAAAAGACGGCATCCCTGATCCGTAGGGTGCGGGACAGTCCCAATAGCATCCTGATGACTATAGCCGAGGGGTTCTCTTCACATTTATGGAAGAGTCTTATAAATAAAGTTTTAAATTAATTAGATTACTAACAACCTTCTATATATTGTACTACTAACCGATATGGATTAAGTTATCCGAAATAAATGGTTTTATTTATTTATATATATTTATTTTGTTTCAAAAGTATTTTTGTACTAGTATGAAAACCAACCAGTATTTTGTGATATTAACTTTATACAGGAGTTATAAAAGTGTTCATCCATATAACGAAAGCGTAGCACGCTCACGCACCTAGTATAACTGAAAAACACTTTGTTCCTACTACATTATATGTATGTTCATACTACATATGCGAGCAAATTGGTACAGTACAAAAATATTGTATGGTAAACAAACAAACAATCCCGTGAGTGATTTGAAGCACGCCTTCGCAATGAACGCTATTTATTTGAGAGGGCCGATGCACCCAACCGCACGTCTGTAAAGCTTACTAGCTTGTACTACTTGTTCTTGAGATGTGTTTCTACTCATGACTTCTGATTTGATAATGCTACACAGTTTTATGCGGATAGCATCGACTTTACTGGGTGTTAAAGATATGTCGCAGGGATATGATAAAAACAGTGATTTGATCAAGTCACGGAGGATGTTAAAATAACAACACGATTTTATCATTTCCCTAAACAAATCTAGGGATTTAAACAAATACCAAAACTGGTTCCGTGAAATGTCAAAAAAGCTTTTGTATGGTATTTTAAACGTCGTTTATTTGTAATTACATGCATAATTAAGTAAGTGCAGTATTGTGCAACATTGATCTTATAAATCACCACTAGAACATAAACTGCCCTACTCCTGTAAGTCGCGTGATAGGTTAGAAATTTAAGAAAACCGCGAAGCGCAGCGTAGCGATTGTCTTGAATTTCGAGGTTATTTTTTTTTATAAGACAACAAAAATACTAGCTGCCCTACTCCTGTTATGTAGGTCATATATTTTTTTTTGTCAAATCCCTAGATTTGTTTAGGGCTATGATAAAATCGTGTTGTTATTTTAACATCCTCCGTGATTTTATCGAATCACTTAGGGAATTGACCAAATCTCTGTTTTTATCATATCACTGCGACAGATGTATCGCTGTTTTATTTTCAATAAAAATAATATACCTAATTGATATAAGTATGATATTACTAGCGGCCCACCCGCGCGAATGCCCACGATAACTCAGAAACACCGTCATACTTCAGCCGTTTTGTACAAAATATCTACAAATTATATAAAAGAACTATGTACTTTATATAAGGCCACTGCTAGAAACCGCAAGAAACTTCAAGGGCTGGTCAGGTCACGTATTTTAAACATGACAAAAATGACTAAAAAGAAATGCGAGCTTTTTTCTTCGTCTTTTTCTTTGTCCTGCCTTAGTGCCTTCGCACACGGCGTCGTATCGTAAGCGTATCGTAAGCCTATCGTAAGCGTATCACACATGTAGGTCTTTTTAACGTCTCTATGAGATTCTATTAAGATGCGGATGGTATGAATAGCATCTGTCGTTGATTTACCTACGACAAACCCACATTGATTTTCTGTCACAGTAGTTAGTTTACTGAACCTTTGACTGATTACTCGTTCCCAGATTTTAAAACTGTGTGATAGGTATTAGTTTTATGGCCCTATAGTTGCTGCAGAGTCTTATATCCCCTTTGTTCTTGTAGAACGGAACCAAGAAGCTTTTACGCCATGCATCGGGAATGCCTTCAATGGGTAATTTTTAAAAAAAAATAGTTAAGAAACAGGTACCTGCGTTTCCTAACTGTTTCCATATCGACTGGCAGGTCATCTGGTCCAGTGGCCTCATTATTAGCCATTTTACTAATTGCTGTTTTTACTTCATCGGGCGTTATGGTTGGCCATGGTCCGTGTGCCTTAGGTAGTTCAGTTACTGGTTCGCTGGGGTACATTTCGTTGAGTAACCCAGAGTAATATTCATGCCATTTTTTATTTATGTCTTTATCCGATGTTAGGAGTGTTCCCTGCAGGTCTTTGATATACTTGACCGCTTTAGTGTCTTGTGAGTCTCGGTGTTTTTGTTTCGCTATTTTGAACAACTGTTTGTCGTTGGTTGCTTTTCCTAGGTTGTTGTAAAATTCCTCTCTGTTTTCCGCTCTGGTCTGCGCTACCACTCGCCTAGCTTGTTTCTTGGCGTCTCGATACTTGTCGTGGTCACTCTCATTTTTTGTGTTTTGCCAGGTATTGAAGAGATCTTTTTTCTTCTTAAGAATTTCCTGAACTACAGAGTTCCACAGAGCTGAATCTTTATTATCTTTGGAGTTTCCATTCGAAACACCCAGGTGCGTGGAGGCTTCCTGGATAGTAAACTTTTGAAAGTTATTCCATATTGTATTGACATCGTTTTCCATGCAGTCTTCCTGTATGTAGTCGGCTAACTCAGTGCATAGTAATCGGCCTTCATCCTGATTCAGCTTATACCAGCGAATTTTAGGCACTCTGGTTGGTTTGGCTTTTAGCGGTTTTGGTGTTATAAAATCAGCGACCAACATTCGATGTTGAGATGTTAAAGGTTCATACGAAATAACTATACAGTTCTTAAAGAATTTTAATAGTTTTCTGTCGGCCAAGATGTAGTCTATTTGGGTGGATCTTCCTCCGCTTTTATACGTTATTAAGTGTTCTTGGGGTTTTTTAAAGAAGGTATTCACTGTTGCTATGTTAAATGTAGTAACAAAGTTGAGTATATCTTCTCCCTGAAGATTTATAGTTCCATAGCCATGGTTGCCCTGCACTTCTTTATAGGATGTTGTTGTTTCACCGACACGTCCATTGAAATCTGTCCCGATGTATTTAGTCTCCGTGGTTGGTACAGATTGTACTAACTCGTATAAGTCATCCCAGAAAGCTTATGCTTTTCAGCTTGTGGAAGTCCTGTTTGTGGTGCATATGCTGATACGACATTCATACACGCCTGGTTATCAAGTGCGAATTTTATCATTATGATACGATCACTGACTCTTTTCACATCAACAATGCGGGACTGAAAGTTCTCATCTGCTACAATGCCCACTCCGTTTGATTAGTTTCTTTGCCGTGGTATATTAGTTGAACCGTTTCCAATTTTACGTGCTTTGGACCCCTTCCATTTCGTCTCTTGTATGCAACAAATGCTGACGCGTCTTTTCGGCAGCACTTCGCTTAATTCCGAGCTGCGTTCGGTCATGGAGCCCACGTTCCAGCTGGCAATGCGAACTTTTGAAGCGTGGGTTCCACGATTCTTCTTGTCGCTTGGGGGGCACGCCCTAACATTTATCACATTTGCTCGCTTACTGCATCGTACGTCGCTTACGGGGGACACCCTAGCATTTGACCGTCTCTTATTATTGTTGTACTTCATATTTAAATTAAGAGAAGAAAGTTGGCTACGGTTTTTTCGGCCAGCTGCCACCTTACGCCAAGACAGTAACCCCACTTGCTGACAAGAGCTTAGGACGCCACCGTTGACTTGAGTTCTTCCGCTGCCGTCCTCGACACGACATCCTGCCAGATGCTCTGTCCTCCACCGCCCCGGTGTCAGAATAAGTCTGAGCGGCCCGATGGAGGGATGCCTGTTGGTCCGCGAGAGGTATTTTATTTACCTCTTACCCTATGGAGCTTCAAATGAAACACCAGCGAGCGTTCCCCGATCCGCCACCTGGGGACGCGATCTCTAGGGGTCAGGCTCCCCCGAGAATAATTCATTTTGCGAATTTTAATTGGATAGTCTTTGAGTACTTATCTAATTTATTTTAAAGCAATAACATCAGAAAAATACGCGCATTTCGTAATAGGAAAATAAATGGTCTCATTGCAGACTAACGTAGGTGCTTATCGCCCGGCTGACGCGGACGGGTCAACAGACGGTTGGGTCAACGACCGGCCGCTCTGCCCGTGCATTGTAAATAATCGTTATTTTTAATTGTTTTTCATTTTATTTTTCTAATGTTTGCTTTTAAATAAATTAGATACTCAAAGACTATCTAATGAAAATTCACAAAATGAATTATTTAAATAAAAATTAGAAAAGCACGAATGTATTTTTTGTCATTTTTGTCATGTTTAAAACACTTGACCTGACCAGCCCTTGAAGTTTCTTGCGGTTTCTAGCAGTCGCCTTATATACCTATCTTTTAATCACTGAAAACCGCGTAATAATTTATTGCGTGGGTTAGAAAGGGAAAGCGGAGCCACATACACAGGAAAACAGATATTTTACTTTATAATATGTAATGATAATGATATTACTTGGATCTATCTATCGCACATGCTGTCAACATCACACGTCACCGTACAGTCCAGGCATCAATAAGCCACTCCGGTCCGGATGTGTCACAATGACTTTCCTACTATCCACACAGCGCATCCATAAAGGGCTGCGCCTGCGCATTACGCTACTCTGACAGGCACAGTTCCGTCCCTTTGACTGGTACTGCTCTTCTCGCTCCAATGACAACGATCGAGCAGGGCTGTAGTTAGGGTCACGTGCTTTTATAATGTGGAGTACTATAGTGATTTATTATTTACTAGCGGCCCACTCGCGACTTAAACCGCGTGGACCCCACCCCCCGTGATGAATTTAAAAAAAAAATTTTTGCTCAAACTTTGTCCTGACCATTTATTACGAATACAACAAAAAAATTGTTAGCCAAATAGGTGCATTCGTTCTGAAGCGATGCGCGGACAAACATTTCGGCAATTGATTTTTATTATATAGATCTGTTTAGATTTATTTAAATCTTTATTGCTTAATATAAAAAATGTACCAAGGCGGACTTAATGCGAAAAGGAATTCTATGAGCACATTAGTACGTGATTGTTTTTGGTAAACTTTTTTTGATATAATAAACGATGACGACGTTCAAACGTTTTTGCATCAAAAAACACAGACCACATTGTCTGCATCGAAAAATACGAACCACACCTTGCCCGACCTAGTAATTGAACCCGTGACCTCCGGATATTAGACCACTATTATTTATTCTGTGACCAAGCGCTTTAGCACTCAGCCACAGAGGGTTTTATTAATAACACGCATTTTTAGCCGTCCTAAGTTCGTCCTATTTGTACATCGCGCATGTGCTCTCTCGGACAATCGTGCTCTTGCATAACTACGCCATTGATGATTTTTCCCGTGCAAATAGATCGACCAACGAACAAAGACACACGTTTACTTCCGACGTTATCACCTGACAAGGGTCCGGATACGGTGGTCATTGTCAAATACTGGATGAAAGCAATCGAAAGGAACAGACGAGCCTTCCCACGCAAATTGAATTGTTGTGATGCAATACGGTCTGGTTTTTGATGGTGATTGAATTTTGAGTTGGTGTGAGGAAATTCTTAGAAGTCATTTTCATATTAATGACGGCGGCGGCCGGACACAGACGCCGAATCTCCGTTATTTTAATTTAGTTAGTCATTATCGAGCTAGGATTTACCGAGTAATTTAATTGTGACTTAAAAAGATCTTTATGGACTAATGTTGTTTTTAATTCTATGGGCCTCATAATTCTCCTGTACTTAAATGATATTTTGAATGTGATTCTACAAAAACCAACAGGCGGGCTTGTTAAATGCGATTGGTTTCTAGTTGTTTGACTGTGGTCTAGTTGTTTTACCAATGACGTAAACTCCCGGGTACACTCCGCAGCGTAGAGAAGTTGGTTTGGTTGCTGGTAAGGCCGCCTATAGGCGATAACTATATAGCTACTTAACTACGGATCCTGCAAAAGGATTTAAAAATCAGAAAAAAATATGGATAAAATAAATGCAATAGACATTATAGTGTCTAATTTTCTTGTGTAGCGTACGCGAAGTCTTTAGAAAACAAAAAACTTTTAAAATATAATATACAGGTGTTCTTCATCTTTCGTATCGTTGGTCCGAACGACAATATTTTTTTAAAATATGATTTGCCAATACGCGCCGCCTGTTTAGTAAAATGTATAAATGCAGATCCGGGGATAATTGTCTAACTTCAACAACCATCGCAGTACCTTTCAAGCTTTGCTTTGCTATGTTTCCTTATTAATATAATTTAAAAATTAGCAAACTAGCAAAGCAATGTACTTCTACTTTAACGGTGTTGCGATAGTTGTTGAAATTAGACAATTAGCCTCTTGTTTAGTAAAATGTATAGTAATAATAATAATATAATAATTGTTTATTTGCCATAGATAGGGTTATAATACAGTTGGTCAAATAATACAATGTCGCTTATACCTACTTAGCCATAAGCTACAGCATGCAAAATATTTAGGTAAGAAATACTTAATTTAACTAAATAGGGTCTATGCATCCACCACATCGCGTCTTTCTACTTATGTTTGAAAAATTCCTCAATCGAGTAAAATGTACACACATCAAAAGTGTCTAGGGATCAAGCATTTTTATGCGGATTTCTTGAGATTGAGATGTGGCTTTGTAATAAATTTATGATTTTATAAATTTATATGGATCCTTTTTGGTGCATTTCATAATTTGAAACAGGAACTTTCAATCAATTTCTAGTAAAAGATGAAAATCAGCTGTCAATATTTTCCCTATAAAAACATACAACGCATTGAAGACATTATTAGTGCTACTGTTTCCCTACTACTGATTAAAACCAACGTTATTATGGAGCGGCGACGTCATTTAAGCAGGGAAGAAATGCTCAGAGCCGTGGGAATGATAGAAGCTGGTTCCCGGCAACGTACTGTGGCTTTAGCTCTGAATACAAGTCAGAGTGTTATCAGTCGACTTTGGACACGTTACCGAAGCACTGGTACCGTGGCTGAGCGCCATGGAGGACGGTATCGCTGCACCACACGGAGACAAGACCGATACATTCAAATCACAACTCGAAGAGCTCCAACAATAACCGCCATGATGTTAGCCGTGAGGCTTCATCACTCTTCAGGGAACTTAATTAGCGACCAAACAGTCAGAAACCGCTTGCATGAAGTGAACCTTCATTCCCGAAGACCGCTAAGGGTACCACCTATAGCAATGCACAATCGTAGGATTCGATATCAATGGGCTCTTGAACACTGAAATTGGGCAGAAGAACAATGGCGTTTCGTGTGCTTTTCTGATGAGTCTCGTTTTGGTATGAGACCGGATACAAGACGTATACGACACTGGAGAACCCCTGGACGCCAACAGCGATTAAAATCCTGCCAGGAAGTCCATCCTTATAGTGGTGGAACCATCATGGTATGGGCGGGTATTTGGATCGGCGGAAGAACTGAGTTGATTTGGATTAGAGGCAACCTCAACGCTCAAATTTATGCTGAGACGATTGTATCAGACGTCATCGTTCCTCTACAAGTGCAAATCGGTCCCTTATTTCAGTTAATGCATGATAATGCACGACCGCACACCGCAAGAGTTGTAAGACAGACTCTCGCCGCAGCTAACATCAATGTCATGCCCTGGCCTGCTCAGTCGCCAGACTTGAACCCGATTGAGCATGCATAGGATATGCTACAGAGAAGAGCTCTGCCGAATATGGAGGGTATCCAGTCGCAAGAAGACCTTTTTTTGTTGTTGCAACGAACATGGGCGGCCATTCCACAGCGTGATTTGGATGAACTCATTTTGAGTATGCCAAACCGATGTTCTTGTGTTGTTAGTGTTCGCGGTAGAAACACGGATTATTAATTGTTTAAGTTACCCAATAAAATTTTAAAGAAAACTGTTATTTCAGTCTTTTTTTCGAACTTTAATGTTAGTGGTTCAAATGTCAAAAATCCCTTTATTAGGAAAATGGCAAATTTCTTTATTAATGCAAAGGTGACTTGGTTTATCGTTACTGTAGACAAACGAAACACTTTATTTGATGAATCCTTAAAGAAAATTTTAATTAATATCAATCAGGAGAAAAGTTATTGCAAAAATATATGTTGATCCCTAGACACTTTTGATGTGTGTATTTTCAAGCAACCATTGACGCAGGACACTTTTAAATTTACTCAGCGGCAAACATTTTATGTTTTCTGGTATTCTATTGAAAATGGTAACACATAGGTACCTAAACCCCTACTGGGCCGTCCTATTAGGTGCAAAAAACAAGTATCTTTATGGGAGCAACTGAATTGAACAGCAAAAAAACAGCTATTCCATAAAAAACTGCAAATACTGTTTTATCTAAATGTATTCTTACATACATTTATACCCGTAATGCATTGCATTTTCAAACCTTTATCTCAGACCTTTATTTTCAATTTTGGCAACGTTATACGCCCATTTCTCGCAAATCGTGGTTAAAATCAATGAAGTCATGTTTGATGTTTGAGCTCGGTTCACGGAATGAATAGTTAAATTGAGTTGAGTCGAAAATTGTTTTCAATTGAGATTTGTTTGTCTTCCTACTTCGGGGTCTTGCTAATAAATGCAAAGTTTTCGGCGAATAATTGCGTCGTTTTAAATAAACAATTTTAGCCTCGGAAATCCTTGGCAACGTGTCCAAATTGCACGTTTTGAGTTGGTTTAATTTGTTAATTGATACTGAACGGTGATTTTCGACTCATCATCAGCCTATAAACGTCCCACTGCTAGGCACAGCCCCCTTACTCTTGAAACCGATCGCTATTGGATCGGATTGGGATTGTGAATTTTCGTACTCCTAAGTTACGAGACCAGAGCTAATATGGATTCATATTGCGTGGATATTGAGTGAAAAAAATAAAAAACTCAATGCCATTTAGTTCACCCAATATGAATCCAAATTAGCGCTGGTGTCGTAACTTAAAAATAGCGATCGGTTTCGAGAGTAAGGGGACAGGCCAGCCGGCCTAGCATGCGCAACACGAGAACTCTTCTCGACCCGTTTTCTCGTGTTTTATTCATTTATCTCTAATGTCTATCGACACTAAAGACACATACGTGGATGCGCTTGGAACTCTACATAATATTTCAAAAATAGACATAATACTCAGAATAATAACTAAAGCACAGAAGGAGTGGATGACATTTGAGTGGGCACTCCGTTTGGTCACCATTCGAATTACATATGTATAGGTCGCTTTTGAATTCGGTATCCTATGGTGACCGTTTTTTTTTCGCTAGACATTTGATGTTTTTGGCAACTTATTTTGTCTCTTTCCTTTCAATGTTTATGGCCCATTTGAAAAAATAGGACAACTATACGAGTCTCATTTGGTCATCATCACTAATTTTTTCTATGCTTTAGTTATTCATGATCATCGTCATCATCAGCCTAGACTCGTCCACTGCTGGACATAGGCGTCTCCAAGAACACGCCACTGAGATTTTCGCTCCACCTTGTCTGAGGGCGTCCTAAACTACGCTTGCTGATACGCGGTCTCCACTCCAGAACTCGTCTACCCCAATGGTCATCGGTTCTGCGACTGATATGGCCGGCCCACTGCCACTTCAGCTTGCTAATCCGATGGGCTTTGTCGATTACCTTGGTTCTCTTCCGGATCACCTCGATTCGATCCCTCAGAGAAACTCCGAGCATAGCCCTTTCCATAGCCCGCTGAGCGACTTTAAACTTGTGAACCAGCCCTACCATCAGTTATTTTTAGTTAATATTCTATGACAATAGTAGTTTTTGCATGTGGTATTTTTGTCTACAAACTTTAACATGACAACTTAAAATGATTTGTCGTCTCTCGTCCGCGACATATCTCGTGCTGCGCATGCTAGACCTACAGGCAGACATCAGCACATGTTAAGATTAGGCCATTATCCACCATGCTGGCAATGCGAGTTGGCGGGTACCTTCGTATCATTGTTATACCTTTAATTCTCTTAACATTCTTCTGTGTATCCATTTATCTGAACTGTCCATCCTAAATAATTATTTATTCTTTCTTTCTTACTTTAAACCCGGTCAAACACAATGTTCCCGAAGGCACGCGACGCCGCAAGCGGAAACTATAGTAATTAATAAACGCGGGTAGAACGAGATGGAATGACGAATTGTTTTGACATCATCAATTCCATGTGGCCCAGTTCTGAAGTTGAATGGGCCACGGTGATTGATGGTAAGCAGAACTTATTCAGTGCCGCACAATTAAGCTAACAATTTGCCACACCTTGTCTTGCAACAATATATTGTATGTCAATCAGGTCGCACGCACGGAACTACGCATTATAGTATTCGTTTTGAGTTTCCGATGTTGCTGTGGATATTACGAAATTGAATTGGACCTTGCGTAAGTTTTAGGGCATGTGGAACTTTATGCCGCTTTTGAATTGTTTTTCCAGCACGCCTAGATTATAATACGGTCAAATTCGAAGATTAAATTTTTGTAAACAAAAGATAATGGCCAAAAAAAACCCAGGCCCTTTACTAAAAATGTGTCATTAAAGTATTTAATGACACATTTTTATATACCTACACTGAAAGAACAAAAAGGTTGATTTTGCACGGGTTGGCGACACATTAGTTGAATTAACAAAGTGATGGGTTAAAGCAACATGAACAAATTGTTGTTTTCACAAAAAAGTTTTTGTTGATATGAAAACAGTTGTTTTTACCTATTTATACATGTTGGCGTAACAATTCATGCATAATTCAATAGGTAATTGTTGATTTTACTGTTCAAGTTGTTGAAATAACCATTTTTAAAGTTAAATTTACAAAATAAATACGTTAAAACAACAAATGATATATGTAATAAGTTCAAATTACCGTAACTGATCAACAATACAGTTTTTGTTCATTCAACAAAACTCAAGGGTAAGTGCTATATTAACCCTAAAATTTAGTTGAAATATGGTAAACCCAACTAATAATTTCTCTCCGTGTAGTTGGAATCGCCGAAATATTTTTTTAAAAGTGAAATTGCATTTCGAAATTGAAAAAAATATCTAAATTAAAATTAGTAAAATGATTTTGGATTTTGATTGGGTTTACCGGACTAGCTTTCGCTTATGGTTTAGTCAGCGGTGTTAATCCTGATCCTTATCTATCTACCCTACCTACCTAGTTTCATTCAAATCAGTTCAGTCATTGAGGCGTAAAACCAGAAAAACATCCAAACATAAAAATATCAAACCATCGTTATTTTCACATTTAGAATATTACTTATGTGTGATGTGATTATTACTGATACCTTAAAATGTATATTACCAAAAAAAACATTTATTTTTTATTTTTATACATTGATGACTTCTGCTACTACTTTAATAATAGTAGTTGTGGTAATACATAGGTATACTGTAGAAAAATATTTGAATTATACTGCTAAACACCCATTTGAGCAATTTTATGATCCTTTTACTGAAACATTAATATGACCCCTGTAAAACTTTCAATAGCAATTTTATACATTTAGAAAAATATTTTGGCGGTGTCCCCTATGCAGTAATTAATTACTCAACATTACCAGTATTTTGAGGTACATTTCTTTTGCGCCGGGCAGTTAAATTTCATACTACGTGACCACTGTCCTTTCTGTTATTTCTTTCTGCAAGTATCTAGTTTCACCACATTATAACTAATAGTACTAGTTTCACTTTGTTTTTTATTGTTTTTGAAAGAAATGCACCATTGTTAGTTGTTTCCTCGAATTTAGCCGTAGTATAGATTAGGAGCTGTCAAAGTCTTGTCGTTGAACTTGAATAGGGTAGTTGAGTGGTTAGTTACTTGTCAGAACAATGTTCTTTCGTTTAACCACTTTTTAGATTTTTATTATATCTTAATTAATGGCTATCGCGTGTAGCATTAAGCCAATTTCAAGTGTTTAATTTTTTAAGTTTATTTAGTATTTACGGCAGATAGAAATAAAATGGAGTCTCACAACACGTGTTGTTGTTATAAGAACACGGGAGAAACTCCCACTTTTTAGATTACAGAAATTAATATTAAGGCTCGCGTCGACTAGGCTCGCCGAACAGAATCGAATCGAATCGCAGAAAGTCGCCTCCTATATATTTCTATGAAACTGCGTCCACCAGCGACGAGCCGTGGCGCGCCGAATCGAATCGACCGCGTGAATTGCTCGACTGGCGAATTTCTTCGCCGATGCGATTCGATTCGACTCGGCGCGCCTCAGTCGACGCGGAGAATCGAACGTTAACGTATTTTTATTATTTCTATATGTAGATATCGTTATAAACTCATAAAAAAATCTTTCTTTAAATAAAAATGTTTTTTTTATAATTCATTATTAAAAAGTATTCGAAATAAAAACATCTCTTCATCCGAGCTGTTCATGACGAAAACACGACCTAATTTGTTGAAGAGTTACCATGAATGAACAATTCGATTCGATTCTTCAGAGATGGACGCACTAGGAATAAATGAGACTCGCTTCGATTCGACGCGTTTCTACTGTAGTCGACGCCAGGCTTTAAGTTGACGTTTAGGACGACAGTAACGTGACGTCATTTGCACTTTTGGTGTTTTTTAAATTTTATAGGTACTACTTAATTGTTGTTATTAACATCTCAATTATTTTAGTGCCAAATAATTCAAAAATGAATACATAATTGTAGAAATTATGAAGTTACCTATTAATAACTAGACTTGTACAATTACATTTACTTTGGAGTTTCGATTGAAGTTTGTTGACTGCTTTTCTAAAACCATGGGATAGATAAACTCATAAATTTATTGCTGTATAATTTAGTTTCATCCCTTTAACTACATCACAGTTAAAGTTATACTATAGATCGTATGCAAAACAAAATAATTTAACTGAATCCGTGAAAATTGTAGCACAACAAAAGTTATACCAGGGCCCTGTTTAATAAAACTTACAAATTGTAAATTGTAATTGTAAATTAGAGGCTACAATTCTACAAGTTTCTGTTCAATAAAGAATACAATTTACAATTCTACCATGGTGGTATAAAATCTACAAAATTGTAAAATTGTAGCTACAAATTCACATATTTTTGTTCAATAAACATTTACCTACAATTTACAGGTGATAATTTACATATTTGTAGGGAAAACTGTTTTATTAAACGCAAATTGTAAATACAATTCTACATATTTGTTGTAAATTGTAGTACGATTTCGACAGGTGGACTCGTCGTGTGTCAGAAATTTACAATTTAGTGTAGTCGTGTACAAATTTGTAGATACAATATTTCATCAAAATCTACAGGCGTTGTCTACACATGTAAACGTTTATTAAACAGCATTTGTAATTGTAACATTTGTAGGTTTTAATATGTAAAATTCTTACATAATTATGAAGTTTATTAAACAGCACTTGTCATAGAACTTAAAAAATTTGTCACTTATTTACAAAATTGTCGAATTGTAACGTTTATTAAACAGGGCCCAGAACACCGTATGCAAAACAAAGCTTCGCACATACGCTCCCAAAAATCCGGTAAACCAACATATTCGGTGTTAGTTTGTCGTGTCGTAATCGCGGCCATTCCATTGTGATTCGCGTTGAGTGACCATCGCGGGTGTCCCACCACAGTCGCCCTTCGGCCGCGTGGTGCCGTGGTCACATCGACCCACCTGACTTGTCCTGTCATCCTTGACACGACCGCGCGTAACCGTAACAAAATTTGCCCTATGGAAATTGAAGCTATTTCTGAACTGTAACGGCAGAACACAGGTATGTGTCTAGAACTGGGAATTCTACTTTATTTTGTCAAAATTATCCTTGCAGTTTTTTACTCTTGTTTGATCTGTCTTGGTTGAACTAAAAGGATTACGAATTTCTATTAAAACCTTATTAAGTACTTCTATTAAATTCTTATGTCGTTAATAAGTTTTCAGTTTTTTTAGTTGTATATACTTAAGCTATTAATTTTATGGTAAGCTGTGTCGCGTAGCGATGAAACAATACTACCACCCCCTCTCTTCCCTTGGGTGTCGTAAAAAGCGGCTAACGAACTAAAGATTGCACATACATCCAACAGCATAGAGCGGCGATGGGCTCACTAAATGTCAAGCTGAGCAAATGTGCAGTCGCTATTTGGTGAAAAGTGAACTATGGTAGAGGACTGCTTTTGCTGTCCTTATTGCCTAGTCTCTGACTAACTCTTCGGGGATAATAGTCGTGAATATATTATATGTATATATATATATGAAGCTAAAGCTCTTCGGTTGCGTGGTACCATGGTCACATAGACCCACCAGACCCGGGTCATCCTAGATCATCGCAACCCCACTGTTAATGATAACAGCAAATTGTAACCGATTGGAAAAAAAGCGTTTTTTATAGAAAGTAACGACACAACACAGGATGTTGAAGAAGAGGATCAATGTGTTTTTTTTTTGCAAGAGTAGTCAATTTTTTTACGTCCATGTTAGTCACTATCCGGCTTAAATTGTCATGTTTAAGCAAGTATCATACTAAAAACAAATATGTGTCTAAAACCATTTACTACCGACTTAAAATGACAATGTATTGTGATTTTAAGTAACTATTCACTTTTTTAGTATTTTGAAAACTTTCAGCCATGACAAATGAATTAGAAAACATGAATTGTAGGCCGTAGGTATACCCATTATACGCGTGTACCTTTTATAATCAAAATGTCAATAAGTGATTATGTTACAATTGAAATTAGAATCATTGTAGGATAATCATTTTAATTTTTCAATGGGATCAGTGCAGGTTACGTTGCTAGAAATGCAAAAATATTACAGTACTTTCTTACTTAACTTACGTATTTTTCTAAATGATAAAAATAAAAAATAACTTCTACGCTCTGACGCCAATATCTTGCCCAAGTTGTGATTCTTTTTGAAATTGAGTTTTAGATAACGGATAAACATACTTATTATACTGTTATACACCAGACCCGAAATAAATTTAGAAAATCATTTACATATTTCTAAATTGACCCGGCCGGGTATCTAACCCGAGACCTCAGAGATGGCGACGCCAGAACCGGCGGGCGGGCTAGCCACTCGACCACGAAGAGTTTCAAGTGTCATCCATTTTGTGAAAAGAGATTTTAAAATAATCTGTAAAACTAGAAGGCTTTAGGAAAAACTTTTATAAAACAATATACATTCAAAACGTAAGTACATGATTACCAAATTTTTTATTTTGATTCGGTATAGAATATGTTTTATTACATTTTGCTTATTGAAATATACTGATTTCTACTGTATAAAAGTAATATATAGAGACGTTAGAAATCTTTGTTTACATTTCTCAGCGTGGCCGATTTGATTGAAGTGGGATGGCTCAACGTTCGGTATTTATCGAAAAACAATTTCCTTCCATCCACTTAGGGGTTCTAGATGATCTGTTCGTCGATTTATTGAAAATTTTATTTGCGTTTAAGTTGTGGTTACACGAACATTGGCTATATGCTTAGTTATTTTATGATGAATATTGTTGTAATGAGTTTTTCTCTGTTTGACATTCATGTTGAATTACATGATCGTATATTGGAGATAATGTTATTTTGGTAAATCAATCGGTCTGCGCGCGCTGCGGCTATAGATACCTACCAGTAAATAAATACAACTATTATAAAATAACAACAGTCTCGTAAATAACCATGTAAAAATAGTAGTACGTAATACTTGACTATTTAAAATTTTATGTTTCCTCCGTAATTAAAGTACCTATCCTAGGTTTTTTTGCATACCGAATTGCACCGATCGTGATCACGGACTGATTAGACACTACCTTTGGGATTGGGACTAAGTAGTTTAAGATAATCCACCATAAACATTTTATTTTTGATGGAACACGCAAGTTTAGAAGTTTACACTTTTTTGTAATTGTGGTTAGACAAGATCCTAACGTATTACTGTATGGAAAGTCTATGTATACGCAAAAGTTTAAAATCTGTATGATTTTAAACTTTTGCTTGATTTTAAACCTGTAAATTTCAAGGAAATTCATAACACGGGAAGCTTGCAACCGAACCGACCAGGCCCCACTAAGATATGAAGAATTATAAAAATGCATACATACTTACAACGAGTGTGGCGATGACTTTCCGAAAATAGAATTTTACTGCAATCGATTTTTCCATTCGCTAAATTTCCCAATTTCCAATTTTCTGTGCGTGTTTTTTCCCGGAGCTTAAATTTCTGAAAAATTTATTTTACGTAAAGTAATATATCTCAAATATTCCTAGTCACGTAATTTACACATTCGCTTACATTATCACTAGGAAATATTACTATATGCAATTTTTCCCATTCTAATTTCTATGCTATTTATTAATCCACCACATACAGTCTTAACGCAATTCCAGACATGGTTTGTGATTTTACATTAATTATTTTTATGTAATGCCTTCGACCAGTTTTGATTAAAATTCGGCCTTGTCTCTCTCTCTCTCTCTCTATAAAACTAAATGATACCTGCGCCGTTAATGGAAGCAAATTCTCCTGCTTTTCCGTAGACTTCATTTTAAAATTTGCTTATTTTATACTTTTATAGCACTTCGCAAAGCCTCTCCAAAAAGTCAGTTGAAATGCGATGACTCGACTACTATGAATAAAAAAACGCTAGAGACACAAAATTCGAATATTACGCGAAAAGAAAAGAATCTTCTGAAAAAAAACAATTTTCGAAAAAAAAACTGCCAGGAAAAGATTAGATCATGCGAAAAAATAGCTTTTAAAAAAATCAACCTCGGGAAATAAAATATACTTATAGGAATCGATTCGATTGGGAAATTATGCGAATGGAAAAATCGCTTGCAGTAAAATTCGATTTTCGGAAAGTCATCGCCGCACTTCTTACAACTATACATAATCACGCCCGTTTCTTGGTGTGGTTGTGACCACACCATTTGCAATTCCAGCACACTTCTTTTACTTTATTTAATCATGTGACATGCTCGCCGATTTTACTTTTTATTTTTATTTTCTAGTTGGTAGTTTGGACCTAATGTGAACGTCTTCAATCTGGCTGGATGAAGTATCTACGTTTGCCAAAGTCTGCTCCTTCCAAACTGTCCTCTTCACTGATAAAAATGTTGTAGGTTGAGAAATCTTGTGCTGCGCCGTAAATCGCTCGTATCGTCAGTGGATCGCCTTATTGTAACACAGTCCTAATAACAATGACTTCCTCGTCGAGTAAGGATTCAGTATCTGCTTCACTTCGCCTCCAACGAAGTGAGTATATCGGTTAACAAGCAATCCGCTCCGGTCCACTCGAAAAATAAACTCATCATTGTACAGAGGGCCCTTAAGATTTCATCAAATTATTGAGTCGTATTAAAATTTCCTTTGAATGGTTTGAGCTCGTTTTAATTAAGACGTCGATTGATCTCACAATAATTTGAACAATTGTCGGGAGCCGACTTTATTGAGTGTAATGAGATGGTGAACAATCAAATTTTAAACGTTGGAGAGAGGTTATAGGTTACATTAAACCTCAAATTAACGTCATCATCATCACCAGCCTGAAGACGTCCACTGCTGAACATAGGCCTCCCCCTTTGACCTCCATCCTGACCGACAACTCGCCACTCGCATCCACCGGTTGCCTGCGACTCTCACGATGTCGTCGGTCCACCTAGTGGGAGGCCTACCAACACTGCGTCTTCCAGTGCGTGGTCTCCACTCGAGAACCTTTCTTCCCCAACGGTTGTCGGTTCGTCGAGCGATGTGGCCTGCCCATTGCCACTTCAGCTTGCAAATCTTACGAGCTATGTCGGCAACTCCGGTTCTTTGGCGAATATCCTCGTTTCGGATTCTATCGCGCAAAGAAACTCCGAGCATAGCTCTCTCCATTGCTCGCTGTGTGACTCTGAGCTTTTCTAAAAGGCCAACAGTTAAGGACCACGTTTCGGTGCCATATGTCGTATGCAAATTAACGTACCGAGTAAGAAAATAATTCTTGTGAAATATTCAAGCGCTCATTCATACAAATGAAGCTCGTTATGGCTGAAAGCAGCTTGTTGTTTCCGCTAAATGCTTTCATTTTTCTTCAGGCTTGATGTAATAGATGCCAGTTTTGATCCCGCCGTAAGCTTGCTTGGCAGGAAAGAAATCTATACTTAATCAGACATATTTCTTTATTCATAACGCGTCTTTTAATACAAATTACAATGTTATCAGATCAAGTCAAACTTAGACTAGCTTTTTTAGCTTGATATTTTATGCTTTTATGTGTTTTGCTACCACTTATAACTTTTGTATAGATACGTATATTTTCAAAGTTAGTCAAAGCATGTATTCCATGGATCATATTTTGGCTCATTTACGTCTCGCATAAGTGTAAAACACGCCTGATTCTCATCTCATGGACCGATGTTCTTTCCTCCACTGTCTACCGCAAAAACGTTGCTCACTATTCAGTTAAGAGTAGGTTTTGTGCTATTGTTAATTCATGGCGACGAACCGCAGGATTTTTCATGTTTTAAGTGATAGAGCTTCTAGCTTAAATATAATTAACAATTTAACGTTAATTGGTACAGATATAGCTAGTAAGTTTTAGTAGAACTTAGAAGCCTCCCGTGTAAAGTAAACGTTTCAAGTGAAAGTCTTTGTTTCAGCCCCAAACAATAGAAAAGCTTTTACCAAGTTTTAATTAAAAATAGTTAGCTTTAAATTTTATTTGATTTTGAATAGACAAATATAAAGGCTCTATAAAACTTGTAATTACGGCCTTGGATGAAGATGAATCGACAATTCGTTAAAGATAACTTTGTATAATTTTTAAAAGTCTATTAGCGAGTTACGTTCAAGCCATATGCAAAATATTATGACGGTAAAAAAATGCACACAGGAAAAAATGTTACTTATATTAAATTTAGGTGGTTGTTTTGTTTAGCTGCACTTTATAGCCTTAAAGCTATATGTGTTGTAGTGTAGTCTTTTATATTATGCCTGTATTAATTAATGTCTTAGTATTATCCACAAGTAAATGTTACTGGATCTCCTGCCCTTTATACTGCAACACAAGAATACAATGTCCTGCTTCGTTGTGTTCCGGCACTAAACAGCGATAGATAACAGTGTTTAGTAGACGATATAAATATGAGTGTGATGGTAACCATCCGGACAGGTTTTAAGCAGAAACCTTACAACCAGCTCTGTATCTGTTCTATCAACGTCAATGAAACTGAAATCGTAATTAAATGCGGCTATCGCTCCGGGTTCATTACCCTCAGCTGTTTATTTATTAGCATTCGCATGTAGGTTACTAGATGACAAAGCTTTGCCAAATCCTGTCTCACACGCCACACTTCCCGGTGCGTCGTCATTCTGAGCTAGTCCTCTATCTCCGCTTAGTCTCTGCTTTAATATAAAAATAACCCCTGATTACGCATTAATAAGTTCAACATTTTTTATACCAGCATCTCGTTAATTCTCTAAATACATCTCCGACGTCATCACACATCATACGAGCGTGAAGTTCAGCCCAATGATATTTTGCAATCGCATCGACTTTCGTTGTTACGAGTTATGGTGAGTGTTCTGTGTTTATTATAATTTGTGTTGTAACACGAATCTGGATTTGTATTATTATTTAACGTTCGTAGAATCCGATGCGAGTTTCTAATTCTGAGTAACGAGGCATGTTAAGAACTATTCATAAGGAACTAGGTTTGAAATCAGTGATTGGCGAAGAGAAACATGCATTAAGTTAGAGTTTTTTCGTTCGTAATATTGTTCTTCGTTTGTCTGTTCTTGTTTGGAGTAGTCAGGTACAAAACTATCTGTCGGCTGTAGTTTATTGTGCCAACTATATGACCTGACATGTGCGGAATGAAGGAAAATATTCGCGAAAATCTTTTCTGGGGCAAAACGGCGCATTAATATTGTGAGTCGCGCGGGCGGGACGTCTCGCAAATATAAACAAAGTGCACGACACGAGGAATCCTGGGCGCCCGAATTATTTATTGTTTGTAAAGATGCGACTTCATATTACCTATTTGTTATGCTCTTTTACTCCATGTTTCTCCGCTAAGCCTTTCGGGGAGAGACGTGTGGACTTTTGGAGCTTTTTTACATACACTATATTTTCGATTTATGTAAAAGTTTAAATACTTTCCGACTGATCGAGATTTGGCACGTTCAAATAAAATGTTAAGGTTAAAGTGTATAATTCGCATGGTATTTATAATCTGAAGTACTTATTTTAAAACGTAATTATTAGCTTATTGTTTTTTAAAGCATACGTATGCATTCATTTTACACATTGAAATATAACTCGTACCTACTTTAAATACGGGTACTATACTATCTACGTACGTACGTACTACCCTGACGTAAAGTTTAATTTGTTTTTACTATTGAAAATGGTTATCAGATGGTAATCGAATAAAACGTATTTTTGGCTATAGCTCCGATGATTTTGGGAGGATTGAGATGGGAATAAAACCAAAAGATGAGGAATTTATTGAGACACTTGTAAACGTTTGAATTTTGATAATCGGCTTGTAACTCTTTTGGAATTTTAAAAATGTAAAAAACGGGTTTTTTGAGCGGTGTTTGTTTACCAAATTGTAAATATTTCGGAAAAAAACAGACTTAATATAAAATTAAAAAATCGGTCCTAGGGTATTAGTTTAGCTACAAAATAGTCAAAAAATTTAAAATTGGTTAATAAATTGTGACCTTGTAGGTGTAGGTATTTTTTTCGTAAATTTTTATATTCATTTTCAATGCTCCGATTCTTACGGGGACAGCGAAATCTGTAAAAGTTTATCGGCTATCTGAAGACGCCTACTATGCCCACATATAAATCGTACGTTTCTAAACACACTGCTACTACTTCTTTAATTTATTACTAATATTTTGTACAAAATTGGTGAAGTATGACGGTGCCGTGGACGAAGGAACGCGCATCAAAAAGCATATAACTATATCGTTTTGGTTTCTATACTCCTCAATCCTCCTGGTGACCATAACTTATTCGATTTCCGGCGTAATAAATACATAAAATCAAAGCATAATAATTATATCGTTATGGTTTCTATTACTCCACATAGCGACCATAACTAACGCGCTTTCCGGCGTATTGTCAATTCGTTATAAAATAATTCGTTATAAAATATAATTGGGTTTTGCTATTTGGGCACCGTGTCGTTATGTTTCTTATGCTGTGGCTCAGCAAACGGCGTATTTGTAACAATAACCAACGTGATACATATCGTACCAATTCATTGTAAAAATATAATTGATTGTAATATAATGTCTACTTCCAGCGGAAGCGGCAGCGAGCGATGCGCTGACCGGCAAGCCGCCCGCGAGGTCGCCGACTGCGCCGGCGCCGCTCAGCTCGCCAAAACGTGAGTGCACACACCATGCGACCTATTTTGTTTGTCCCCATATGAGTTCTTTGTTCTATAGCTGCAAAAAACTCAAACCTTCTTTTGTTTTGCAGTGTTCCCAGTTTAAAAAAACTTTAGCCTTCTTTTGTTATGCGGTGTACCCACTCAAAAAAAAATTTAAACCTCCTTTTGTTTTGCGGTGTACCAAGTTTTGTTTGTATGTGTTTAGTTGCTCATGTAAACTCATGTTACAAAGGTTAAGTTGTATTACTGTTCGTAGTGTGAAATCACTGTTACGTAAAGTAACTTAGCCAGTGTGCCATCATAGTAGTGGCATTCAACAACAGATTATATAAATATTAGTACACACACTACACAACCTAGCCTTGCGCGATTTATTATTGTTTTTTTTTAAATTACTACATTTACAAAATGAGAATCTTTGTTAAAACATAGTTCACTACCATATAAAATTTCTTTAAAAATATTCGTATATAAAATTATAGAAATTTAGACTACCACATTAATAAAATGTAAACCATAATATTCGTTTGGTAAAAAATACCACCACAACCATAACCATCGAACATCACCAATTTTCATCACCAATTTCGCCATCGTTCAAAAAATCACCATTTTTAAATTTTTTAATCTAAACAAAAACCTCCTGTAACGTTAATATGATAAACGTTTAATTGATCAAGCATAATTAAAGATACTAGCGGCCGCTCGCGGTTTCACCCACTTGGTTCCCGTTCCTTTAGGAATATCGGGATAAAAAGTATCTTATGTGTTATTCCAGGTTATAAACTATATGTATGCAAAATTTCATCCAAATCCATTGAGTAGTTTTTACGTGAAAGAGTAACAAACATCCATCCATCCTCACAAACTTTCGCGTTTATATTATTAGTAGGATAGTAGGATTGTGACCTTACTATTTTCATACTATTTTCTTCTACAAAAAACGACTTTGTTACGACGAATGCAAAAAACATATTTTTATTTACGAACTATTGGCAGTAGAACTCTCGCCTTTTTTGTTAGACAGCTAGGTATTATTTTCATCAAAATAATATATACACACATAGAATCACGACTATTATTTCCAAAGGGTTAGTCAGGGACTAGGCAATGGGGACCGCAGAAGCAGTCCACTGCCATAGTCCACGTTTCACCAAGTGACAACTGCACATGTGCTCAGCGTGACAGGTTGTGAGCTCAGCGCCGCTCTATGGTGTTAGATGTATGTGCAGTATTTAGACCGTAGTCGCCTTTTACGACACTCTTCTCTTCTCTTCTCAAAAATATCCGGCGTGAAGTATTGGCTTGGTGGTTTTATGTTTCGTCCGGCTAGTAAGACTTCCGGAGGCCCTTTCCTCCTCCCCCCCCCTTACAATTCCTATTCCTTCCTTAACTTATTCCTTTCTTAAAGTTCGGCAACGCATCTGCGACTCCTCTGGTTTTGCGGGTGTCCATGGGCGGCGGTGATTGCTTTCCATCAGGTGACCCGCCTGCTCGTTTGCCTCCTTCAATATAAAAAAGAAACTCGATGGAAGAGAGGGGGTGGTAGTAATCTTTCACCGCTACGCGACACGGTTAAAAAATATAGGTTTTACATTTACATGTCGCGACTCACCGGAAAAGACACAACACGGAATGTTAGCCGGTCTGCGGATTTGCAAGTTAAATAGGCTAATTGTGTGATCTAACTTATTTGCCCTCTGGCGTGAGGCCTGCGTGAGGAATTACCTGAGGAGCTCGATGAAGTGTTAGGTTTGTGATCTTGCCAATTAAGTCTTTAGAGCTCCTGAAAACTAATAAATATGTTATAACATGTAGATGTAAAGTCACGGTTCTTAAAAGCGTGTATCCCAAAAGCCATCGAGCGTTTGCACATTAGTATTCTTTTTGATGTGAATCGTGTCAAAATAAACCCGGCCAGCGCCGCGCCTGGTCCCGACACAATCACCTTATAACCCTTTGACTGAGAGCCAAAAAAGCAAACGCGAGCGTGACCGGCTTGGCACCGTTGAAGTATTATAACTAGACCAGTTATTCCATACAAAATATGTGATTAACCAAATGGCAGCGGGCAACGCGTGTAGGGGGGGTTACTGTCAGGCATTTGCTGCCCATGGGCTGCATGTCAGTGCGCAAAAACTTGCTTCGCGGTGACGTCTCTAGTTATAATACTTCAGTGCTTGGCACACTGCGCCGGATCTATCCGGTGATTATGTCATGCATAGCAATACCAATAACCAACCTCCGTTCGAACGTATCAAAACTTTTTCCATGCGGCTGTGGAAAAATAAGTATTTCGTTTTTTTTTCTTTTTTATTGTCACATCGCATCGCTGGCAGCGGCATGCGGGTATTTCTGGAGGCCACAGTGCATGTTTACTCGCTGAACGCATATTCGGTTTGCGTCTGCGTCACGATCTATTTACAAAACTTTTATTGCCTACCTAGGTCTTGTATTTTATTCGCGTATTTGTATGGCTGAGATCGATTACTATTTACTTTTAGCTGGTTAAATCACCTCTCAATATATTTAGGTACTAGCCTAATTTCTAAATTACATACATACATTAATCACAACTATTATCCTCGAAGGGTTAGTCAGAGACTAGGCAATGAGAACAGCAAAAGCAGTTATCTACCATAGTCCACTTTTCACCAACACGACTGCACATGTGCTCAGCATGACAGGTGGTGAGCCCATAGCCGCCCTATGCTGTAGGATGTAATAGTATGTGCAGTCTTTAGTCCGTTAGTCGCTTCTTACGACATCCAAAGAAGGAGTATTTTTTCACCGCTACAAGACATGGTTAAATTACTTAAGTAATTAAAATAGGATAAAATAGTAGACAATATATCATATTCATATTATATTATATATAAAGCTGAAAGTTTTGTGTAATAGGATACGTTTGACCAGTTAACTTTCGATTATGAGTATTTACAATATCGCTAATACACATTTTGTTTTACCTAGGGGCTACGATTGCTATATTCAACATAAAATATTCAAAAATAGAACTCATCTCACGGAATGTGTTGCTCAATATTTTTATTTTTGTCAAACTCTTTTCTAAGATTCAATTTATCCTTAATACTCACATTTAAATGTCAAACCGTTAAAGAAAACATGACTGTGCAATGACCTAAGTATACTGACATTGAATTCCTAGGTAGAGTCGAACCTATTAATACAGAAATGTGCATTGCAAAATGTGCTTACAGCAGTTAAAATAAAATTGAAACTCTTGTTCTGAAAATATATTTTGCTCTCAGTGGTGAATGGGACCGAGTCCAGATTTAAAACCCGCTTAGCGCACAAACAATAGTCTTGACCTATTTTCGGATCATTTCATTTTACTGTGGTACTGTGAATGGAACAAGAGATGGTTTAATCATTTTTAATCATATACCTACGATCTGGTACCCATTGTTCCAAATAAATTGACGATTCTGGCTATTTGTACGGAACGATTCAAGGTTAAATTCTGTAACTTGTTGTTACTTCTTCTAATTCTCATTTTAAATGTGGAATTAAAAAATAATTATTTTAAATATTAATATCTAAAAAAAATATTAAAAACTTTGAGTAATCATAATTTTATTGTGGGGACAAAAGGTAAATAGCTTTTAAGCCCAAAACAAACCGACTAACATACATTTTTCGAAAAGTCATTAAAATAAAAAAAAAGTTTAGTTAGATTCGAAAGAGTTTGTTAATCGCAATAGGTGAAATACAAATTCCTTGGCTTATTTTTTCCAATAATTTTGTGTTTTTTGCAACGACGACGTAGGACTGTTAACATCACTTTCATGTTTTAATTTTCTATTTGCCCCTATCACCTTTTGTCATTGCATTGTTATTTTCGTTTCGCATTTGTATTATGACTAGTCATGCGTGTCAGTGTCCTCGATTAATTCTGTTATTTAACCAGTGTATTAAACGTTGCCAATTTTACGGGGTCCGGAATTATACTAATGTATGCAATGCAAACATTATTATCGTATTCAACGTGAACGCCAAACTTTTGTTATTAAAGATTTAAAAACTGCATTTCATTTCAATTTCTTTATGTGATGCTTTCAGTGGGCCGTTTACGCCCAAAATTAATAACATATCTATAGATTGAATAGTTTTCTAAATTGACAATTTGTATGGAGCTTCATAAAAAATGTCAAACTTCTCACTTTAGTAGGCTAAAAATCTATAGATAACTTATTAATTTCGGGCTTTAACGCCCGATAATGATCTCATTTCAAACTGAAAATATTTTAAATAATAGATACGTGTCTATGATGTTAAACGTTTTAAAATTACTGAAAGCCTTGACCGTTCTCTACCAGTTCTTAAGAGCGTGTGTGACTGTAGCTCCATCACCGTTAACTATTCTACAAAGCACAAAAGTCTTTAGAAATTTTTGTTTAGCTACGAATCAAGTAAAGTATTGTCGGCTTTTTGGATCATACGTAACTGTTCGTGAACTCAAAAGGGTAAAGGCGCCGATAATACCCTTTAATTAAATAAGTATGTTTTATATGAAAAGCACTTATACAATACACAAACCGAATAGAAAAATATATTAAGAACCTTATTTTACAAGAATGTTTTTGTTCCAAAAATCCAGTTTCACAAAGTTTTCTCGAAGAATTTTAGAGTCATCAAATATTATTTACTGATGTAAATAGTGTAGTAGTATAGTATTGGCAGTAGTATAGGTTTATCGATAAAATTTTGTATCTTAATTTTGAAAAGCAACTATTATTAAATAAATTGCATTTTTATTGCATTTTAGCTGTCCAGCGCATTGTTGCACATCAGGTCTGCAGTTGTCAGTGCCTTAATTTTCTGGATTACTTATAGATTTGTGTTTATTTCATTAACATCTTCTAATCACATTCGCGACACGTTCGTTGCGGATGACAATATGGCTGATTCTGTTGACGTTTTAGCATTGTGTGTAAATTTTTATTTTTAATTGATTTAAGTGTCCAAAAGAGCGTACCCCTCGCTTGACAATTAGCGTTTATTAAAATAATTGTTAAAAGAATACTACCAAGTCATCTCTTCTCTTGGGTATCGTAAAGGGTCGTCGTAAAAAAACAAAATACTTAAACATAATTCAATTTAAATTCTTTATAATCAGGTAACCAAAATTAAGTTCTGTAGGCTGCATAGGCTTAGTTTAAGTCACATTCGCACACGTAATTAGTTTAATAGTGCATTGAATACCGAAAGGTTCAACTTACGAGTATGACATTACGTCATCACTGACTGTCGCTACATATTATGGTTCAGCTGATCTAGTTTCCAGAGGCATACTTGATCAGACCTAACTAGCTTTTATGCCGTAGATGGATGTTTGTTATGGTTGCTGTCGTAAGATAGCAGTCGTTAAAACCCACCAACCCTCATTGGAAGACTGTGGTGGATAGCCCATTCTCTCCATGCACTGTTGTCCACGTGGGAAGTCTTGTGCCTAACATTGGTAGGTATATAGGTTGACGATGAAGTAAAGGCTTTGTTACCCTTTGGGGTATAATATACAGGTTAATGGAAATACGTAGCGATCCCTAGGGGTGATAGTAGAGATCATAAGCTATCAATTTGCCCTCTGGTACATGGGGGCAAAAAAGTGCCAATTTAAAAAAATATTTGTAATTTTAAAAATATTAAGAAAAGTGGGTCACGCAACTCCAAAGTAAATTTAAAAAACTTACGCATTTAATGGTTGTTTTCGGTGTTTTTAGTCTGCTAACTGTCTAATACGTAATAATAATACAAAAAAAGAACAGGAATAAAAATAAGAGATTTTTTTTTCGAAATTGGTACACTTTGATCCATCTACCCGTGGGCAATTTGATAGCTAATGATCTCTACTATCACGCGGAAAGAAATTATTAGTTGGGTTTACCATATTTCAACAAAATTTTAGGGTTAATATAGCACCTACTCTTGAGTTTTGTTGAATGAACAAAAACTGTATTGTTGATCAGTTACGGTAATTTGAACTTATTACATATATCTTTTGTTGTTTTAACGTATTTATTTTGTAAATTTAACTTTAAAAATGGTTATTTCAACAACTTGAACAGTAAAATCAACAATTACCTATTGTATTAAGCATGAATTGTTACGCCAACATGTACAAATAGGTAAAATCAACTGTTTTTATATCAACAAAAACTTTTCTGTGAAAACAACAATTTGTTCATGTTGCTTTAACCCATCACTTTGTTAATTCAACTAATGTGTCGCCAACCCGTGCAAAATCAACCTTTTTGTTATTTCAGTGCACCCCTTAAAGGGATCACTACGTATTTCCAGTAACCCTGTATAGTTTACATACATACTAATATATAATCATGACTATTATCCCCAAAGTGTTAGTCAGACTAGGCAATGAGGACAGCAAAAGCAGTCCTCTACCATAGTCCACTTTTCACCAAATAGCGACTTCACATGTGCTCGATCGATAAAGGACGATGTTTTTTTTATATTATTTGTAGATATTTTGTAATACAAAATGGCTGAAATATGACGGTGTTACTTAGTTAGCGGGGATGTAGGCGCTGCTATGGAAGTTAGTAATTATGAAATAACTTTTCCACACGCACACCCAATATCTAGCTCAAGTTATGTTTCTTACGGTAAATTGCAAGAACGATGTTTAATAAAGTTAATCCTCCATTAAACATAATGGTGTTTTTTTGTACGCTAGACGCAGAAAAAGGCAGCAATACCTTTAATGAAGCATTAACAAAAAAATCGTTTTTGCAACTGACTGATTGTCACTTGTTTTTAATGGTTTAACGGATAATCATACCTAAATTTATAACACACATACATAAAATGTTTCTTTTCACAAACAAGTGGCCGTTACGGGAATCGAAAGTGCGGCCTTTGATGAGGTATGCTATTGCACCAGACGACCAAAATGCTAACTAATTGTTTTTCCAAGATTTTTTCGGCTTAATAAACATTTGTTGTTACAAATTCGAAGTGAAAATAAATTAAAATGTAAATATACTCCGAGCGAGACTTAATTTCCTGTGTTTTATCGCTACGCTTTTATCATTGCGAATTGCGATGATTTATCTTAACGCTACATTATCAAGTATGAGAGCGATAACGAAATCAAGGACAAAAATAGAAATATAACGTTTTTAAAATGGAATTATATGATTATTTTTTGTTCCATTGTCTAAAGCATTATAATCTTGTAGATAGTTCTTAGAAATGTATGAGTATATACGTTTACTTAATTGGTGTCAATAATGATGTAATATAGACAGGTCTGACATTTGACGCGTGTAGGTTAGACAAGAGTTAACTATCTTTATTATTAAAATTTTGCATTCACAATGCTATTTAGATATAGGATAAAATGTTTATGTTAAATAACAATGGTCACGGGTTCGTATCCCGTTCGAGCTTTCCTGAGATTGGTTGTTTTTTTTTCTAGTAAACATTTTATCCTAAGAGTTAACTGTGGGCGACCTGCAACGCTTATTAGCATCGTCAGCCTATAAATGTCCCACTGCTGGACACAGGCACATTGGGAAATTGGTCCTTAAGCACTAAACTGTAAAAAAAAACTTGTGAAATCAATGATTGTAACAGATTATTTTTATATTGGCCATATACCTACTCTCCCTTTATCACTAAACCGTGTCGCGTAGCGGAGATAAAATTCTACCCCCCCTCCTCTCCCCTTGGGTGTCGTAAAAGGCGACTAACGGACTAAATACAGCACATACACCCAACAGCTTAGAGCGGCGATGGGCTCACCACCTGTCACGCTGAGCACATGTGCTGTCGCTATTTGGTAAAAAGCGGACTATGGTAGAGGACTAGCTGCTTTTGCTGTCCTCATTGCCTAGTCTCTGATTTACCCTTCGGGGATAATAGCCGTGATTATATGTACTACACCGAATGAATATGTAATAAAATGTTTTATGAATAGTCGTCTAGAAATATTTTTAAATGCTTACATAAGGATATACGAGATAGCTCTATCGTAGCTTAACATATGATTATGATTGGGTATAACTGCGTTGCAACAGTGGAAGTGGTCAATCAGTCTAGATGACCCGCTAGTCTAGATAAAACGGGTGGAGCTAAACCGTTTAAAGACTAACAAGTGTTATCTACTAGTGTTTCTTCATACTACTTATATGCTAACGTTATACCGTCACAAAAATAAGGTTTTTAAACACCACACACTTTTGATCAGATGCATAAAAGCGTACCTTGTATCATTTCGTCAAAAGACATTTATTATTCGATTAAAAAACTTTCGTTTCTTACATAATACATGTTTTGACGGGCATTTTTGTACGTATGTTCGCTGTTTATCCGTAAAACGTAATATAGAGTGACGTTAAACAGACAACGTAACGCGTACAGCTGTTCGGTTCTACGGCCTTTATTTGTATAGCTAGAGACTTATAGATTGTATGCGTTCTCCAATAATACTTTTCTCAACCTTCAATGTGTTTATCAATAATGAGTAGGTACATCATCGATATACAGAATCTTGTAAACTGATTGCTAATTATTGTTTCACTAATGATGGGAACGTCCGTTTGATAATGACAACCTAAAGTAATGTAGCTCGTTGCTGGAGTTATCATATTCCTCATAAATATGTACCTGGAGATGTAACAGACACTCAAAACAATTTATACAAAGTAGGTACACATAACAAAAACTCACTTAAAAAAATATTAACGTTTCCGTAAAACTTAATGTTATAGTGTAGCTACGAAAAAGTAATTGAATGTTTTACTAGTTGCATAATTTTAATAAGGCTTTGTTGTTAGCTAAAAAATCTAATCGAACAGTTCTATTGTGTGCTTTGTCGTTGAATTATTTCATTTGCGTCCCGCCAAGCCCTTATTCGTCCCAAAAGCCATGGCATTATGTTTGAACCTCCCCGTTATTCATCCCTAAAATAGTAAGCGGGCGTGTGTGCAATATTAATTAGCAAAATGATTTACATAGCGGCCGATAATGCCGGCGCGCGAGTGTACAGACTAGCTCCCTCCGCCGCTGAGAGCCGGCGCGCGCGCACTCGCGTCCGCGTCTCCGCGTAAAAATAAAGTCCACACCGCGCTCGCGTACTTCAGTCCATTTATAATTATCAGTAAATCGCTGCGCTGGCGCATGACTGCCGCGGCCGGCGACCGCTCGCTGAAAAGAAAATCACCTCCGCACCGTCCTATCCGTACCGCGCTCCCTTACAACTAACGTTAACGAAAAATCCCTAATTCTACTGACGTCCGCACGTATATCTGTCACTCTTACGCAAAAGGTACTGGTGTCGCGCGCCGCGTGAGTCCGCGTTCTATTGGACGACGTGTGTTGTGTGATCGAGATTACGTTGTGCTAGTGATAACAGTGTGTAAGTTGTTATATAAACATGCCTGAGAAGCCCAAACGCCGTAAAAACAACAAAAATAAGCGGAAAAACAAAAACAAGCCGGAACCAAATAAAAATAATGTTAGTGATGTGAAGGAATCTGATTTGGAAACTAGTGTTCAAAGTGAATGTGTCGACGATAGTAAGGGTAATGAATTGCAATTTGATAATGATCCGGCAAAGGCGGGTTTGTCTTCCGATTATTTGTTAAGTGAAGAACAAAATACTCAGGAACGTACCTGTAGTGAAGCTCAAAGCTCAAACCAAGATCTTAACAACAATAGTGAAAATGTAGAATTAATCGGTTGCCTCCACGTTGTTGATGTGGAAAAAACTGATGAAATCATAATAACGGAAAACTACATAGTAGAATCTCCTGAACCATCCCAAAGAAAGGGTAAACGCAAAGTTAAGTTAGATAATAAAATTAAAAGTAAAAGTTTAGACAATGATGAAGATACTAAAATTGAAGAAATAATTGATGAAACCTGTAATCAAGATTTAGATGATAATACTATGGCTGTAATAGACAGTAATGTTCTTGTGTCAGATGTAGAATCTGATGTCGAATGGGAAAAAATAAATGAAGATCCAACAGTGTGTCCAGAAGAAAGTGCAACAGGAACTTTATCAATAACTACGATTCCGTTAAACATAGCTCAATGTGAGCATACCAAATCACTTACTCCTGATGAGGAAATGTCTCTAAGACATTATTTACAAACCCTTAGTCTATCGACAAATCCAAATGTAAATGCAGTTGAAATAAAAACCGAGATTGAGCAAATAATTAATCGCGAAATAAGACATAGGCTACGGAAAAAGGGGTTGGCAGAGGATTTTATTGCTACACGTGTAGGCCCTCCAAGAATGTTGGATGTGATTGACGAAGAAAGTAGTGAATCGTCGTTGACCTCACGTCGTCAGTCATATTTGAGTGATAAAAAAAGTGACAATGAAGATTTAGAAGATGATGTTTTTGATACACCTAAATCAAAACCTCCACTTGCTTTAAGATCTGCTCGTTTTCGTGGTCCAAAAACCTTAGGTCGGTTAGTCCCACAGGAGTGTGTTTTAGTTGGAGCCAAGTTGAAAGAGCCTGGAGTTGCAGAGGCTAGGGGCAATTGGACTGTAGAAACCACTGAAAAAATGAAAGGGGCTGAATTAGTTTATTTAACAGATTCATCAAGTAGTACCAGCTCTATTCATGAAATAGGAGAAGAAACAGACGACGGTGAAGATACTGACGTTACAATACGAATGATTACACCCACTATTGAAGTAGTTGATACTGATAATTTACTTAAAAAAACATATATATCTGAAGGCAAAGAGAACGTACAGACAGTAAACAGCCAAATAGAAAAATTAACTGAAAATTTAATAACAATTGCTGAAAATCAATTTAACGGTACGGAAACTACTGGCGAAATCTTAGGCCAGGATCTTAGTTCTCATGAAATTATTGTGTCATCTATCGATAACATTCAAACTAATTTGTATGTCAAAGATGTTGAAGAGAAGGATCAAACAGATATAGAAGATAATACTATTAAAACAAAAACAAATCCAGCAGTAATAAATGTAACACAACCCGTTGATGAATATGACAATGAGATAAAAGTACTCAAAGGTGAATTAAATGAAGCTATTAACAATTTAATTCGAGAAGTGTGTTCTGATTCTGAAAATAATGAGAATCCTAAAGATAATTTTGTTCGTCAAGATTCTTCAAGCAGTATCAGTTCCTCTCAATGTACGGCTAAATACAACCCTACCTACTCATCCTTGAATGATGTTTCTAATATTCTGCACGATGAAACATGTGATGTTTCTTCTACCTTAACATTAAACAAATGTGAAAACAATGATATAGGAGGTCATGTAAAAGATGTATTTGAATGTGTTACAGGATCAACTACTCAAAATATTGGCAGAGTCAATAGCAAAACGAAAGAACCAAAAGCCCTGCGAGATCTTTGTGTGCAAAGAATTGCAGTTTTGCCATATGGGGATAAAATATTAGAGGAATTAGCATCGGTCTCAGAGCGATTACAAAAAATTAATACACAAAAGATAACATCAAACAAAACAACTGTTTTAGAAGAACAGCATCTTGAAAATATGCCATATTATCCATTACCAGACGTGTCAGCTATTGAAAAAGTATCTTTGCCACTTAAATTTACGGAACCTCGTCCGCCGCCTATACAACCTCGTAACTCTTCTTTAAAAAAGTCTCAAGATGATAATCATTGGACTGCTGTCCCCACTAAAACAGAACCAGTATATATTTGCTTGTCACCATCTCAAAAAATGTTAATGGAAAAAACTCATACAGTCGTAACAAAAGAAGATGCTAGTCAGCTTGCTGATATGCATAAAAAGTACGTCGATCGTCGTGGTTACAATGAACCTACAAATAAAAACAACATGTATGAGAAAAACGAAGATATGCCGATTGTGCCATTTAAATCCCAAACTGGTAGTCGATTACTCGCTTTGATTCGAGATCCTGCCGTCACTAATAAAATTAACTCTACTATAAATAATCGTCATGTCAGCAACGATCGACCGAGTAGAAATTACTATGCTGACAGTGAATCATCTATCATACATAAATATGAAAATAAAAAGAGATTTGAAGATTTGACCAAAAGTTTCAAACCAATTCCGCCACCTCGACCAAAAAAATATTCTTCTTCGTTTTATGAAAGTGATGAAAGTTCGGATTTTACTGACAATTCGCTCCGATCCTTTAAAAGTGAAAAAAAAATCTTTCATTACTCTACGGGAAATTTAAGTAAGGATATTGAAAACGATATTTCGTCAATTCAAAATATGCATAGATATTATACAAGCGTGCGTGATAGTAATACGGATTATGGTAGTCCAAGAAGACCTTCTTTGCCAAAAGATCTTTGTGATCAACAAATGGAATATATTCGACAGAAAGAAAAAGAAGTAGAAGCAGAAATAAGACGTTTAGAACAAAAAAAGATTAATGTTTCGGTGCCTCAAAAGCAAGGGCCTAGGGCCCCATTAATAACAGGAAAAGAGTTCGTAACTGAAAATGTTACTGTAAACAACAACTATTGTGAGAATAAAAAATGTGATAAATCTTCTCTTACACAAATTCCAGATAAACGGAGCAATAATAAATTATCATCTCTGTTTAGTAGTAGTCAAGAAGAGCTACTTCGCGATAAAATGTATTCTGAATACGTTACTCAAATGGCGCAAAGGCAAGAAAGAAAACAACATAAAGTTATCAAAATTACAAATCCATCTTGTACAGGAAATACTAAATCTGTATCGAAAAGTATGTCGGCGCTTGACGTCCTTGATTCAAAGGTGAATAATCGGATTGAAAAAGAGTTTATTTCAAAAGCTAGGGAACGATGGACTAAATTAGGCATAACGGATCCGGAAACAGAAGACGAACGAGAAAAGGACGGCGATCTGTATAGGGAGCCAAATGTGATTGAACACAAAATAAAAGTGATTGAAGGTGGTGAAGAAAGAGACGTTCAGATATTGCCAACTCATTTACAAGAGTTTGTGAATTTCACTGCCAAGCAAAAAGAACAGGGACAAAGTAGCTCTGGTGAGTCCGGAGGATGTGCCTCTCCGCACGTTGCGATCTGGTGTGCCGTGATTATCTTAGTTTTGGCTGTTGTGAAATACTTTTTACGAATGTTTCGTAATATGTGATACCGATAACTAACTTTTAATGACTTTTGTTCGTGTGGCATATGCATTGTTAACCTAGTTTGTGTTTGTTTGCATGAATGTTTTACCAATCCTATCATTAGTTTTACTCTACATATCTATTGAAACTTATCGACTACAGAAATTTGCGTTATCAACAAAATAAATAAGGTGAGTTCTATTTACAGACACGCATTATTGTTTTCCATTTACTAAATGGAATCGTTCGATGAATCAGTGTTAATTTATGTAGCTGTGAATATGTAATATTTCGTATTTAGTGTTTCATAAAGCAAATTTAGATGCGTATATCAATCTTTGTAAAGTTTGTTCTGTACACATTGAATTATGATTTTGTGACGTCCATACGTATAAAAAGATGACCAAGATTACTTTGTAACCATATATTTATGAAAATTTAGTTATTGTGTCTTTTACCGCTCTATTGGCAATTTTAAAAAATGTCATGTAATGTTTGCAATAAAAAAAGGTTGTGTTTAAATTATTTTAAAAAAGCTGATGTTGTTACTGAAATGAAAATAGTGCATTGGTTTGCTAGACACGACTGTAGAATCTCAGTAAACCTTGAGTTTTTTATCAGTCTTCTCTCCTACGTAGTGTTTTGTATGACAACAGTACAATTACACATGTCCGAGAATAATGCGGACAACACGATGTTTCTAGAATGAAACGTTTGACGGTCAACTATTAACAATTTGCTAATAATAAGTAAACAGCTCTTATCTTATTGACGAAAATCAAGAATAAACGATTAGATTTCAATTTGTTTATCATAATAGGGTGCTTATTTTGTATAATTGTTGGAGATAATGCTGCAGTAAGAATATTATAATTATTTTTTAAATAGTAACAAATTAAGTAATCTTTAAATATTTTTTCGACTTGGCTTAACACTGATTTATTGTTACACTTTACGACTCATTTATCGTTAAAATGATGGTTTGGTACCTGTATCAAACAGTGTTCTTTTAAATCAAATATTTAACGTGGTTAAACAAACTCCTTAGGAAAGGTATCCTAGACAAACTCTCTTAAGTACCTACCCGACGTTTCTCGGAAACTGGGAAAAGTATTCCTAGGATACCAAGGAGTTAGCGTTTAACCTCGTTAAACATTTTATTTACAGCGGAAAGTGAAAGTTTAAAAGATTTTTTTACTTTAATCTCTAACTGAGAATGGGCACAAATCATGAGTTTATTATTACCAGTAATATTGCGGTATTACAAAACGTCACTATGAAAATTTACAATACATAGTAGACATACTTCCCGGAGAGGAAGAGACAGAGATGACAGGAGGCAGAGACCCACAGAAAAGAATATTATAACAATAACTTAACGCATATTATGCTCTACAGCGAATATGCGTTAAGTTATTGGTGCGTTTACATCTTCGATTACATATAAAAACTAGATACACAGTCCCATCCTAAATCGTAGCGGAATTGTGGAATTTGTTAGCCGTAGGTTCAATACGCAATTCGTCCATTTCGCATTTTGCCGTCCGCCTACTACTCAATTCGTCAATAATTTGATTCGACCATTTCGTGAATCGTCATTACGCAGTCCGTCCATTTCGAAATTCGTCTTTACGCAGTTCGTCCATTTCATGAATCGTCATTACGCAGTTCGTCGTAGCTTTGACAGATTTGTTAGGCGTTCGTCCTACACGCATTTGGTCCATTACGCAGCTTGTCCTAAAATTTAGACGAACAGCGAATTTACTTAGTAGCAGCTCGCCCTATATGCAGTTCGTCCTAAAAACTGCTCATTCTTGTCTTATTTAATTTATTTATTAGCTAGCTATTGTATCGTAAATAAAGGAACTGGAGATAAAATATCAGCAAAATTATGTCCAAAATGTTGCCTCGGGATTGTTTGTCTGTCTATATTTCTCTATCTAGTTCGTTTTCAAAAGTAAACTACCAGATTTTTTAAATCATGCGTGTGCGGTAATTGATTTGTTAGCCGTGTAAGTCCAATAATTCAATGCTCATTTTGTCCAAATTGTATTAGACCAACACGCATTTTGTCCATCAATCTATTTGTCCAACACGTATTTGGTGCAATATACATTTTGTCCAACAAGCATTTCGTCCAACAGGTTTTTCGTCTTAAAGGCATTTCGTCCAACGTGCATTAGGCCAATACGTATTTGGTTCAACACGCATTTATTAAACATATACAGGTGACAGACAGACAGCGGAGTCTTAGTAATAGGGTCCCGTTTTTACTCTTGGGTACGGAACCCTAAAAATTACAGCGGCTGGTTTAAAGGCTACTGCAGGATTAATTAACGAATTCGTTTCACGACTACGACGACGACTGGAGGTCTGGTCAGGTCAAGTGTTTTAAACATGACAAAAAAGGAATTCGTGTTGTTTTCATTTTTAATTAAATAATTAATTTTTTGAATTTTGAAGGATAGTCTTTAAGTATCTAATTTATTTTAAAGCAATAACATAAGATAAATAAAATGAAAAACAATTAAACATAACGATTATTTACAACGCGAGGGCAACGGCCGGCCGGCCGACCGTCTGTTGACCCGTTCGCGTCAGCTGGGCGATAAGTACCTACGTTAGACTGCAATGAGACCATTTTTGTCATGTTTAAAACACTTGACCTAACCAGCCCTTGAAGTTTCTTGCGGTTTCTAGCAGTCACCTTATATAGACTTTATAGTATTGAATGAATTAGGACGTTCTCTGTAGTACTTCAAAATAAATAATAAAAATAAATAATAAAGCGGCAAGGTTATGCACATTTAGCGAGAAACCCGATTTCACCAATATCAAAATTACACGAGAATAGCTACCCGAGTATAAATTTACTACCTAGATTTATCATACGTATAACTTGTATTTCATTTCACCACGCTAATGTAAGAATAAGTTACTCTCGCATAGTTACTCTGTGCTATTGAACGAACATAAGCGGATCGAACGAATGAGCGTATTAAACACCAAAGAATAGTTGCAGTTTTTCTCGTACAAGAGCAAAGGCTCTTTACACTTTTTTATCTTCTGGTGTAACATTGTTTGTTTGACGTGACGTTTCTGACGATGTCATCAAAAAAATGTTGTTGTTGTTAATCTTCTATGTAATTTGTTCTTTCCTTGAACCATCTCGGGCGACGGTCTAAAATAATCTTTGTCACTGCTATCAGATTTGTCAATCAACAATCTCAAACGACGTGGCAACTTTAAGTTACAATATTAATTTGAAGGCTGCTTCAAATGACATTAGTTACATTATTATTCTAAGGATAGGGGCTAACACGGCCAAAATTGGCGGTATAAGAATTTACTCTAGTGTAGTGACTTTATCATTAGGTTAAGTGTTGGTGAAACGTAAAGTTCATATACACGCGAGTAAATAAGGATTTATTCTTAGAATAAGACTTATACTACTTTGGTAAAATCCACTTAAATATTTTTTATAAGAGCGTTATTTAATAGTAAATACGTAAACCATTAGATCTAGCTAAACAGTTTTGCCTGCATATCCTCGGTGACTCGCCTTAAATAAAAGAAGAAAAACTGCTGGGAGCATACACTTTCCCTGTAACTTTATGAAGTCACGACAACGACAATACCACTGCAACACGTCGGTACATTTCCCCACAAAAGCTTTTTTATGTTATCCCTTATGTACAGAGCCACTCTCACTCACTCCTGAAAAGTATTCACGCCTGCTGAGTGCACCCGATGCGTTGTCCGTGAAAGTATGTGGACCGTCTATATCCGTGCTAAATGGGTTTCGGTGACTCAATTTTGCAAATGCACGCGACGTTATTTTCAAAGTCAACGCTCATTTCACCATTTTACGAGATCGCTGTATCGCGGTGAACTTACAAAGAACCATTTTAGTATTTTACGATACATACTTAAGTAAGATGATGGAATGGGAAATTTGGAAAGGGACGAAAATCGGAGACGTTCTCGTGAAAGGGCAGGTCATACGAGTGCCATAAACCGAGGACTATGTAAAAATAATGTTATGAGACTAAATGATGCAATGAAGTGTGTCTGAATCGTAGCTAATGAAAAGAAGTGTTTTCCTATCATCCAGGGAACGAGGTTATTGCGTGTATGTATATAACACTTAAGGTTGCTTCACACATATCAGTGAACTCACAGTTTCGACACAGTACCGGCACAGTCCTTTTCATACATTCTCTATGAACGCATCCCCACTTTGCCAGTGTTAGTGCGCTCAGTGTCAGTCCCGTTACCGGCAAATCACTGATATGTGTGAAGCAACCTTTAAACCCTTAAGATCACTGCGGTATAGAAAAAATATACCGATAACATCGCCTTTCATGCGATGCGCTTCCATCGATACTATGTGACATCATGTGATAAAAAGTATACTCCGTGTTCTTCATACTAATTAATTTTTACTCGATGATAACGCGCTATGACGTCACTCACGTCTACCAGGTGTTGTAGCGAAGAACTGCGATTTATATTTTTATTAATGACACATAGGAGGAAGCGCTTGGCCTTCGCTTAGTTAGGCACGGTAAAGCTGTAGATGACCAAGACTGGCTATATAACCTCATGTCTGAACACTAGATTCAAGTTATGTGTAGAGATGCAACATATATTTTTTAGGTAATTAGAGTTTTCTCTCTCACATCAATATCTAGCCCAAGTTAAGATTCTTTTGAAAATTGTTTTATTGAGTAGATAACAGATAATAAAAAAATAATAAAAATGGTTTACGCTCACACCAATTAGGTATTCTAGACCATGATGAGTATTCTTTTGAAACTCGTTAATATGGTAAGATAACGGATAAATATACATAAACATAGAAAAAACATCAAAACAGAAACACCAACACACAAAAACAGTTTTTCTCTAAATTGACCCGACCGGGAATCGAACCCGGGACCAGAGATGGCGCGACGCCAGACCTGGCGTGATAACCACTCGACCACGGAGGTCGTCAAGATAAACATACTTATAATGTGTAGAAAAAACTCAGGCTCAAAATATATTTGGAAAAACAGTTTTTTCTTAATGGATCCTACCGGGAATTGAACCCGGGACCTCAAAGACGGCGATGCCAGAACCGGGGCATCCTAAACACTCAACCACGGAGGTCGTCGTATTTTTTTCCACCATTCGATCTCGTCAAGGAAAACGGGAATTTTTAACTTACTTTGCTTCAAAGTTAAATGCCGTACATATCGTTTCGTAACGTATTCAAATATTGCCTAAAAGTACACATAGTTTCGTTGCTTTCGTTGTCTAAGAACTTGCAAAATTATTTTACATTTAGCTTGGTGCAACTGCCGACGCTAGGTTTTTGGAGACATCTAATCTAAAAACTTGCAAAATTATTCTACATTCAGCAACATTCAGCACCGTCGACGGTAGGTTTTTAGAGACATCTAATGTACCTAATTTGAATGGCGGAAGTATAATATTGCTAACGCGTTGAGTCGACTGTAGCTCCCGTATTTCAATTAACATCTCAGGTGCATATAAACAGTATCGTGCGAGAATAAGTAAATTGCCTAGTTCCAATTTAAGCTTGCCTTTCCGTAAACAATTTTTATTTTAGTACGCCACCGAAAATGTTCGTAGTGCAACTTGTGAGGATACGCAACAGAACAAATGTTTACATTACATTTCGATACTTCGGCTGATTTTGGATTACTACATCTGTCAGTCAATTAAATAGTTTATATGCTTAAAGTTTATGGTTAAAATAAGACTACATTTTACCATTGAAAATGATTATCACATGCAAATCGCCTGAGACGTATTTTTGACCATAGCTCCGAGGATTTTGGGAGGATCGATCGAGATGGAAATAGTATACCAAGAGTTGGGAAATTTATTAAGACACGTGTGAGCGTTTGAATTTTGAAAATCGGCTGGTAACTTATATGTAATTTTGAAAATGTAAACAAATCGGATTTTTTGTAGGGTGTTTGTTTACTAAATTGTAAATATTACGGAAAAAATTCAGACTTAGGAAACAATTTTAAAAATTGTCCTAGGGTATTTAGTTTAGCTACAAAATGGAGATTTTTTTTTGAAAATCGGTTATTATTTGTGACCTGTATGTAGGTGGTCTCTTTAGATTTGGAATTGTAGAGAAACGGGTATTTCTGTATATAAAAGTGATGTAACTTCTATGATTATTGACCGATCGTCATGATAATGGTCGTGTTAAAAGATGCGGATGCAGGCGAGAAGTGCATTCGAGCTGTAATTTCGAAAATCTATGTGAAATTCACTTCACTTATTTTCTTATTTTTTATTTATATTTTATTTTATTCAGGACAATAAACAATTACCCTACACAATACCAGTTTAATTAAAAATTAACAATAAATTAGTTCATTGTGTAACCAGCGACATTGCACAATATAGGTAAATACATTTTTATCGAAACAGGAACAGATATATTTTACATTCCTACAGTTACAATTATTACTATTGATTCTGTAAAAAGTCTGTGCTGTGAAAACTAAAACCAATAATTGTGGTGTTTAAAATTCTAAAATATAAATGAGCCACAGAAAATGACCCCAAAATTCTTTTAAACATCAGACTTAGTTAAAAGCTCCTCTAGGACGTTCGTTTTAAACTGATTTAAAGTGAGAGAAAATATGTCTAAGCTATTAAATTTGTCGTTATAAATTGGTTAAGAATGAACAATAGGAGAAAGAGGTATGCGTTCCCCTGCGTTAGTTTTGGAGCAGTATGGCATAAAAAGTCGATGAGGTTAGGCCGTAAAAGAAAAGAAAATGTTATTGTCTGTGTTGTGCAATGTTATACAGTCGTATGTTATAATTCGACTTGTAAGTAATGTAGATATGTAATTTTAAGGAGGTATATCTCTTTAAAAATTTCTTATTAAGTATTTAATTTGTAATGTTTTAATAAAAAATATATATTCACTTACGTTGTAAAAGAAAAGAAAATGTTATTCTCTGTGCTGTGCAGTGTTTGTGACCTGTAGCTGGTCCCTTTAGATTTGGAATTGTAAAAAAACGGGTATTTCCATTTAAAAAAGTGATGTAGCTTTTATGATTATTGACCGATCGTCATGGTAATAGCGTTAAAAGATGGGGATGCAGGCGAGAAGTGCATTCAAGTTGACTTTTTGAAAATCTAAGTAAATTGAAATTCACTTAGATTGTAAAAGAAAAGAAAATGTTATTCTCTGTGTTGTGCAGTGTTATACATTCGTATGTTATAATTCGACTAGTAAGTAATGTAGTTGAGTAATTTTAGGGTAGTATATCTCAATTCTTAAGTAACACTGCTCTGTTAAGAAAGTACCGGGAAAAGATCAATAATACACAAAATTGTGGTAATTCACCCAAATTTCAAAGTATGCTCCTTCAGAAACGATACACTTACCTACGCCAACGAATAATTCAATCATCAAACTATTTTTTAAACGCATTTTCCGGAATTGAGTTCAGTTCTCGCCGCGAATTCTCCTTTATGTTTTCTACCGAATGAAAACGGGTGCCACGAAGAGTTGAGTTAATTGAGTTTAGGAAAAAGAAAGCAGTGGGCTGGAGCCATATCTGGTGAATAAGGTGGTTGCTCGATGGTATTTGTTGAGTTATTGGTCAAAAATTCGTTCACAATGATGGCCTTGTGCGAAGGCGCATTATCGTGGTGCAATAACCAAGAATTTTCTTTCCACAAATTTGGCCTCTTTCGTCGAATTTGCTTTGCTCTCTCCGCATAACGCTCCAAAAATATTCTTTATTTACCGTTTGACCTTCCGGCAAGAACTCCGAGTGCACTACACCGCGATAGTCAAAGAAAACAGTTAACGTGACTTTGACTTTTGATCGACTTTGGCGTGGTTTTTTCGGTTTCGGTTCAGCCGGAAGGCGCCACTCCGAAGCTTGATGACTAGTTTGCATGTCAAACTCGTAAACCCACGTCTCGTCACCAGTAACAATGCGTTGCATGAATGTTGGGTCGGAATTGACTCGTTCTAGCATGTCCTCAGCGACTCATAAGCGATTGAGTTTTTGGAGAAAATTCAGGTCTTTTGGGACTAGCCGAGCGGCAACATGTTTCATACCCAAGTGATTATTTAAAATGGTACGAATCGACTTGTGAGACACAGAAAGTTCAGCGGCTATCTCTCTCAAACTTGAATAAGGGTTTTCAGTCACCATTTTCTTCACTTTTGCGATGTTAACTTCAGCTGAAGACGTTGATGGCCTACCAGAGCGAAGCAAATCTTCCATCACATTGCTTTTGAACGCTTTGTACCACTCATAAGCACGTGTTTTTAATAAAGTCGATTCACCGTAAGTCTTCTGTAATATTTTCAGTGACTCCGAACACGAAATTCCATTGGTAACGCAAAATTTAAGACAAACTCTTTGTTCGATGTTTTTATCCATTATGAAATTCGCAATACACACTAAATATAAACTAACTAAAAACAATTCTGTATTTAATCAAAATAACAGATGCAACTCAAACTCCGCTCCAAAATGGATAACAGTTGTGCCAATCTAACAACAAAAAAAAACAATAAATTGAATTTGGAATCATAAACAAATCATCCGTTCCCGAAACTTTTTTGACAAAATGTATTTTAAAATAGGATTAGTAGATACCGAGTTTTAGAGATTACCTCCTACATCCAAAATTACAAACTTTTACCTTTAAGTATTAGTGTAGACTCCGGCGTTAAAATCATACGGCTAAATGAACCATTGTTGGGTTGACTTAAACTCATCATTACAATTTTACCGGATATGTTATTATTGTAAACCTATCTGGGGAGGGATGCCAGACTCGCCACTACAATAGGATCACTCTATTTTAATTAACGCCCCAGACACCGTGATTTGAAACTAAATATCAGTTAGGTACAGTCTAAATTGGATTTTGCTATATTTGGAATAATTTTAGAAGCTTGATAGAATACCGGTAAGCACGTTTTGGGATCTTGCAAGTTATTTCTTTTACGTGGCCTGGTCATCGGATGAGTTAGCAAATAAAATCAAACTTGTCTCAAGCTCCTTCTTGCTTGGCTAATAGCCGTTGTTCCGGTATAACAATTTAAACTTTTATCGTCACTACAATTATTTTTATGAAAAAACGGGTCCATACCATGTCTGAGTTGTTGGTTTTGAGTCCCCGATATTTCGGCGCAGTTGCATGCACCATGATCACGGAGTAACTGATACTCCGTGATTCGTTGTTCCGGTAGTTGTCGTAGAAGGCGTTCTGTAAAATCTTACAATCCACATTGGGCCAGCCTGGTAGGTTGTGAGTTATATCCCGATCTCGATATGGCTTATTTTTAATGCCTGTGCCCAGTAGTAGAATATTTATGTAGGTATTGAAAGATTTATTGGCTATTATTATTAAATATCTACCTAGGATTTACTACAAAGTGCTGACGTAATTTTAAGGTACCAATGGAATGCCATTCGTTACCCCATCGCGAGTTTTGTTACGTTTCGCATCCGTTCCGCGAATCCCGAGGACATGACGAATGTTTCTAGCAGCACTACCGATGTCCTGCCTGCTTTTTTGTCGGCGACTTACGTACATACATTCATTAATCACGACTATTATCCCCGAAGGGTTATTCAGAGACTAGCAACGAGGACAGCAAAAACAGTCCTCTACCATAGTCCACTTTTCACCAAATAGCGACTGCATAATGTGCTCAGCGTGACAGGTGGCGAGCCTATCGCCGCTCTATGCTGTTAGATGTATGTGCAGTCTTTAGTCCGTTAGTAGCTTTTTACGACGAGACGGGGTGGTAGTATTCTTTCACCGCTACCCGACACGGTTACCTAATTTACGCGGTTTTATTGGTTATTATTATTAAATCGTAAAATCTGTTAAGTATCCACCTTGTATTTACTACAAAGTGCTGAAAACACAATACAAGGTGCCAATGGAATGCCATTTGTTACCTCATCGCGAGTTTTGTTCTGTTTCGTTTCCGTTTCGCGAATCCCGCGAGATGTATGTGTTGCACATGACGAATGCTTTTGGCAGCAACATCTATGTCCTTCCCGCTGTTACGTCTGCAACTTTATTGCCGATATTTATGATTAGTTTGTTATAACCTGGTTGGAGTCATCGTGCTATTCTATTGGTTGGGAGGTTACCTTCCTTTAAATATGTTACAATGGTAACAATGTTCCGGAACTGTAATCTGTTCGTAATAAATTTTGAAGAAATTTGAAGTTTATAATACTAATTATTGTATTTACGGTTCCAACGTCTTTAATAATATTTTTACGAGTTAAAGACGTGAGTATACTTGATCGTTCCTATATTTTAACCGCCTCTTAGGCCAAGTAGGGTTTGTTTTGTTTTAGTCCGTCTGGCTACCACCATGTCATCTATATACTTCGCCATAACATCAATGTTGTGTTCGGGTAATTAAAGATAAGATAGCCAGTTCCTCAGTATTTCAGGAATCTGTGTGAGTACGCTTTCACTATTGGCCTTATCATCACCTATTTCATTTACTGCCGTCGGGTCGCATAACAATAGAAATTGAATTATTTTTGACCAGCGCAGCGTTGAACGTGAACGTCTGATGAAACCAAGGGGCTTACCAGTAGCAGAATACATACATACACTCACGATCATTGTCCCTAAAGGGTTATTCAGACTCGCTCCGGTTCATACTGACTAAATCCCATTACGACAATTTACTAAATATGTCTGAATCTCAATATGCCTTAGTCCCAAAATGCCTGAAACCCAAAACGAGTGAAATCCAAAATGACTGATTTTCTCAATGCCTGATTTGCAAGGAGGGCTGCAAAAGTTGTCTACTGCAACAATACACGTTATACTAAATAACAACTGCATATTATGTGCTCAGCGTGATAGGGTGAGCCCATCCCCGCTTTGTGCTGTTGGAGAAGCTGTCTTTAAACCAGCAGTCGCCTTTTACGACACCCAAGAGGAATGGGTTGGTAGTGTTCTTCTATAACCGCTCGAGCGGGCTTTTTTGTTATTGGTTCCATATGGGACCACGATTGCTTGACGGGTGTGGTTCCATTTGGGAGATCTTTTGAGCGGATAATAATGAGCCGCCACCAGAGATCTCGCAAAAGCAAAATAAAAAAAACACTTTTACGGATCACAACGCGAGTTTTGAATCCTTAAAAAGTGTTTTTAGGGAGACTACGGAGAGTCCGTGATCTCCCGCAAAATAAAAAAACACAATTTACGGGAAAAAAAATCCGTAAAAAGTGTTTTTTAGGGAGACCACGGAACCTGTAAATTGTTCAAAACATCAGTAAAATATAAAAAAATACTATGTAGTGTAGTAAATTAAACGCGAGTTTTGATCCGTAGAAAGCGTTTTATTTCAATGTGTAGCGCTCGCTTAAACCTTAGAAAATTATACACAATAAAAAAGTTCATAGTGTGTAGGTACGTCATATAGTCGACATCATTTTCCATGTGGCTAATCACACGAGTCATCCAGACATTATTGCCGCGTCAGGGTCCCCAACAGTGCGTCAAAGCTGCGGGCGTGCCGGAAGCGATCCGACGCCGGATCTGACGTCACGCAAGGGGACTCGCGACGCTTTGTGCGGCTACATTGGGGTATTATAACTAGAACAGCCACACCGTGCAAAAAAGTGCTCACCTATATTCCTATTCGATGTAGAATGTTTGTAAACAAATTAATGTCATTTCTTTGTGCAAATGGGTATACTCGTATAGTGTCACTCACATTTTTACAGTTTTTTGAAAGTAAGACACTATTGGATAAAATGTTTACTAGAAAAAAATCAACCAGTCTCAGGAAGCTCAAGTGGGGTTCGAACCCACGACCTTTGGATTGCCGGTCCACTGCTCTAACCGCTGAGCTACCAAGAAACATTTTATCCTATATCTATATAGCTTTGTGAATGCAAAATTTCAACAATTAAGACACTATATTGTTGTTGTTTCTTCTGATTGTCTCTCAAGAAAAAGTGAAAATCCCAGTCACTCTAGATATTTGCACAAAGAAATGTCAATAATTTTTAACAAACATTCTTTACCGAATTTGGCTGTAGTTTATATGAAGCGGGCAATAGACCGATAGCGCTGGGCTATTTTGAGATCATAAGTTTAAAAAATTCTAAAGTTATTTTTTTATTGCTCGTGGATCCAGTCGTACCTACGAAGCTTATTATTGCGTTTTATGTCACATCTGTCACTTGCATTTTCAGCAATACGATGATTTGTGGTTGATTCTTTATTATTCAAATCAAAAGTGGCAATATTAATTTAAAGTTTAAAATAATAATTATGGTATCTTATCTAGGATACCTAGCCTGCGGAGTGTGAAAACACAGTTTGTGTCATCTTCGTCCTGTGCAAACGGACTTAGGGTCAGTATGTAAAAACAGTGCAAAAAAAATGCAATTGATTAAATAACTATTTCCTATCTCAGATCATTTTCATATGCCCATTAAATAATTTTGTACCAAATTAGGACAAGCAATTTTAAGATTTTTTATTAATTTGTTTTTTCAAGCTACAAACGCTTTAATAAAATATTACAATGATTAGAGTCCAATATTCAATATCATAAATGCATGCAAAATCGACTTTGTGTCATTTTCATGCACGAGAAGAGGGCGGATGCGGGCAGGCGACAGCGAGCGGGGGGCATACGCGCACGCACACACGATCGTTCGGTACGATTTCTTTCATAAATAAATTACATGCCTATCATAATGAGTATTGATTGACTCTTATCTCCACTACGTAATAAACAAATGTGTATCTACCTATAGAGATAACAATAATGACGTGCGCATTTTGTACGAAGCGCGCGTCTGCAATCCCAATAATGCGTCGTCGTACGTCGCGCGTAGAAGTCTGATTTTTTTAAATAATAAGAATTCGTGGATAAAAACAACACAATTATAAATAATGTTTTGTTACACCACAATAATAAAAAACACGTAAACTCTAATAACTTGCACTTTCCTTTGTGGCTTTTGCAAGGTTTTGTAATAAAAAATAAAATATCTATTTAATGTCGTGACGAATTCGACATAAAATATTTTGAACAACAGATATCAGTACTCTAAAACGCGTAACACTTATTTAACCATTCTCGTGGACAGAAATGACACAAGTTGCCTATGTACTACCGGGGTCACCGTCGCTTTACCAGTTTCTAGACATTTCGTATGAAGCGCACCGCCCACCCGGGTACGTGCCCGTACCAAATAGACGACGCAAGGGATTTTGGACTTTAGACTGGAAGCGACGGAGTCCGCGATAGTACATCAGTTACTACTTCGTTATTGTCATGACAGTAAAAATTTCATCTCTATTTTTCTTTTTGTAAAATACTGATATAAGCGACAAATACCTAAATTTCTACCTATGCAAGTACCTAGGATGACACAAACTAATGTATTAGGTTGGGTAAAAGGTCCAGAAACTATATGCGAAACACAAACAACTTTAATATTTTTGAAACCTCGAAACCTAGCGCTATGGGTCTACAACGCGTCGGGCGTAAGGGGGACCGGGCGGGGCTTTGTTGTCAGACGTTTGCAGCCCAGCCACTCAGTGCGCAAAAACTTGCTTGCGGTGCCATCTCTAGTTATAACACCTCAATGTCGGCAACATTGACATTTAAACCGTTTTCGTATATCTATGTTAAGTGACTGCGTTGGATTTTTGTAGATATAGGTAGGTAGTTATTTATTATGTCGTGACGCCCTAGAATTGTTTAAAGAATATTTTTATTTCTTGCAGTTTTGTATAGAACAGCTGATTTCTATTCAATGCGCGCTAGATTTGTTGACAGAATATTTTTACCTTGATGTAAATTGATTAAATAAAAAATAATACACTAAAATTTTCTGGAGGAAGTCTATAGACGACATTATGCAAGTACTATTATCTATAATTAAAGATAACTTGGGTAATACGTGGTTAGTGTTAATAAACAACACTTAAAATTAAGCCATTGAAAGTTTAGACTAGCGAGGCACTCATTTAACACCTAAAACATAAATGGCGATAACAAAATTAAAAGTTGACTACGACGTCGAATTACTCAACACAATATTAAATTAAAACTTCTCTAATAAACATTAACATGTCTAATAAATACCTTAACACTAATTCCTTATCGCAACTTTAGTAATCAATAAACTTATCTTGTAGCCACTGATATTAATTAACACACATTTGCAATTAACGATCTAAACAAGTAATGTAACGCCATCTAGTTTCAAAGACGGGAACTTGTAGTTCTCCTGTTTGACGAAAGGTGTCTTTTGTGTCTATTGGCCTAGATCGCGGCGGATGCTTCTTTTCGCATCCGCTTGCAAAGTTACAATTTTAACTTCGCTCATATGAAATCTTGCCAAATAGATTTCAAAATTATATGACAGTAACTGTTTTAGAAGTAGAATTTATATTTAGCTGTTGCTCATTGAGCGATTATGAGGGGAACCGTTGTGAAGTCTAATTGTGCCTTCCTATTTCTAGACATGTAGGTATTGTATCTAAATCAACAACAATGACGAGCAGTAATTTATAGATTTTGATACATACATACATAGATTTATGAGTATTATCTCCAAAGAGTTAGCAAAGACTATGTAGGCAATGAGAACCGCAGAAGCCGTCCACTGCTATATAAGGCGATTGCTAGAAACCGCAAGAAACTTCAAGGGCTGGTCAGGTCAAGTGTTAAACATGACGAAAATGACAAAAAAGAAATTCGTCCCTTTTTCATTTTTAAATAAATAATTCATTTTGTGAATCTTATCAGATACTCTTTGAGTATCTAATTTATTTAAAAGCAATAACATAAGAAAAATAAAATGAAAATCAATTAAAAATAACGATTATTTACAACGCGCGGGCAGCGGCCGGTCGTTGACCCAACCGTCTGCTGACCCGTCCGCGTCGGCCGGGCGATAAGTACCTACGTTAGTCTGCAATGAGACCCAATTTATTTTCCTATTACGAAATGTGCGTATTTTTCATAGGTTAATGCTTTAATATAAATTAGATACTCAAAGACAATCTAATTAAAAGTAAAATGTATTATTTCATTAAAAATTATAAAAGCACGAATTTTATTTTTGTCAAATTTGTCATGTTTTGACCTTTGACCACCACTTGACCTGACCAGCCCTTGAAGTTTCTTGCGATTTATAGCAGTCGCCTTATATAGACCAAAAATTACAACTGCACATGTGCTCAGCGTGATAGATGGTGAGCCTTTATGCTGTTGGATGTATGTGCAGTCCGTTAGTCGCCTTTGCTCATCATAAAAAAAAATGAATTTATATATTAAATTTTAACTAAGTTAAAAATCGTACAGTTTGCCGATATGAATCAATAAGATGTCAATTCCATAGTACTTACATACATGTTCATTATTAATTTTTGGTATGTTTACGTACTATGCCACAACACGATTTTTGTTTTCCTTTCGTGACGTTTTAGACTGGTTCGTACCATGTTGTATTTCAAAATTTACCTTAGGATTATTGCATCAAGAATATTATGAAGAGGGTCCTTGTGAAAAACGTAATATTAAAGGAGGGCCTTCGTCACGTAGTACCATGTGTTTTTCTCACATTTCTCACATTGCATAGAAAAATGAACCGCATTCTCCAGTGACGATTAATAGTAGCTAACCATTTTACCGTTAACTAAAATGTACTACGCAATGATATATACTATCATTGGTACTACGTCACTCGATAGCTAAATATTCTGTGCAGAAAAACAATTCTTTAGCTCTACTGAACTACCAGAAGACTCGATTTATTTTGGTGTGCAAAACATAAATGTCGTCAGCGAGTACTGCCCGTAAACCCATAGTAGGGCTGTAGCATTGTGATAACCATGGAAAGATGAAACCATTGTCGAGATTTTTACCGTCTTAATAATATTTCCCCGTAAAAACTTTTATGTCAGTCAGAGGGTCTGCCCTACCGAAAATTTGCATTTTATTATACTTTTATTTTATAGGATAGAGATGAGATCACAGCTTCTCTGTGTGTACATGTGGTTCAATTTCTAAATGTTTGTATGTTTCGACTTACTTAGAGTATTATTTTGTAGTAGTGGTACATTTAAATGCTTTATTTTAAGACTTATTTGGAGTTTTATTCAAGCTTCATGATCATAATCATAACAGCCTATAAAACATCCAATCATGGGTCCTTCTTACATGAACAGTCATAAGGCGATAGGGCCTTAACCCTTTGCGCTGATGAAATGAGAGTTGGTAGGGTTAAACGACTGCTATGTTATGGCACGAATGGCCTAACGTGTTCTAAACTAAAAAAGAATTTGCAAAAGTATCTCCCGAACTCAACATCCAGCTTTAATTTTCAAGATTACCTGAAAGTTATTGTTGCTAATTGTATTATTGATTCGCCAAAGACTGCGAATATGAAATCCGCTGCAACTAATTAAGGCGTTCGCAAAATATATCCAACATAAAATATTGATTCGCTAAAAAATGCGATTCTAAAATTCGCCGCAACTGAATAATACGTTCGCGAAATTCCCCTAACAAATCATATTATCATACTTTATAGTATGGAATTCCCTGCCTGCGTCTGTGTTCCCGAGTGCATAATAGCCCCAACATCTTTAAAGCCCGAGTGTATAGGCTGCTTCTGAGCAAGCTCGCTCCATCGTCGGGCTCTTCTTAATCCTACGGATAAGAATGTGGCCAAGAGCGAGCCCATCTATTATATAAAAAAAGTATTTTAATAGAGACCACAAAAAGAGAATACAATATTTTATCCCAGGATAATGCGCAAGGCAAATACTACCTGACCACAAATGGTAAATGTAAATCGACTACGGTAATGGTAAATCGACAGTAAAAGCCAAAAAAAAATACGCGGCTATAAAACCGCAGTACCGTGTTCAATTGTAATGCCTGATGTATTGATAATATATGGCATATCACGTGTAAGATCACTGCTAAATGTATCGACTTCCCTATTATTTTAACGTTTGATAGGAGAAAAACGTTTTTCATTATTTTATTACTCATTATTATTCCATTATACAGCTTCTGCTTCATGTGGCTTATCCTTAATGTCGTGGTCGCGTCTAATTGCTTTCCAAACTTGCCTTTAACGGCAGTTTATATTAAATCTGAACTGAAATCAAATATTAGTACAGCCTGCATTACTAGATGCACATCAATTGGAATGTCTCGTTGCCAATAAACTTTATTCACTCACATTAGTAATCAAACAGTTATTTGTAGAAGTCAACGACTTCATATACGTATTATAAATACATAGGTACATTCATATTATCACGACTATTATCCTTGAAGGGTTAGTCAGAGACTAGGCAATGAGGAATGCAAAAGCAGTCCTCTGCTGCCATAGTCCACTTTTCACCAAATAGCGACTGCCCATGTGCTCAGCGTGACAGGTGGTGAGCACATCGCCGCTCTATGCTGTTGAAAGTATGTGTAGTCTTAAGGTTCGTTAGTCGCCTTATACGACACCCAAGGGAAGAGTAATACATTTCGATCTATCACAAACTTAAATCATCAATTACTTGATTCTGGCTCATAGGTGATGTTTTGTTTTATCTATGTCCGAGCTTATGATCTAATATTTGATATAATATTATAAATTTATACATTTTATTTATTATCAAACAATTAAAAAGAGAAAAAAAGCAAAACAATTTTTAAAAAAACCTGGTTTTTCGCGGTGCTTTTACAAAGAGATGACGGATGGTATCGAGAGATGTGAAATTTGGAAAAGTTAAGGAAAACCTTTAAAAAAATGTTACAATATCAATACGATTTATTTTATCAAGATCAAGAACTGCTTAATTTAAGATACCTACTGTCTCTGTCTGTCTTGTTTACAAAAATTATACTATATTTCTGATCGGATCATCACTATTCGTTATTCCGATTGTGTCTTTATTTATTGACGTATCGAATTACGCGATAGCGCGCGTGATATATCAATGACATTCCCAACCAGAATCAATCTTGTACACAATACGCATTGCGTGAGAGTGTTGGATTGACACGCGGAGAAAATATTGCTACTCTTCCTTCTAACGTGAGGTTGTGTTTATTATCACCTTGAACTTCTACCAAATTGTGGTTACACCCGCTCGGAGTACATTGTATGCGTGTAGCAGGCGAATGAGACAAATCTGGATTTGAGTGTATTCCCTCGATAGAGCCATCTATCTTAAATTGAGTGGCTGTCAGGTTCTTTGATGAATTTCTGAGTGATGTCGCAACATGAACGTGATTTGTAAACGTGCGACATTTACGTTTTTCTATTGCTTGGTTAGTCATATTTCTATCGCGTTTATTGTGCATCTTATGGGTTTTTAATTGACTGAAATCAATATCGAAAATCCCAAAAGAATAACATAAATGTTCCATGGAGCCATGCCATCAAATTAAAAGTTAAGTAAAACTTTATAAGTTAAATGACGATCAGATGGTAGAAAGAGAAAAAGGCATAGACATATGCAAAAGGTTAACAAAAATGTGAAGAATATAAAAAAGAAGATCAAATGTTATGAAATCGTTTGAAACCTTACTGAATGTATTAGATATTAGATTAACAAGGATAAGTCTGGAGTAGGTACGTACATTGGAATCCCAGCGGTCGTGGGAGAGGCCGCAGCGGGCAGGATTAATTAGACTTGCGGTTAAATTAATAACAGGACCAACACGCACACTGGAAGCCCGGATTTCCCACTACAATGGCCAATCAAATTATTTTATCTCGAAACAATTACAAATGCAGTGCTTGTTGTTAACTACGCTTGTAGTAAATTATAGAACTATCGGACGAGTTCAGTAGGGAAATTTTATTATGTGTCACTGTTTTAATACTATCCCATATCATTCTGTAAATGTTAATAATCAGTGTCCAGTATAGTCTACACCTACGCGCTAAAATAAGATTTAGTTCGAGAGTTTAGGGATCTTCATTTGCCAATCAAGCGTGCCTTTGATGAATCAACTGTGATTACTTGACCTTTATGATGATACTATCTAGAAGTCTACAAAGCACTGTAATTCATGAAGGTAAACTTGAGGATAGATAGGTGGTGGATAGGTGTAGAAGTCAGGAGAAATAGATAAAAGTGTTGTATAAAATCAAGAACCTTTCTCTTATGATTTTATTAAAATCTGTATAATAATGAGGAAACTTGAATGCACGAAAATACATCCGTGGTTATTTCAATATACAAAATGCAAGTACAAAATGTAGGTACCTTTTAAGACACATATTATAAATGTTCGTCGCACAGGCACATGCAATCAATGATATTATATTAATATTGTAACATCATTGCATGCAATGGTATTAAAATAAAAAGTTATAATATAGGATAAAATGTTTACTAGAAAAAAAACAACCAGTCTCAGAAGTGAGTCTTCTGGGGTCTCGGTAGCTTAGCGGTTTGAGTAGTGGACCAGCAATCCAAAGGTCATGGGTTCGAATCCCATTCGAGCTTTTTTTTTCGGGTAAACATTGTATTCTATATCTATTAGCGTTATGAATGCAAAATTTCGATTATAAAGATAAGACATAATATGATCGCAACCAGACATCAAGCCTTCAGTTCAGACTAGCAGATAGCAGGCTACCATTTGTGTACAGCCGTAGATACGTAAATTTTAAATTTATTCAAGTTTATACTCAAGTAGTTTTTATTCAAGTTCGCGAACTTTTTAATTAGTTCTGCGGCTCAGCTAATAACAAATTCATCGCGTACGCCATCCGTCCGTCCGTTGCATATTTACTGGCTTAAATTTTAGTCATTTCACTTTACAAATTACTGGCGCTCGCCATTGAAATATGACCAAAGTCAAGTTTTCTTTATTATTGTGGCACGGAATTCGGTAAAAGAATATTTGGTAAAAGACATTGGTACATACTTCTTTCGTATATATTTTTTTATATTTACTATTTACTTTATAGTCAGAATCAAATGAAATACATTAATTAGGTAGGAAGTAAATAAGAGCAGGTTCTCTCCTGAATCAGGTACCTATTTATCTGTTTCCATCCAGTCAAATTGTCTCTATATACCTAACATTTTTAAGGTGAAATACCCCAACTCCTAATCCTACGGTTACTAATTAAACATTATTATACAAACCGTCCCGCGACACTAAACTTTAATCTCATGCTATAAAATATGATATTATTATGTAACAAAGAGTGTTATTGCAATGTTAGAGTACCTTTCTTGGTTTATGAAGGTAATTTATTTCACGATGGATAATTTTACAATTAAGTATCACTATAACGATAATAATTGTGTAGTAAAATATATACCGACATTATTGCTATTTTAATGATAAAGCAGTGTATCTTCGTGTTTCAAACTCAAACTTCCAAGAAACAATAACGCAAAGCTTCACAAATGTGTAGCAGATATACAGTGGTAGGTCGCCGCGACGCAGACGGGCTCAGCTTACATTGAACATCAGTACGTTTTCTAAAGTTTCCAGTATATTTAGAACAATCCAGCTTATTACAAGAGTGGTGATCGCTAGCCTTAGCGTAAGCTTCACAGAGGGCGGGTAATCAGGAAACATCTATGTTTCAAGTTTTAGATTTCACAATTGCTAGATATTATGTAGCATTGCACACTATAGGGTAAAGGTAACTAATAAGTTAATGAAAGATATAGAAGACACACAGTCATAAACACTAAGCATTAGAATTGACCCACAAAATAATTTTGTCCAATTTTTCTCTTCAAATGTGATACGATATCATTATCACGATATCATTATACAGCTCAAAGCAACTGTTGATGTTAGAAAATGTAAACGTTAATTTAGAAGAAAGAGGTTTATAGTAACTGTTAGACTTAGTTCTTACCTACTGTAATTCGTAATTCTTGATTTTTTGCAGTAAGAACGCTCAAATAAACTCCAAGATAAGGAAACGTTGAAAAAATGACTAATTTATTTTCATTCATTAATTTACTCCGACATTCTGCCGGAATTTTTCCGAAAAATATCGACAGGCGGAAAATATGACTAATTATAATAAATTAGTCATATTTTCAAAGTTTCGTTATCTTGTAGTTTATTTGAGCGTTATTACTGCAAAAAATCAAGAATTACGAATTACAGTAGGTAAATACTAAGTCTAACAGTAACTATAAACCTCTTTCTTCTTAATTAAAGCTTACATTTTCTACTATCAACAGTTGCTTTGAACTATTTGATTCATTAAATGAGATAATTTCATTTGAGTGAAAACTTGGACAAAACTATTTTGTGGGTCAATTCTAATGCTTAGTGTTTATGACTGTGTGTCTTCTTTATCTTTCATCAACTTATTAGTTACCTTGAGTGGTCAACGCGGCCGCCCGGATTGCGTAGTGCTGTAATGTTTAGGTTACATCCTGAATCGCAGGAGACAGCGATCATCCCTACATTTGCATCCTAATTTACATGCACCTCTGTCGGACAACACGTGCCATGATATACGCGAAGGCGACACCGCATTGGGATGCAAATTACATTATGTATAACGTTACGGCATTCGGCGTTTGTGAATGAGCTGTGTGCCGAGGTAAATGGCGGCATGCCAAGGTCACGCGCGGAATTAAATTTTATTATCTTAACCTTCCGCGGTGTAATGTTGTCCTTTGAACTAAAACTTTTTAGCTAAGACTTCCTTAGGATTAATGGGTTTTAGAGTCGATTGCGCCAGAAACAGCTGGACCATTGTGATTGAACAGGAATTTATTTATTTATTTAAAAAGGACGGTTATAAACTAGGAAATTTTCCGTTTCCTTGCAAATGGTCACTATCTGCATAACGTCAGAAACGAATAAACATTGCAGAACAGTAGCTTAAATTAAATTAATCTTTCCTACAATCACACCAATTATCTAGCCCAAGAGAAGCTTCGAAGAAACTCGTTAAATGGTTACTAGACAACGGATTAACATACTTAAAATACTTAAATACATACTTAATATACATAGAAAACACCCAGACCCGAGACAATTTAGAAAAACATTAATTTCTAAATTGACCCGACCGGGGATCGAACCCGGGACCTCAGAGATGGCGACACCATGATAACCGGTGTACAAACCACTCGACCAAGGAGGTCGGCAAGCAAAGTAAAAGCTAAGATGATATTCATTGCTATTTTAATCGCAATTCTGCTAAAACATCTATTTGTGATTTTTAAAAGGTTTGCGTAAAGCACAAAGGGAGTGTATTAAAGTATAACAGTTTTGTGTGTTATAATGAAATACATTACGAGACTAGAGAATGGCCGAAAAAACAACCGACGAAAAACATTATACCCACAATAGAGATTAATACAACATATTCCCGTGTACACAGTCATGTTCCAGAATTGAATTTTATTCTATGTTGGGAAGGACTGCTTTGTATAGTTTGTGTACTATTGTGAGACAAACAATGATATTTAATTGAGACAAATAAACTGATTTTTCTAAAGGCAATTTCATTAAAAAAAATCTTGACAAACTTTTTATAAATAAAACCTACTTACTTAATAAAAAGTTATTTAAAAAAAGGGATTTTTTTAAAGACAATTTTGAAGATATTTTTGGCTTTAATACGTAATTTAGAAAGGTAATTTAATTTTAAATTGTTTTGATATGCAACCGTTATTGCATTAACGCATTTATAAATACATAAACACATATAGTCACGACTATTATCCCTGGAGGGTTAGTCAGAGACTAAGCAATGAGGACTGTAAAAGCAGTCCTCTACCATAGTCCACTTTTCACCAAGTAGCGACTGCACATGTGCTTAACGTGATGGTGAGCCCATCGCCGCTCTATGCAGTTGGATTTGCAGTCTTTAGTCCGTTAGTCGCCTTTTACAACACTCAAAATAAGAGAGGGGGTGGTAGTATTCTTCTACCGCTACGCGACATTTATAAATGCTAACAAGGGTCCTAACTCACTAGTACATTACTCGGATATCGGAAAAATCTCGTTTGTGCATTTTATGGAAGCATGATTTGTTAGCTCAATTGGGAGAGCAATCTCGTACGGATTGCGAAAGGTGGGTGGGTCTGCATGGGTAGGCGTGGGTTCGAGTCTTCGTTTTTACTACTTTACTCTTGTACCTCTAAACAGTAGTTTAGATCCGTTATTTTGCAACAACGTCTATCATAGACTGCCTATTGTCGCGGAAGATTTTCCAATTTCGCTTATTTGGAAATTGTATAACTGTTATGGTTTTGTTATAACGGACCGGTTGTATAAACGACTTATAACATATTCATTTATGTAGTAAACTAACGCTTTATACTATAGGAATGAGAAATGTGATAACGATTCCGAAATATTAACATGTTTAAAAATATGTAAATTAGGCCATTTCGAATCGCACTACAGTCCGCTAGGGTGAAGGCGTGTCCGTAACTTCTACAAGGACCTTGTTTCGGAGTCAAGGCTCAGAAGAAGTCATCTTCAACTTACGAAAGTTTGATGATAAACTTCACAGTCGTGCTGAATTCTATTTGGTGAGAACTCTGAGGACGGTAAGGTTACATGTAGGTACTTTGTGTGCAGTCGATATCAGTTCTAAGTAGGACCGCTACCTAGTTTTATATGGTCTTACCTAAAAGAAAAAAAGAAAGAAAATACATTTATTGATAAACACACTTATACAATAAATAATAATACAAATAGATATTTTAATAAAATCATGTAAAACAGTACAAAAAAATAAATAAATGGTATTTTAAAAGATACCATACCAAATTACCCAGCGTGGTGGGTTACGGCCCAATATCCCCACGTGCTATTGTCCACGTGGAAAGCCTGTGCCCAGCACTGGGAGGTTTATAGGCTGATGATGATGATTTTAAAAGAAAGAAAAAAGTGTGAAGGTCATGGGCCCTGTCTCAGCAAACCTGTATGTCCTAAAAACACTTTTAAATATTGTTTATTTATTAGTAGTTACGGCCCTAAATCAGCCTATAAACGTCTCGCTGGGTACAGAGGGCCTACTTCGCTTCGCGCTATCCTTTACTATTGAAATTTCAAAAAAAAATCTCAAAATTAATAATCTAAATGCCAAACCTATTTCATATGTTTTTATATAAAGAAATTTCGGAAGGAATGAAAACCGCTGTAAATAGAAAACGAAAATCGGCCGAAATTTCGTTTCGGAGAAATAGGCCCTTCCCAACTAGCAAATTGGTCATATAAAAACTGTGCTATGCGACTTTCGGTTATATAACTGTTGAATTGATGTTATTAGATAACTACAACGTTGTGTAACCGTTATTCCTACAACGATTTAGTCCCGTAACTAAATGGTCCACTAAATAAGTTGAGTAAACGTTTCTACGACTTCTTTATACAACGTCGTATAATGGTACAAAAATATAGGTTTAGTAAACGTTTTTACGACTGTATTATACAACGTTGTATAGTGGTGCCTGTGTATAGGTTAGGTAGACGTTTATACGACTGATTTATACAACGTTGTATAGTGGTGCCTGTGTATAAGTTAGGTAGACGTTTTTACGACTGATTCATACAGCGTCGTATAGTGGTGCCTGTGTATAGGTTAGGTAGACGTTTTTACGACTGATTTATACAACGTCGTATAGTGGTGCCTGTGTATAGGTTAAGTAGACGTTTTTACGACTGATTCATACAACGTCGAATAGTGGTACCTGTGTATAGATTAGGTAGACGTTTTTACGACTGATTCCTACAACGTCGTATAGTGGTGCCTGTGTATAGGTTAGGTAGACGTTTTTAAGACTGATTCATACAACGTCGAATAGTGGTATTAGAGTATAGGTTACGTGAACGTTTTTACGACTGCTTTATTATATCGTCGTATTATGAAGCCAGGTTGTAAGGTCGGATAAATAAAAAAAATATGACACCATGTATAAAGGTTTTATTTATATTAAAGGTTATTGTTCATGTTTATTATCTCACGGAACTCTAAAATAATTTATCATGGCCGACCATCTTGGTCGCAAAAAACCGCATTATGCGACCTTTTCATTCTATAAATGATGTATAGAAGTCGTTTCTTAACTTAGACAAGATGGCTGCTATTTTAGTATGTAAACAAATTTTAAGCAATAGTCTACAATAATTTAATTTCAAGAAATTCGAAGGGGGCGTAAAAAAATTCACAACAACACACCTATATTTCACCACAAAACTAAACGTCCCATAAGAACTAGGTGCACTGGACACATTTATCCTTACACTCTGTTCGTGTATAATATTGTTAAAGTAAATGTAAAAATAAATAAGTAAACTATAACTTATAAACCGTTTAAATTTTGTATTTGATAACTAACACTTTTCCAGCAAACATCACAGGAACGAATGAATGGAAGGAACTTCAGTTCATTCCATTGCGTACAATAAAAGTCGATGTTAAACACTTAACCGATATTACAGTCATCTTCTAATGTCTATGCAATTGTTATAGGACTTCAGTGGTTCGATAACAGTCGGTCAAAAACTTTTATGTAACATTTAAAAGTTCTTGACTGACGTTTATTTAACTTTTAAATAACAATAATGTCGTTTAATATGGGCCTATTTCGCGTTGTATAAACGTCTACGACACGTTTATATGACCCACTTTATAGAACCAAAAGGAAATGTAAAACGTTTTCTCAACTATTATGCAACAATAATTTGTTACTTGGGTTAGGCCCTCTACATGAATCACATCACGTATAGGAAGATTGGAGCATAACCCACCGCGCTGACCAAATGCTGGTTGATAGGTTTAACGACTGCTATCTTTACGGCAACAACCGGGACCAACAGCTTTACGTGCATCCGGAAGCAAGGATGAGCACGAGATGGTTTTTAATTTCGTCATCCATCCAGTGAACCGGCATTGCGAAAGTTGCTTAAGAAGAAACACTAGGTGGAAGTGGCATGGAAAATTCTCATACGAACCACAGAAAAACGACGTTTCGTTCGTAGTCCTCCCCTGTTTCCTCCTTTAGAACTGAACCAATTTTTTTTTGTTTTTTTCAGCATATGTTAAAGAAAGAGATTTTCTACGTCTGTATGTTTAATTTTTTTGCATTAAGTCATTTATTTAGCAACCACGAGCCTTCAAAATTTAGCGAAATCACTTAGTTTTAAGGCTTCTCCAGAAACATCAAGTAACTGGTTTAAAAAAATCAAACATACAGACATAGAAAATATCTTTCTTTTACCGATGCTGGAAAAGTAAGAAAAATTGGTCCAGTTCTGAAGGAGGAAACAGGGGACTACGAAACGTCGTTTTTTGTGTTTCGTATGAGAATTTTGAATGACACTTCCACGTAGTGTTTTTTCTTAACGACACGGATCTCAAACGGAACGCCTAAACCGCTGCGCCATCGAGCTCCTCATTAATGCGTTCAAAACCTTAATTACGAAATGAAACTCTATCAACATATATAGGGGTAAACAATACTAATGTTGGCACCCCCCCAATGATTGGCAGTTCACCTATCTAAACCGTATGATAAGATTGTTTTTGTTTTTTAAGCTGCAGCAACATAAATAATTGGTAGAATTTTTAGGTGAGTTTACATTCAAATTTCTATTTATTCAATCAGTTTACCTATTTTAAGCATGTTAAACGTTATTTTATGTTTGTAAAATAAATACATCGGCTTTTTTATCGTTGCCAATGACTATACTTTATTTTGTTATACTACATAATTATTGGCACTTATGCCAATTAGGTTCTATACTTTTTATTTTTTTGGTTTTACTAGTCAAATTTTTACACAAATAATTTGTTGATCGATTTTAAACTGTATCTATTAACAGTTCAGGTTTGTTTTTGTTTAAATTAAATTCTTAGCACTGCCAATCACTATACTATTTGAGTAGTGCCAATGATTGTGCTTTTTTTTATAGAAAAGAATGCCAAAGGTTCAGATCGGGTAAAAATATTCAAAAGAATATTCAGAGGCAGATCTGGAAAAAGCATTAGAAGTTATAAAAAATGGTATGGAAAAAAAAAACTGCCACGCGGCCATTTAACATTCCACGGGCAACTTTGTAGTTTCGGCTGTCGAAAGATTTCGTGAAAAGTCGAACTTTTTTTTTTTTTTTATACTAAGCCCGGCAAATGACCCCACTCCACCTGATGTTAAGTGGAAATGAGGTCCAGGCGCGAGGACAACTGGTGCAGCGTAAGAGACGTAGCATCAGTCATCCTCACTCTGCCGGCCCACAAAGTGCTTCTTCACGCCTCGTTTGAAGGACCCTATGTCATAGGTAGGAGGGAATACGTGTGCTGGTAGAATATTCCATCTTTTGGAAGTGCGGCAAAGAAACGAGTCACCAAATTTCTTTGTGCGAGATGGAATGTTAGAGACTGTAAATTGGTGACTCCGCAGAGCAGCACGCGTACTCCTATGGAGGAAGGGAGAAGGAGGGATGAGGTCAAAGAGTTCTTCAGAGCACTCGCCATGGTATAAACGGTAAAAGACGCTGAGTGACGCAATATCTCTACGCAATTGCAAAGGCTCGAGAGTTTTAGTGACCTCTGCATTGCCGATTATGCGCACAGCGCGGCGCTGCAATCTGTCCAAGGCATCGAGAAGGTACTTTGCGAAGCCGTCCCAAAGGTGAGAGCAATACTCCACGCAAGACCGCACCTGTGTCTTGTATAATAGACACAACTGATCAGGCGTGAAGAATCGCCGCACCTTGTTCAGGACATCGAGTTTACGTGAGGCATTTTTAATCACGGTTTCGATGTAGTCCTTTTGGTTCAGATCGCAGCGGATATCCATACCGAGCATGTTAATACTGCTCTGCAGGCCTAGAGATGTACCCTGAAGAGAGGGAAGGGGAAGGAATGGCGACTTTTTCGCTGTGAACGCGCACACCTGTGTTTTCTTGGCATTGAACTCCACCAGATTATCGGAGCCCCATTTAGAAATGAGGTCCAACATCCGATCGAGCTCAATGACAAGATTTGCTCGCTTCATTTCGGTGTCTACCCGCCCAGCCGTTGGGTGCCCGTTATATCCACCATGCACTGTGCTATCATCTGCATAGCAATGAATGTTTCCAAGAGGAAGCATGTCATTGATATGCAGAAGGAACAGCGTGGGGGATAGAACGGAGCCTTGAGGAACACCAGCGTTCACTGACATGAACCGCGAAGCGCATCCATCCGAAAGGACACGGATTCTACGCTCATGCAGGAAGCTGGCAATCCAGGTACAGAACTGAGCGGGCAAACCGTATGCCGGGAGCTTGGAGAGAAGAGCTTTGTGCCAGACCCGATCAAAAGCCTTGGCTATGTCAAGGCTAACTGCCAGTGACTCGCCACGCTTGTCAATAGCCTCACCCCAGAGATGTGTGACGTACGCTAGAAGATCACCCGTTGACCGTTTTGGCCGAAACCCATATTGACGATCGTGAATTAGGGAGTGATCTTCTAGGTATCGAATAAGCTGTTTGTTCAATATTCGTTCTAGGATCTTACACAACACTGAAGTTACGGCTATAGGGCGGTAATTAGTCGGATCTGACCGATCTCCTTTTTTAGGGATCGGTTGCACATTAGCTTCTCTCCAAGATTCCGGCACACAACCCGAAGAGAGCGAGAGACGGTACAGACGCGTTAACACAGGGGACAGCTCCGCTGCACACATTTTCAGGACTATTGCTGGGATGCCATCAGGACCGTTAGCTTTCCGGACATCGATTGACTGCATTTCCGCACGGACATCACACTGCCTGATTTTAATATCAGACATTGTGTGGCCACAGTGAGGAATTGAGGGTGGCTGTGCATCACAGTCATCGATCCGGGAGTTAGCCGCAAAGAGTTTGGCCAAGAGATCGACCTTTTCCTGCGGCTTGTGAGCTAAAGTTCCGTCAAGACATCTCAGTGGTGGCAGCGAGGGTTGGCAGAAGTTAGATTGCACGGCTTTGGCCAGACGCCAGTAGCTACGGCTGCCCGTAGGATGCGTTAGGAGTTCTTGGCCTACTCGTGCAACGCGCTGGGCATCCGCTCTAATGTAGGCCCTCTTACACGACTTGGTGGCATTATTATAGGCTGCTTTTAGCGAGCGAGTTTCTGGAGCCCCATGAGCTTTACCTCTGATCCAAGCGCGGTATGCCGTCTGTTTGCTCTCAACAGCGCTGGCACACTCGCGATTGAACCAGCGGTTGTGTCTGCCTTTGCTGATGACATAGGAGTGTGGAATATAGTATTCCATTCCTAATACTATCTCATCAGCAACGGCAGTGGCGCTAGCGGTCGGGTCCTTCCCACTAAAGCAGCGCTGCCTCCAAGGGACGGATGCAAAATACTCCCGCATACCGTCCCAGTCTGCCGACGCGTAGTGCCAAATCTGGCGTTTCGAAACCGCTGTTGGCGGGCGCGATGCCAAGGACACTGTGCTGGATATCAAGCAGTGATCCGAGGAACCTAAAGGAGCTCGAATCTCCACCCGGTATCCAGCTGGGCGACTCGTCAGCAGAAGGTTGAGTAAGGAGGGCGCATGGCCAACTTTGTCTGGGATCCTGGTGGGCTGGTTCACCAGTTGCGTCAGGTCATGCGTGAGAGCGAATGCGTGGGCAGTTCTACCAGCATGGTCTGTTTTGGAGGAACCTAACCACAACTCATGGTGGGCGTTGAAGTCCCCCAAAAACACCAGTTCCGCCGATGGAAACCGCTCCTGCGCATCATCTGCTACCCGACTAAGATGTTCAATTAGTCGAGTTGTCTCCATGTCGCCGTTATGGGATCGGTAGACGCAGACGTAGACACGGCAATGAGAGCCTAAGTCGACGTGTACCACTAGGAGAGAGAAGGAAGGGTCCTCCAGACAGCGCAGACGGCGACAGCAAACACCCGCCCGAACGAATAAGCAAACTCCGGCTTTGGCTTTGAAGGATTCTTCAAGCACAAAGCCGGGATAGTTCAGGTAGGTGGTGTCAGCTGGGCGGATTATTTGCGTCTCCGTCAGGAACAACATTGCTGGCCGTGCCGTCTCAAGATGGTGGTGAACGGCATTGAGGTTTGCATGGAGTCCGCGGATGTTAGCGAACTCCACCTCAAACGGTAAGGTTGTGGTGGGGGTGTGCACCGCTGTAGAACCAGTTTTGTTGTTAGGCGCTGTCATTTTAGGAGTGGAAAGAGAGAGGCGTGAATCGAGAAAATGATGCCGCGATGCGAATGGTCAAAGTGTGGTGGCCTGTTTCCCCAGGAATTTGGTCCTGACACAGTTTTATCTAGTCAGGAAGAATATCAGCTAGTCAAATGGGTCGTTGAATCAACTCGCAAAGGCTTTCCACGGCGTAAAGAGGATATCATTAAAAGCGTCAAACTTTTTTTAGATCAAGTACCGAGACCAAACAGCTTTATAGAGAACACTCCAGGACAGGGATGGTACAAGCTCTTTTTAAAAGGCACCAGGAGCTTTCTATAAGAACAGCTGAAGCTGTAACTTCTGCAAGTTCAAAAGTGTCAGAAAGCCAAATACGAAACTGGTTCAGGCAAATCGAGGATTATCTGAAAGAAAATGATCAGTATCTTTTCAATATACTGAGCGATCCGTCTAGAGTATGTAATGGAGGTGAAACTAATTTTCTTTTATGTCCCAAAAATACAAGAGTAATCGCGCCAAAGGGGGAAAAAAATGTCTACGAGGTGGACCATGCTCAAGCGAAATCTTGTATCACTGTCATATTTACCTTTGCAGCAGACGGTGAAACAACACCATGCACCTATTATTATTTCCTGTAATTTTAAAAAAAAATTAACCTTTAATTTCCCACTGCTGGGCAAAGGTCTCCTCCACTTCCTTCCAACTCTCTCTCTTTAGCCAGCTCTAACCAATTTCCGTCGAAGGCACCGAGGTCGTCGCGCCACCGCTTCCGAGAACGGCCCCAACGCCGACGTCGGTCTTTGGGTACCCAAAGCGTGCTGATGTTTGCCCACCTCTCTTGGTTCATTCTTACCACGTGCCCCGCCCAGTCCCGCTTGAGCTTTGCAGATTTATGTCCAATATCGGCAACACCTGTCATGGAACGCAGTGTGGTGTTTCGGACATGGTCGGTTCTCTTGATGCCGAGAATGCTGCGTTCCATGGCTCTTTGACAAAGAAAAAATAATGCGGCCAGAAATTTAAAAGTCTGTGCCTAGAATATGGGGTATTGGCTTATCAGAAGGCAGAGCTTTTTAACCAGTACATACAAAACGTTTTTCATCCAGCCTTACAAAAAAGAAATGTAACTTTTCCAGTTATTCTTTTTTTTTTGATGGCCATAGGAGCCACACCACCTTTCTGCTGGCACAACTTTGCCAAAGTCTTGGCATAATGCTTATATCCCTGTACCCAAATGCAACCAGAATATTGCAACCTGCCGACGTAGCTGCATTTCGGTCCATCAAAGTTTTGTAACGTAAAGCCGTCCTCGAATGGCGAACAAATAACTTAGCCAAAAGTTTATTGAAAACTGATATGGGGCCTATCTTAGAAAAACTTTTACCGAAAATAAAGAAATCAACACTAAAAATGGTTTCGAGACGTGTGGCTTGTGCCCATTCAATCCAGACAAAGTGGATTACACAAAATGTCTTATGCCCTCCAGAAAACAGCAAACTATTTTAGATGAAAACGATTAAATTTTTGCGTGTGTATATTAAAAAAACAATATCACGAAAAGTTGAAATCATATTCACTTAAAAAAATGGACCGCTATCATACATAACATAATACATAGTTCTGCCAGTGTGAGGCCACGGGCCCAGTGCAGTCTCGAAATGACGAGAGAGGGAAACAAGATTAAAATTTGCAGATTTCGCAGTCCCCGCATGAATCGGAGCATTGAAAATTAATACAAAAATTTACGAAAAAATATATATTATTTTGAATAACACATTACAAGTTGAATAATAAAAAAATCTTTATTGATATCCCTAAAATTACACAACTACATTACTTGCAAGTCGAATTATAACATACGAATGCACAACACAGAGAACAACATTTTCTTTTCTTTTAGTACCTTAGTGAAATTCACTAAGATTTTCGAAATTCCAACTCGAATGCACTTCTCGCCTGCATCCGCATCTTTAAACACCATTACCATGACGATCGGTCAATAATCAAAGCTACAACACTTTTATATACGGAAATACCCGTTTTCCTACAATTCAAAATCTCAAGGAACCACCTTACAGGTCACAATTATTAACCGATTTTAAAAATCTTTTCGCCATTTTGTAGCTAAACTAAATACCCTAGGACAATTATTTTTTCTGAAGTCTGATTTTTTCCGATATATTTACAATTTAGTAAACAAACTAGTCGCAAGTAAATAACAATCAGTAAAGTAGCCAAATGTTCGAACATCAGTAGATAAAAAACAAATATATCGGTTTTCAACACCAAAAATGACGAAAAAAACACAATACATGGTAACCAATTTTCCACGTAACTTCCACTATTTTATTCATTGACCTAGAAGATATAGATAAGAACGTTCATACAAATCATTTGTTGTACGTAGTGTGTATCAAGATGGCGTCCCAAATAGATTGTCAATAACAATAATTAAAAAACCTATTTTCTATTCTAATAATACGATATAACTACATACTACATAATAATGACTTTAATAACAATTAATTTCACTTAATTTCGCCGCTCCGCACGCGCCTAAGCCGTGTGAATGTCGAAGCCACGCTAAAGCAAGGTGCCGAGTCGACTCCGCAGATGAGTGGAACATAGTGCGTGTTCAGAACGGCCTATCTAGTGTAACGTATAAATCGCCAATTTTATTATATGTTTTAAATGTTTGAGCTTAGAATACACCCCTAAAGTTTGTACAGTGCATGCCATTACACATTGTATAGATTTTCATTAATTAAAAAAGACTTACTTCACAAAATGTCCGATAGTTTTAAGGCATATTTGACGCCTTCAAGTAAGAGAGATTGTTTAACTTTGCACTCGACCCTCTACTTCGTTATCTTGTCTAAGTCTCCAATTCCCCGAAATAGCTCGATACTGAGTACCTACTCACGTGAAAGTTCGTCACTTGACTCGCTCAAAGTTTCGATAGCTGCCTACTTGAACTCTTCATTGCCTTCAATTACGATATCTACAAGAAATACATAAAAATGTTTAATACGATTTTTATTTCAATATTCTTTACTCATTTGAGCTCTTTCGAAAGTGCTTCGTAAGTTTACGGCGAGATACGTTGTGTTGAATCCAAAAGTCTAAAATTGTTGCAAAAACTATACCTAATTAAAGTTAATGTTTTTGAATCTGAATGCTTCTATATACATAATGTGTTAATAATACAACAAAGCAACCAACATTAGTACAAATTAACAATAATAAATAACAAGTGTTTACAGTTCTTAATCTGGGCACAACCAATCGGTAAATTGATAATAATGTTGTAAATTGGTAGAGCAATTTTGTAAAATGTGTAAAAATATTATAAAATTGCGTGTTACGAATTAAGAAATTGGGAAATTTGCAAAAGGTCAAGTTAACGAATAATAGAATAATAAAAGGGTTTAAAAAGTATTACCGTTTATATTAATGTTTACCCTTCCAGCGATTGAGCATCAAGTGCCAATAACAAGTTCCTTCGTTATAGCGAAGTTCTTCAAATGGAAATTATTTTCTTTTAAAATTAGTCTGTAAAGCTTATTTGGAGAATTTTATAAAAACATGGTACGAACTGGCCATTAATAATAAGATAAAGTCTCCAGAAAAATTTAAGAAAAAGAGACAAATCAATGTTAAACTACATAATGCTAAAATAGAGCTTATAAGTAAGACCCAAACACGTTTCCAAAATAAAGTCACACATTTTGTTATAAAGTCTAAACACGAATATCTGCAATCTTAAATGTGGTAAATAAACACTTTTTTAAATATTGCGAATAATTTATATTGTCTTTAGTAGTCTAGCTATAGAACTGTTTTAGTATTGCTAGTTTAAGCTTTAGGTACTTGTTTTGAGCTTAGGGTCCAAAATGAAAGATGCCACTGCTGCAATAGTATAAATAATAGTTTAAAAAATACTATGTAGGTATTATCAGTGTATTTCAATGGTCAAGGCCGGTTTATTGATCGGTTGTGACCTCAACCAATAGTTAAATAATAACTAATTGTTAACTTTTGTAACTAATGGTTAACTTTTTAACCATTTTTGTTTGAATGTTATTTAATAGAGACGGTACCACAACTCACCATATTGTTTAGTTTATTATTTGCTTTAAAATTAAAAGCCAGTTATGATTATTTATCTCATGTTCTCGTGTTTTATTTTTGTAATCAGTCGGGCAAATGATGTTAAGTGGAAACGAAGTCCAAGCAAGAGTCCAACTGGTGCAGAGACGCAACATCAGTCGCCGATACCCTGCCGGACTGCATGTCCTGATATATTTCCACAAAGTATCTATATTAATATTATAAAGCTGAAGAGTTTGTTTGCTTGTCTATACTAATATTATAAAGCTGAAAAGTTTGTTTGCTTAAACGCGCTAATCTCAGGAACTACTGGTCCTATTTGAAAAATTATTTCAGTGTTAGATAGCCCATTTATCGAGGAAGGCTATAGGCTATAATTTACTTAGGTACGGGTACGGGTAGTTACCCGTGCGAAGCCGGGGTGGGTCGCTAGTTTATTAATAAAATTAATAACAATGACCGTTACAATCGCGTCAGTAGCGCGACGTAAACAAATATAGTTTTACGGCTGCAGTCACCGCTGAGCCGTGGGCCGGTGGGCCTAGCCAGAGGTTATTTCGGGATATTTTGTTCCAGTTTATTCTCGGCCCTTCCTGTCTCGCCGAACTACGTGCGAATTTAAGGGCGTTACAAAAATGCGCTCGGCTACGTAACTTCATTGTTGCGTTGCTCCCTCCCTGCAAAATAACGTTTACCATAGCGGATTAACAAGATAAGGACTCTAATAAATCGTCATGGATTTTTTGGATAAAGGTTTTAATTCAACATCGTTGTTCTCCTTTAGAAACGTAAAACTCTTTAGTTTTACTTTTTTTATACCTTATTATTTTTATTTTAAGGTACAGGAAATTCAATTTTCAGTTTAAGAATTCTTTTTTCTTCCCAGTTACTCAAGTATACAGACTTGAAATTTTACTTCTGTCCCCTTTTTTACATCGGCGTCTTTTATTATCATTGAAGTGTACAGTTCGTAACAATCGCGTTAAACTAAACTAAACTAAACTGCAGTCTGCTCGTGAATAATGGTGGGACAACGCGATGGCCACATTAAACGACCGCGATGCACGCCACATAAAATGGTAGCGCTTTACTGTAATGCGCGTATTGACAGAACAGTGCGTATCCCATTTTCAACGGTTCACTGGCGCACCTCGATCGGGGCTCGTAATGTTTTCATTGTTGTTATCTAACCGAGCATCCATATTTCGAGTTTCCATTGTTTTCCATTTTCCGAGCGGCGTATCGCGCGCGCCGTTATCAGATCAGTCCTACGGTCGCCTCTTGCCGCGACACACGCTCCCGCAGCGCACCCGTTCCCTGACGCGCGACGTTGCGCGACCGCACGCAGACCGCGGCGTTTCGGGAAATGTCACACTGACATAACAACGGTGTGTACACAGTGTAACGTATTAATCCAGTTTATGATAAGTTAATGTGTTCTGTTGTCGGTTGCACGTGATCGGATTACGGCGTAAGAGGATACTTTATTGGTTTAAACAAACGTAAGTGTTCGGATTTGTTAGAGAATTAAGGACGCGATCATGTGTTGAGACGAGATTAGATAGGTGGCAGTGTGAAGGCCGTTAGATAGCATTATTTGTTTTGATTTACACGTTTCTGGTACACCTGTTTTGTGTGTGTACATAATGAATATTCAAATTCCCCCGTTGCTGCAATGTTCAAATGTCAAGTTGAAGTTCAGTGTCTATCTTTGCTATTGTGTTTGGAAAGGTCTTTTTCACGAATAGTTCAAAACATTACACAAACCTATCACACACAATAATTTTATGTTAATGATTGTGTGTGAACCTGCCGTTAAAAATAAAACGCAAAGGTTATAAGTGCCAAGAGATTTGACAGTTAAATGGCTCAGGCTCAAAATATATAGCTTTACTGAGTTAAAATAGTGTCGATTAACCCGGTTTTAAAATTATTAGTCAATGAAGTAGGCACATTACGAGAAATTGTCGTAGTAATAATGTCGCTAGAAAACTTGTGAGTTTTTTAAACTTTTGACTTACGACCTCTACCGTCTGTATGTTAAATAAGGTTTCAATCTCATTAACTTTGTTTAAAAATTATACTAATCGAGTTAAAACTTTGTATAAAGGACGAAAATTGGTTGCTTTATAATCAAGCAATTAAAAAAATCCATTTAATTAATTGGCGTAATCTGCATAAAAATGGTCATTTTAATTTCCAGACGCCCGTGTAATATTCTAAGTGGATTTAATGGAGTATCTGCTTGTTGGTTAATGAATATTTATCTATATCAAGGTTACAAGTAAATGACATCTGTGTAAATAGTAGGCCAGTGTTATTGTGGCACTGAGGACATAATCAATAGCCTAGCATATAGAAAGGTGATATTACTTTGAAAGACGGGAATCGTCTGACCTTTATACCGACAGACTACTTAATTAGAAGGATGGCGTGTTCCATTTCTTGGACCTACTTGCATTTCCAAATAATCGATTCGTTTCCACAATACTGACACTTAATATGGCAAGAACTACTTCGTAATTTTAATAATCATTACGAAACGTAGCAGAGTTTAAATGCTAGTTCAAGAAATCAATCGTTTAAATAATTAGTTACACTGATCTAGAATGAGACTATGATAGGCTTTTGGACTTAGATACTACTTTAGACTTTTATAGGCTACTTTTTCCTGCGAAAAATTAACGCAACCGAAGACGAGGGGAAAGGCTAGTAGTTTAATAGGCTAAAAAACGTATTATAGGTTGGTACATAAATAACAAAATTACTAGAATTTAATTTCTATTTCAATTTCCGCGAACACTACACGCATTGGAATAAAACACTTGCCTAATTAATTCGCGTAAAATTTTGCATAAGTGCTATGTAAAACTAGCTTTTGCCAGCAGCTTCGCTTCCTTATGCAGATTAAGCATAAAAGGTAACAAACAAACAAACTAACTCTCTTAGTAACAGTAACAGGATGCTGTGATCACGGTGACCACGAAGCATATTAGCTCCGCGGCTGTAACATGTATTTCGTTTTTATTATACCAACCTAGATGCGGATAACTCAAAAAAATAGTCGTCTTAAAAGCTAATCTAGTGATTATTCTTTTAGTCTTTAGATGTGATGCTTTCAGTGGGCCGTATACGTCCAAAATTAATCACATATCTATAGATTACTAGCAGCTGCTCGAGGTTTCACCCGCTTGGTTCCCGTTCCCGTGGGAATATCGGGATAAAAAGTATCCTATGTGTTAATCCAGGTTTTAAACTATCTGTATGCCGAATTTCATCCAAATCCATTCAGAAGTTTTTACGTGAAAGAGTAACAAACATCCATACATACTTACAAACTTTCGCGTTTATAATATTAGTTCGGGATAAAAAGTATTCTATGTTTAATCCAGGTTATAAACTATCTGTATGCCGAATTTCATCCAAATCCATTCAGTAGTTTTTACGTGAAAGAGTAACAAACATCCATCCATACTTACAAACTTTCGCGTTTATAATATAGTAGGATTAGTCTCTGTTGATCATCATATTAATTCTTAACCCCAAAGTGATGTAAGTGAATAAGTGTGTATTTTTAGCACTGTCGAGATGTCACACCTATGACATCAGTTTGCATTTATAATTCAATAGAAATCCGTTTAAAAAGTAACTCGGCAACGTAAATATTTTGGCTGCGACTAATTTTCTGATTATTTTGTTATAATAAAAAAATAATTGTTTTATATTGGCAATTAGATCTAGTATTTGATTTCGTTGCGATATGAATAAAAGACAATACAATTTAGCTAGGATTTAAAAAAAAACCAAAAACAATAATCTTATGAACCATTCTACAGTCACCTTTGTATATTGTAATACTTTAATTTATTGCTATGTCATACCATTCATAATATTATAAAGCAGATATTAATTACAATTACAATGCTGGTATTTATTAATACTGTCGCACAAATAATATTGACTATCTATAGTATCAATCTTATATAAGGTCAAGGTTGATTTGTCGGTGACAGTACCGAAACCTCACAATACAAACTTGTTTGTTCCTGTGTAATTTTGTCCTAAGATATATTTGTTTAATAACTTTTTCCCTTGCCCAGCTATAAAAAGATTGACAGGCTCTTAAAGACCTGGTGTCATCCCTTTTCAGCCACGAGGCTGGCTCGGGACCACAGAGTTGCATGCATTCTTCCTGAAGATGACATCAGAAGTAGTCTCTCTAAACAAAATGGCCGCCTCTGTGGTCCATAGTCGTAAGATTTTGCCACCGATTTAACCCCTCAGCCCCCAAGTCGGTCGCTTGACTTTGTACCGTGTTTTCATCGTCTTACAGACTACTTTAGTATGAACAAGTTTAATTATTTCGGTTCTGTGGTACATTTTATGCATCGTGATCGCAAATTATCGCATAGTCTATGCTCGATTCTGTCAAATTTGACGTTGACAGTTGCGCCAATTTTTGTGTCAGAAAATTTCCACGAGTTCGGGTTCGTTTCCCAGCCGGTAGTACATCTTTTTGTTCTTGATTTGGTAGGACTTGTTAAGTCCGCCTGGCTAGCTACCACCATATTATTTACAGTCTGGCGCCATAACAACAAAGTTCAAAGCATTCTTGGGTTCCAACTGCTTAGGGATAAGGTAGAAAGTTTCTTAGTGGTTTAGGATTCCGGGTGAAACGCGCTTCCACATTCGGCCTTATCGTCATTTACCATCAGGTGAGATGAAGGCCAAGTGCTTGCCCGTTTATTTTTCAGCCCGGCCTGTCCCACTGCTGGGCGGTCTTTGCCCTTCTTCCACTCTTCACGGGTTAGGGTTTACCTCTAGTAAATTAAAAAAAAAGCGGGATCCTTACTCGTCGCGGTATCACAGTTCCGACGAATTGATAATTTTAGATGTGTTTTAGATAAGTACTTGAGACGAGGCAAGCGTAGGTGTGACGATCTGGTGCAGTGTAAAGACGAGCGACCGGGTCAGGGTTATGCTACACCGACACTGGACTTGCCACATAGTTGTATATATTATACCTATTTGTATGTAAGAGCAACAGTCTGTAGAATTAATTATAGTAGAGGCGTCGGTAGCCGAACGGATAGGTGCGCTCGGGTTGAACACAAGAAATCGTGGTTCAATACAATAGTTTCTTTAGACTACTGACGTGAACCCACTTCTACAATAATTTTAGATTACAGGATAGGTTAACAGAAACTAGTGTTAAAGGCGCTTTAAGAGTAATCTTTTAAAAACATATAGTTTGGTATTGAGACTTTTTAGTACTTACTGTAACTTGAAGTATGATAAACTTTTTGATTGTGAATATTGTACTGAAGTAAGTATATGTTAACGTCTGAATATTCTACATAATATAGTCTCATCAAGCGTTAGACGCTTATTGCATTAGGTAATGATTTTCGTTGTATTTGAACTTCTTAGTACTATTCTTATTAGTAACTTACGTAAAATAAAAGAACTAAATTAAGACTATTAGAGACTATTATCGAGGAGCTCGATGGCGCAGTGGCTAGCGCGTTCGGCTTGTGATCTTGCTTGCTAAGCAACTTTCGCAATGTCGGGTCGCTGGATGGGTGACCAAATTTAAAAACATCTCGAGCTCCTCCGTGCTTCGGAAGGCACGTTAAGCCGTTGGACCCGGTTGCTGTCGTAAGATGGCAGTCGTTAAAACCCACCAACCCGCATTGGGCCAGCGTGGTGGGTTATGGCCCAATATCCCCACGTGCTATTGTTCACGTGGGAGGCCTGTGCCCAGCAGTGGGACTTTTATAGGCTGATGATGATGATGATGAAAACTATTAGATCAATAAATAACTATTAGATCAATAAATAACTATTAGATCAATAAATAACTATTAGATCAATAAATAACTATTAGATCAATAAATAACTATTAGATCAATAAATAACTATTAGATCAATAAATAACCGTGTCGCGTAGCGGTGAAAAAATACTACCACCCTCTCTTCCCTTGGTTGTCGTAAAAGGCGACTAACTTACTAAAGACTGCACATACCACTCTGTCAAGAAAGTACCGGGAAAAGATCAATATTCATCCACATTTTATCGCCTTCGAAGTATGCTCATTCAGAAACGATACACTTACGCCAACGGATATTTCAATCATCAAAACATTTTTAAACGCTTTTTCCGGAATTGAGTTCAGTTCTCGCCGCGAATTCTCCTTTTATTCTTCTACCGAATGAAAACGGGTGCCGCGAAGCGGTAATTTGAGTTTAGGAAAAAGAAAGAAGTCGGCTGGAGCCATAACTGGTGAATACGGTGGTTGCTCGATGGTATTTCTTGAGTTTTTGGTCAAAAATTCGTTCACAATGATAGCCTTGTGCGAAGGCACGCAATTATCGTGGTGCAAAATCCAAGAATTTTTTTCCACAAATTTAAACGCCGCATAACGGTCAAAAAATATTCTTTATTTACCGTTTGACCTTCCGGCAAGAATTCCGAGTACATAACACCGGATAGTCAAAGAAAACAGTCAACATGACTTTGACTTTTGATCGACTTTTTCGTGGTTTTTGGTTTCCGTTCAGTCGGAAGGCGCCACTCCGAAGCTTGTTGACTATAGTTTGCTTGTCAAATTCGTAAACCACGTCTCGTCACCAGTAACAATGCGTTGCATGAATGTTGTGTCGGAGTTGACTCGTTCTAGCATGTCCTCAGCGACTCTTATGCGATTGAGTTTTTTGGAGAAAATTCAGTTCTTTTGGGTCTAGCCGAGCGGCAACATGTTTCACACCCTATTTATTTAAAATGATAAGGATCGACTCGAGACACAGAAAGTTCATCGGCTATCTCTCTCAAACTTAAATGAGGGTTTTCAATCACCATTTCCTTCACTTTTGCGATGTTAACTTCAGTTGAAGACGTTGATGGCCTACCAGAGCGAAGCAAATCTTCCATCACATCTCGACCGCTTTTAAACGCTTTGTACCACTTATAAGCACGTGTTTTGAATTTTATTCACCGTAAGCTTTCTGTAACATTTTCAGTGACTTTGAACACGAAATTCCATGGCGACGCAAAATTTATGACAATCTCTTTGTTCGATTTTTATTCATTATGTAATTCGTAATACACACAGATTTAAACTAACTAAAACAGCACTGTATTTAATCTAAATAACAGTTGCAACTCAAACTCCGCGCCAAAATTAATAACAGTTGTGACAATCTAACAACAACAAAAAAACAAAAAATTGAATTTGAAATCATATACAAATTATCCGTTCCCGAAACTTTTTTGGCAGAATGTACATCCAAAAGCATAGAGCGGCGATGGGCTCACCGCCTGTCATGCTGAGCTCATGTACAGTCGCTATTTGGTGAAAAGTGGACTATGGCAGAGGACTGCTTTTGCGGTCCTAATTGCCTAGTCTCTGACTAACCCTTCGGGGATAAATAGTCGTGATTATATTATGTATGTACGTAGATAAATAAATGGATTATTCATACATTACATTACATAAGCATAGCAAATATTTGAAGTTTCCTTCACAACGGTGCTTATCCAAATATTAATCAATTAGGTTTTAGCTCAAAATTAACGTTTCACTGACTAAGCTGGACATTCTGCTAGCAATTAATGGGAATTATTCAATCTCGTTAACAAACACGGCTATGAATTTGTAAATATTGGTATGGTCGGGGTAACAGGCGTACGTTTCCACTTTCCAGTCTTTGATTAAGTATTAGCATTGATCAGGGGTGTTCCCCTGCAATACCTTACAAAAAGGTACTGCTTTCTTGTTAGAAAGCAATACCTTTTTTGTAAGTTAACATTGCCTGGTACTATTTTGAAGGCAAGGTCGGCAACAGCCAAGTTATACACATGTTGCAAACGTAGTGCTAAATCTAGATGTTGCGTTAACATAAATGAAAATATTTTAAAATTTATGAGACCAAGTTTCCAGAATGTTTCAAACTCAAATGATAATCACGTCGTACAACTTATTTATTAGATAACTTCTCCTCTACTCTGCGCTTAACTATGCGAAAAGTAGCAAACGCTACATTTCCGTAAAAAAACAAACAGAGAACAAAAATCGTGACAAACTGTGGGGAGATATCGAAAAAACTGAACGTATAACTTACGACATGTTATTTATGAGACCTTTTTGTTATTGTTCTCAAACAATAACTCTCAACTTGACATTTCACTTTTAACAGCCCCACGCATTTCCGGACAGGGACGCATTGCATGACCGTACTCATTTATTTAATTAATGCTGATTAGCAGTCGGCATACTGTTTCATTCATTAGAGGGATGATGTTTAATATTCAAATTAGATGCGCCATGTTATAAGTACTCAACGAATTAAACACAAATCCTGCTTGTGTTAAATAGCGTTGAAGTAGTTACGCACACAATGGATGGTGGTCTGCTGTTGTAATTTATTTATATTTTTTGGTAGAACAACTCTAGTGAGATAAACGAGCGGTAACCGTGTCGCGTATCGGTGAAAGAATGCTACCACCCCTCTCTTCCCATGGGTGTCGTAAAAGGCGACTAACGGACTAAATACTGCACATACATCCAATAGCATAGAGCGGCGATGGGCACACTACCTGTCACGCTGAGCACATTTGTTGAAATGTGGACTATGGTAGAGGACTGCTTTTGCTGTCCTCATTGCCTAGTCTCTGACTAACCCTTCGGGGATAATAGTCGTGATTTCGTATGTACAACTCTAGTTTGTTCGTGTTAATAAAAAATAGTGGGTACTAGCGGCTAAACGTACCTTCCGAAACATGGACATACTTTTAATTTGGTTTCTAACCTGGCAATACGAAAGTAGCTTAAGTCTTACGATCGTAACTCAAACGCACCATATAGATTAAGAAGAATGTAACAATGATGTAAATGTGGGGGTATTTTGGGTTAGCGTTCAAAGTATAATAACAAAAATATATGATTAAAACCCCATGTAATGAAAAACTCCTTTTAAGATACGAAAAGACACTTATAGGGAGTTAATAATAATAAAAAAATCTCTGCTACGATAGCTGCTGCACCAACGAATGTGACCTTATTACTTTTTAATTTCAAAAGGTTGAATTCGTAACTTAATTCGTAATAAGTATTTGATTATTTGCGTTAAAAAACTCAAAGTTTGAGCTTATTTGAGCGGTTTTTAACGCAAATAATCAAATATTACGAATCTATGAATGTTCCTCCAACGTCACCAGGTACTCAATTCGTCTGCCAAGTATGCGGCCATTGCTGTCGCTCCCGTATTGGCCTTACAAGCCTCTTAAGAAAATGCCAAACCTCGCAATTGGACGCTGTTTAAATCATCTTTTATAGATGTATGATGATGAATTTTTAAAATATTGTAAAGTATTTTCATCCAGATCTCTAAGAATGAGGTTTGATAAGACACTAAACTAAAACTAAACTAAACTTTCCTACATTCACACCAATTATCTAGCCCAAGAGAAGCTTCGAAGAAACTCGTTAAATGGTTACTAGACAACGGATTAACATACTTAAAATACTTAAATAATACTTATTATACATAGAAAACACCCAGACCCGAGACCATTTAGAAAACTATAATTTCTAGATTGACCCGACCGGGGATCGAACCCGGGACCTCAGAGATGGCGACACCATGGAAACCGGTGTACAAACCACTCGACCAAGGAGGCCGCCAATAAAAACATAAAGTCGAAAAGCGTTGAAAAATTTCGTCGGTCTAACCAATACCTCGGTGGCGGAGTGGTCAACGCAGCCGCACGGATTGCGGAGGACGCGGGTTCGATTCCCGCCTGTGGTAGACATTTTTTTTTCAACGTTTCGTTATCTTTTGTAACTTAATTTCGACATCCAAATTCTCGAGCTTGTTTATACGAGATAAAACATTAACTCAACAACGTGCGTGTACTTAAATTAACAAATCGCTATTAATGATTCAAAAGTAATTACTATCACCGGTGATATTAAAAAATGTTATCTAAGTCCCTTTTTTAAAACTTACTCTTCACTAACATAGTTGGTATGCCCATGAGACAACAAATTGTCGCTCGTTGTAGACTGTCGCCTAACTACTCCTTAACTTATATAGATAAACTTGCTCACGATAGGAAGGGTCTCCGAAGGCGTTTAACCGTCGAATCCCGAAACATATTCGCCTTTGTTAGGTAAATAAATCCGACGATACGACACGTACGCGTCGATCGCACTATTTAGGTCAGGGCCTCCCTCGTACTATGCCCTGTGGCTCGTCTGTCTCACCAGATTATCTCTTGTTATAAGTAATTAGAGTACAATATCGTTTCAGATGACTTATCCACCTATTAATTGGATGTCGATTAATTCCTCTATCTAGGCCGTTGTGCAACCTGCGTGGCTAATGCGGAGACAGTAGGAGGTGATGACTCGTTAAAAGACCTTTGTGGGCGGGGGCCAAGGGTGCCGGAGCGAAAGCCCTTTTTTCATGTTCAATCGGCACGATTAGGCGGCGTGAAATTGAATAATCAATTTGATGCCGGCATCTTGCTGCTCGCGCCGCGGTGAGGTTTGACATACATGTATGGTAATCTGAGCTCGGCCTATGGAAATAGAAGACAGGTGTAGTGTACGGCTCTGACGGTTGCGCGTGGATGGCTCATACTTTTTTTCTCCTGCTAAAATGTTGAATAGCTCTTTTTGAGAATTTGGAGAAGCTTTTTAAGGAGCTCATTATGTTTGTAACTTCTTTTTTGGCAAACAGAATGATGCACTCACATTATATTATAGCATTTTTTTAACCAAGTTCTTTTTGATAACGTAAAATTTTTACGACTTTGCGCACCTCTCCTTCTAAGTACTTGAAGTATATTGATAGTTAAGTTATCGACTGTCGAAAGTTCGATTTCAGCATACCAATCGCACGCAACCTAATTGAAAACAAAACCGAAAACTACCAATTTGCATCTGTTCTTTTGCGTAACTTTTGATTCACAAATAATTACAAAAGTAACGCGTTAGAGCCACGTGTTATTGCAGTGACAATATTAGCTTTAAAATGAGGGAATCACGAAAATAGCGTTATAAATTCAACTTTATTAAGCAGTGTTTTTCGTTTCACGATGTTTTACAACGACGTTTCGACCATTACAGTTTGTATATGGCTGTAGGAAGAGAAGCAGGAACGGTTATAATTCCAGAGATAATGGAAGTATTACCTTTTTTCCCATGTAAAACGAACGAAAATAAGCCGAGAATTGTGTGCCTTTTATTGAAAATATCTTATGGCCTGGGAAACGGTGATATTTCGAAGTGCAAATGTATGAAATGGTACAAAGAAAACTTCGTGCGTATCAGCTCTTTCTGGGTTTATTATTTTAATGAAACGATAGAACAATAAACAGATTCATTTGTTTTAGATAACGTTTAAATATTTTCTGTTTTTAATACTACATATAGTTAGTGACTTACTCTGACGACCTCCTTGGTCGAGGTCCCGGGTTCGATCCCCGGTCGGGGCAAATTAGAAATTATTGTTTTTCTAAATTGACTCGGGTCTGGATGTTTTCTATGTATAATAAGTATGTATTTAAGTATTTTAAGTATGTTTATCCGTTGTCTAGTAACCATTTATCGAGTTTCTTCGACGCTTCTCTTGGGCTAGATTATTGGTGTGGTTGTAGGAAAGTTTAATTTTAATTTTCTTTTTAATTTTACTTAAACTTAACCCACATTATGTCAGTGTGGTAAAGTGTGGTTCATTATGGTCTATCTCCATCTGCTATTGTTCATGTGGAAAAGTCAGAGCCCAGCAATAGAACGTTTAGATGCTGATGACCTATTACTTAGAACTTACCGGATTTTTTAGCATTTATGATTAATAAAATACTTATTTTTCTGTCGTGAGCCGTGACAGCTCGCTAACTAAGTTAGTCACATGATGCTTACTTATCTGTGGTATGTCTTTTGATTTTAAGTAAGATACGTCTAAGCGTAACTCCCTGTTGTTACAAGAACACCTTTTCTTGTTTTTTGGATTAATTACTTTAGGGATTATGAAAAGTGCACACAGCATCACAAAGAAGCGATAAGCTGACCTTCTTTCACGCTGGCTGATACCCACCCACCAGAAGTTAAAGTATCAGTATACTCGGCTAACTATGAAGTCTTCACAGAGCTTCACTTAAACTGGAAATGTGTTTTATTAGAGTAGGGTTTAAATAAAGACTGGTCTCGAACAGTGACATAAAAAATTAAGTTCCTTCACGGAAGTCTTCTCTGTATGCTGCATGCAAATATGATTTTGACATCTAATCATGCAGGAAAATATTAACAAATTATTATATTAGGTCATTTATGTAAGATAATTGACTCGTTCTTTCATGGTAGGTAGGTATTTATGCAGATCTGCGATGACACGCGACATCACGCAATTCGGATTTGGTCATTATAAGATTGTTGTACAAATTATTTCGGCTTCTTCTTCTTTACATAGTTTTACTTAAATAGGTACTTAAATATAACAATATTTAAGGTTACTTAAATATTGTTCTATTTACAAAGTATTTATCTTATTGCGTTGCATAATTCTGTTGTATAAAGGGCGCAACTGTTTCCTGTCTAACCTGTCACAATGTGAGAAATTATACACTTCCTAGAGACACACAAATACATAAATAAACAACATGAGTATAAAAAAAGTTCTTTACATAACAAAAGCAGCAAAAGTAAACAAAATTAAACCATGAATTAGTATTTAGAAATTTTTGATTATTTATTTTATAAATACAAAGCGCCGAGGATAGAGATGCGTGGAAGGCTTTGGGGGAAGCCTTTGCTCAGCAGTGGGACAATATAGGCCAAATAAAAAAACCGTAATTAACTTTTAGAATAGCATAGAATATTATTTACTTATTTGTGAATATTATTTATTTGTGAAATGCAGGTTAGGTACAATGTCGTAGGTGTTACAGTTATTAATTACTTTCACTACACTCCCACCTTCGTCAAGGCATACAAATATCTAAAAGTTAAGTAATATTATTTAAGTAAACAAATTCATAATTGATAAAATATAGATAACACATGTCCAAATATAAAATTAATACTAATAAATGTTCAACATTAATAAAATAAAAATTACACATGTCCAAAATCATTACTTGCTAAGTAATTAATAAATTAAAAATCTATAATACATTTAAATTACACTAATTTATTAATTAATTTAATCAAAACTTTATTTTGTTTTATAATTATAATTCTTTTTTTTTCAATCGAATAAGAAACATATTATAAGAACTCCATGACAAAACGCCGTTCGTTAACAATGTCACGGGTAATAAACTGGTAATTAACCGAGAAGCGACTACGCTTAGCCTCCATAACCGTCACTAACAGTCGTAAGGTTCCCAGATGCATATCTTTGACTAGTAAATCAACAACACACTTTGCTATGGGATCCCTTTTATGGTGTACCGCGCATGCAACTATGCCTACCTACATACAAATATACATCCTACATTTATATACTATATGAACCGGTATTGGTAAATGCTACTGCGCATATGGTTTGCTTTAACTGTGCCATACATATTTATTGCGGCTGTACCATGGGAATATACTGGGTGGTCGTCCAATAGTTTCATTGTATACGCACCGTAAATGGGAATTCATTAATTCTCGATTGAAACTATCAGAGGTAATTTTGGTACGGTAGGTAGAATTGTACTTTTATTATTTGAGAGGTAGGCGTGAAATGATTTGTTTTATTAACAATGTTATTATTTTTGTACTGTGTCGTTAAATAGGTAATATGTAATAGAATGATTTTAATAATTATACATTGATGTTATTTCGATATTCCGCTTTGGATAAATGTCGCGCAAAAGACGTAAGAAACAGCAAAAAGTTTTAATCACTCCAATTAATTTATATTATTGCACAACTTCATCTATAAGTTATTGTTTAGGTTTTTCCCTATTATTTTCCTCTCTAATTCACTCCTGTATTAAAACGAACGAAATAAAACAAAAAATATTCAAATAAATGAAGCTGTTTTTAGTATATTCTAGACCTACGAATAGCAATTTGTTTTTAATATTTATAAAGATAAGTCTTTTTTGTGTTACCGAGTAGGTTACCTTTGGGGTACCAATAAAAGGTTTCCTAAATCTATTATACGTAGAGCTTTGATTATGTATTATTGGTTTATTATAACCAATTAACTTACCACCCATTAATTTGGACTGTATAAAATTGTTAACTTACCTAATTTGAAATAATGTAAATCTAAATTAGATAAAATTAAGTAGGAAGAGCGAGGCTTCCCCAACTCAAGTATCTTTAGATTACCTTCTGAGGAACCCCGGAAACTATATTGTAAATAATTTACAGAAATAAAAAACACATTTTAATTTTATTGTTTTTTAAATTTTATGTAGAGTTACACCACGCTCAGAAGCAACATCGAAATTTTCCAGTAACACGGTTAAGTCGACTAAGGTAACTGTTTCCTTAATTTGACCCAGTAATGAGTCAGCGCCATTCATTAGAGACGCCGGGAGTTGCGTCACTGATATATGCAGCCCACTTTGCTCATTGAAAATTGTTACCTAGTGGAGTATTAACGATCTGTAATTCTAGTTCAAGTTCTAGTTCAAAGTAGGCACTCGTAGCGCTCAAATGAATAGTTTGTTTTAAAATGATTAGAATAAGCCACTTTTATAACTGTCCCACGGTTGGGAATAGGCCTCCATTTTAGAAATCTAGTTGTCACTACAATTGATATGTTACGTTACTTAGACCACAAACGAGTATACATACATATAATCACGACTATTATCCCCGAAGGGTCAGTCAGAGACAGGCAATGAGGACAACAAAAGCAGTCCTCTGCCATAGTCCAATTTCACCAAATAGCGACTGCTCATGTGCTCAGCGTGACTGGTGGTGAGCCCATCGCCGTTCTAAGCTGTTGGATGTATGTGCAGTCTTTAGCCCGTTAGTCGCCTTTTACGACACCCAAGGGAAGAGAGGGGTTGGTAGTATTCTTTCACCACTCGCGACATGGTTGACACATACGGCCCCCCTATTAGAAGATGGTCATTGCAGCCTACAACGACCGTAGGGCATCACGAACGCGTGACTGACCCTGAAGCTTAAATTACATGATAGGGCATAGAGGCATAAGGTACCTTACTGCCTAATTTCACTGGATTTCACATAATGATGTACTCCACGCTGGAAATCGAACCCGGGACCTCTGGGTCTTAGATCGGTGGCTTAAGCCACCGATTTAGTGGTTAACCACTAGACTACATAGGCGGTTAAGAGGAAACACTACGTCGACGTGGCATGCAAAATTCTCATACAAAACACAGAAAATCGACGTTTCGTGGTCCCTTGTTTCCTCTTTCAGAACTGGATCAATTTTTATTACTTTTTCAACATCGGTTAAAGAAAGAGATTTTCTATATCTGTATGTTTGATGTTTTTGCTATAAGTCATTTATTTAATAACCAGGAGCCTTCAAAACTTAGCGAAATCACTCCGTTTTAAGGCGTCTTTAGAAACAATGAGTAGCTGTTTAAAAAAAAATCAAACATAGAGACATAGAAAATCTCTTTCTTTAACCAATGCTGAAAAGTAATAAAAATTTGTTCAGTTCTGAAGGAGGAAACAGGAGACTACGAAACGTCGTTTTTCTGTGTTTTGGAAGCCACTTCGACGTAGTGTTTCCTCTTGAGATCTGAACACAATATGACCTGGCTATTGAACAGGATCTCCGGACGTGGGGCGAAGCGGTTTGTCAATCGTTAAATCGAAGTGTCATGATTCATGGATTTCATATAACATGTATTTCTCATATTCATAAAAGATTTTATTATCTTCCTTATTAGAATTCTGCCCAATTGTTGGAGTCTTATTATTTTCCTTGTCGAACGAGAAATATGTTACCGGCTATATATATGTTCCTTTTCCATTGCTTTGTGTTATTTTTTTTTCGAAGAAGTGTAGGAAATTAAAGTAGCCACACGTGTTATGTTTTTTAAGCTGCGGGGAAGTTACTTGTTTAACTAAAGTTTATCTGAAGCAAAGCTACACATTGATATGAAACCACTTTACACTTATTTATCTAGCTTACGCACGTTTATTTTATATAATTATATTGTAATAATAAAGTCGAACCCTTTGCAAAGTAGCAGTGGTCATAATAATTTTTTTGTTATTAACTTTTTTGTCCTGACGTTGATAAAATTAAACGCGAGTTATTCCGTAAAAAGTGGATCATGTTTAAGTATGATGTGGCAACCATAAATAGATTGTTACCTCACTGTAATGTTGTAACTTTCTCTAGTAGTCCAAATTATTAAATAAATAAATAAATAGTTAAAGTAAAATATAAATGTGCACCTCAGTCATGTTTAATGTCAAGATCACCGGTGAGATTCAAAATAAGCACCCTAGGTGGAAAGTTGGATAGGCGTTTTCCCTGTTGAATAACAAGAAAAGATCCCTTGAAGAACGATATTTTCTAAAAAACATAGTTTCCAAGTAAATAGTCCAACGACTTCCAATTGCACTGCCCTATGCCAAATAGATGTACACTTTTAATTTACTACATTTTCTCAAGAACTATACCTACTGTTTTTTGATAAACACTCAACTATATATTCTCAAGTACATAGTTCCCAGCTAAATAGTTCAAACGACCATACGCAATTGAAGAAATTGTCGTGTGAAGCAATAAAGGCACCATTTCCATTCAACACCGGCCGCCGATTGAGTCGCACTGCCCCCCTCCTCTCTCTCCCCTCATTATGTATGCGGACTACAATTGCCTATATCTTACTATCGGTCATCTATCACCCTGAGATTTAGCAATCTTGTATGGGATAGAGCTAAATTGCTTTCCGGATTTGTGGCTTTTTCCAGCGGGCAGGTGCACATAAATTAACTAATATTGCAATATTAGAAGGTTCTGCTATTGTTCAGAGGGGAACGTATGATCCCAGAGAATAGACATTTATAGGCAGACGATGATGAATAGTAAGGTAAGGTTGCAGTCCTCCAAATTAAATAACTTTTGTAATAAATTACAATAAACTAAGCCACTTGCTCGCTAAACCACTTTCGTAATGCCGGGTCGCTGGATGGGTGACCAAATTAAAATCATTTCGAGCTCCTCAGTGCTTCGGAAGGCACGTTAAGCTGTTGGTCCCGGTTGTTGTCATAAGATGACAGTCGTGAAAACCCACCAACCCGCATTGGGCCAGCGTGGTGGGTTATGGCCCATTATCCCTACGTGCTATTGTCTACGTGGGAGGCCTGAGCCCAGCAGTGGGACGTTTGTAGGCTGATAATGATGATGATGTTAATAAACTAGCGGCCCGCCAGCGCCTTCGTCTGCAAAACACCCCGTATTCTATGACAAATTTCCAATAACATTGATAAAAAAATGATTACAAGAAAGGTGCTAATGGGAGAATGATGGGATAGTTGGCGAACGTTCCGTTAAGTTAGGCGGTGAAACGGAAAAAATTGCTGTTTTCTATTAGCTGTTAATCAAAATATTTTAGATATTTCGCACTGAAATTTTCAATATGTATTACAGAACGTTAGTGTGAGGGATGACTGTTACTAAAACAAGATTGGAAACATTTTGCTCTATAGAAAAAAATCTTGAAGCTACCTCTAAAATTTCATATAAATGCATATTGCGACCGTGTTTTACAATAATAATTCCTATAAAATCATAAACACATAGGTATTTACCTTTTCGATTTCTTGACTGATTTGGATTACCAAAAAACTAAACATTTTTATTAGCTTTTTGATAAAAATGTAAATGACGCTTACGAATTACCGCGTACCCCGTAAACAGCGTAACACCCGCGAGGGCCCAGAATTTTCGCTGACCGCCTAACCCACCTTAAAGGTCAGGTCAAAGGATCGTAGCAAATGAAGAGCTGTGGTCTCTGCCTATCCCTCTGGAAAGCGGAAGTGATGCGTGTATGTATGTAAAGAAATCGATAAGATTATCTTTAATAATGATATTATTCTCAAAATGAGTACTAACCAGCGTTGTCAACTCTACCACCTGCCTTAAATCTACCTATTTTACTATTTTAATATTATGTACTATTTTATTATTATGAATAACACCTTTAAGCTCTCGATAACACTACATTAGTAAATATTGAATATCTTTATAGGAAGATGGCTTTAAACCTTTAGCCCGTATGCTCACAGACCGATTTAAAAAAATACAATGACAGGGGACAGCTATTATGACACTGACAGGACAGTCACTTGACCGATTTCGACACTTTAGCGTCTGCTTCGTTTGCGCCTTTTGACGAGTTTCGCGGGATTTTCGTTGGTTACCCAAAGTATAAAGACTTCAGATGAGAAATATTCGGAGGATAAGCAAAAAAAAAATGTTTGAATGTTATTTTATTATAATAATCGATCTTTAGAGTACCTATGTTTTATTTGAAGCCATTAACACGTCGACAATTCGTCATTATTTGATCTAATTGTAAGGTGGTAGATCTACTGATTTTTCATTTTACATTCTACCGTTTTCTACCGAATTTTGGCACAAAGCCTACTAATTTTTGAAAATTAGGGCTGGCAACACTGCTAACGTTGTCACACGCTTGCACCATGTTAGTAGTAGAATGACGGTTCCAATACATAATACAATTGGCCCGACAGTATCCTCCTCGCATTTGAATGTGCTCCTATTTCCTGAATTAAACGACATTCGATTCAACTCCCGGCGGACAATGCACCAGCGAACTTGCTTATTGATAGGACCGAACTTAGTAAACACTCCCCTGAGTGATAGTCACGGAACTTAACTTATAGTTAATGTACCAGTAATGTCCGATCTTTGTAGCATAGTTTAAACTGAAAGCTTCTAGCTTTTTCCCGCTGCTGCTGCTCACGTTATTTTTTTCGCGAGACAAAGTAGCCTATAATCGTTTTCAGGGCGGATGCAAAATTAAAAAATTAAATTACTTTGCACTTCGCTTGATGTGTATGTGGTATAGACTGTGTAGTGTGAGCTGAGCGCCATAATAACATCTATTCACAAACTAGAACTTTGTAAATTAATTATCAACTCTTTTTGCGTAGAGTTATTGATTTGAAGGACGATATCAAACTTTTCTTTTAAAATGATTGGGACATCGTTTAACACCCCGAAAGGAAATTAAACAACCCATCAATTTAAGGTAAACAACCTTTCCTAAATTATTGACAGGGTTAAGATAATTTGGTTTCATAATTACGTTATAAGCATAAATCTACTAGGAAGTATTTAAATTATATTGAACCTCTAAATTGGACGCTGCATGAAAAACATCTTTTAGACGAGTAACTTTATGTGAAATATTGAGTAAATTATATGAATAAATAAGTACTTTGATGATAAGAATTAGGATGGCGTCGTAGTTTTTGCTCTATATTATAATAGTGAGTTAATATTATTCTCCAGAGCCTCAGCGTTTATTATCGCCATCTTCTGTAGAGCAGTGCAATTATTAATTTTTTTGTTGTCAAATTCTTGATTATGATTCATGTTATTATTAATGTTGTTGTAAAATATGTATGTTCACATAAAACATTTTGATAAAATTTTTGTTCAAAAAGGAGTTTTTTCGCTTTTTCAAAATAACGATGTTGTGGCCCGCACTTGACCATTTGGCTTCACGAGTCCCTTGTTTAGTGAGTGCTCCCGTTTCCTGAATCTAAAAGTCTAAACGGTAGTCAATTTACCTTGTTTGATTCGTCGGTTAGACTAGTGATTGACATTGGCATACCTAAATAATTAGATAGAATTCGCGGACCGTCAATCCTAAATACGCAGAATGTAACTGTTAAACATATTTTGGTTTTAAGTTTAAAGATATTGATTTTCAATTAGGATTTAATTCACTTATACGTGAACATTACTTAAATGAAATGTTTAATACAGTTCGCCAGCACCATAAGTCATATCTCAGCGTTCCCCAAAACTACACAATAAACAATAAAAATGAATATTACCTCAATATAAGCCAATACATTACATACACTTAATAAACCTTTTCCTTCCTTATAATTATAATATCGCTAATTTTCCGTACTACAAAGTTGGAGATAATATTATGTAGGTATCATCACGTCTTATTTTCTCTCCAAGTACGAAAACATGTAATTTAAAATATCTCGAAAAAATTTTAAATAACTTCCATCCCGCCTTTCTCCACTCTGAAGGACCAGTCTAAATGAACGAAATAATGTTTAAAATCGGATGATAGTTTCTTCCTAATCCCGAACATTAAAACTTACAAACTTTACCTCTTCATTTAACAGTGTATATTAATTTATATTGACCGACGGACCGACCGGCCCTCATGTCCCATTGTCGTTCATTGATAGCAACATCTGACGCCCATAGACAGATCCAATTGTGCAGGGCGCGGTCCGTTCACACAACGTACAGGATCTGGGCTCTATTGCGCGCGCGCTGCCAACTCATGCAAGACGACACACCCTGAACACACTGCACACACGCACAAATGAACAATCCACCAGAATTCCCATATTGTGATATGTCTCTTTATGCCAGTCGGGATGGCTCGTCTAGCCATTGTAACGCCCACAATGCCCGTGTTTGTGTTTACTGTAGCTAAATGGCCGGTTTGATATGTCCACGTCAACAATATAGAGGAACAGTTAATACGAAAATGGAGATGAACAAAAGTTAACTAGTTCACAGTCCTGATGAATAACATTTTTCATATGCCGGGTGTGTCTGCTGAAGCTAAATAGCGAGTTTAATTCCACGTCAACAATATAGAGTATTAAAAATCGGATGAACAAAATGTGAACTAGTTCACCGCTTACTGCTGCACTTGTCAAAGGCTTCCCCTAAGTCCTATCATGTGTACCGTAGCTAAATCATCATCATCATCATCATCATCAGCCTATACTCGTCCACTCTCATCCAGCACTCTCTCTCCTCTCATCACACCATAGCTTATATTACAAAAAATAATAACCATTGTTTTATTTTTTGGAAAAATAAAATTAAAAATTAAGGTTTTTCAATGAAACAATTTTGAGAGGTACACCGATTGATATAACAATACTCGTTTAAAATTTTATGAATCCTTCTTGCTACCTAAATTATTTTCGATTTCTTACAATATCAATTGATAATAACTTTTTTACGTGAAAGCGGCCACTAATGGTAGTCTCGTTATCTTTAGTAGTCATGTAATCAAATACTCAATAAGAGGATCCAAACATTCGCATTATTAAACGTTCTTGATAATAACAAAAAACATTTATCATTTTTTCAATGACACTCAATTATTTCCGTTATGAATAAATTTTAGAAAACTTTTTCCAAGTTAATACAAAACATTTCAAACAAAGTAAAGCAACAAGGCAATTTCCCAGCGATGCGATAAATCATACTTAGCAATACTCGCGACTTGTAATTTAGACGTGTGTTCAGGAATGCCGCCTCAAAAGCGTATTTCTCAATCCATCGCTGATTCATTGGCTTGCGCACCTGAGCTTCGGATTTCGTTTCACCGAATACGATTCTTATACGTACTTATTTTCGTCGCTGACAGCGGGCCAATTCGATTTCACGGCGCGTCCGTTGCCAATGCCAAAACTAACCGACTGGTTTCCACTGCAGAGTCGTACTTAAGCTGGGCTAGGCTCTGGATGCGGCTGATATCGGCTGAACAAGGTTTAACTGGTAAACGTAAATACCAATTTGTGGGTGCAACCCGGCGCGGCTGTTACGTTTCAGAAGTGGCGGGTTCGTGGCGCAAATTGAACTTTGAATTCAAAGTGTCGGCGAGGAATTGTTACAGTTTTCCTTGTTTTTGTCTAAGAATGATTTTTTAGTGATGAACTTGTGAAACCAACTGAGGTTCAGCGATTTTTATTCACTACTCAAATATGTTAACGGATACAAAAAAAAATTGGATGGTTTAAAAACACTTTATAAAAAGTTATATATATATAAATATAACTTTTTATAAATGCTATATATATATATATATATATATATATATATACCTATAGCATTTCTTACTTTCACTTTGAAAATGTGTGCGCAAACGTAGACATTTTCTGTTGCCGGGACCGTAAAACGACCAACATACAAACACGCGATTTACAGTGCGTTCAGTTATCGCTACCGGACACTGCAACCGCGTTTTTGTATGATGGTGTCCCGTGTCGGCAACAGAAATTCTCTATGTTTGCGCAACGCCGAAGTAGCGCCTCTTTGTGGCAGACGAGGCGAGCTGCAATTCTGGTCAATAGGAGACACTGCATCGATCCTATATAGGGTTACCATCCGTCCGGATTAGTCCGGACTTTGTCCGGCTCTTTAATTTGTCCGGATTTTGGAATTTGAGTAACAAAACTACATATTAAGTAATATCAATAACCTAAGTCTTTAATCTTTAATAACTTCTCATTTAAATAGTTATCTAAAAAAAAAAAATCCGGACTTTTATCCAAATGTCAGGCTTTTTGTCAGGACTTTTCAAATTCCAAAATGGTTACCCTAATCCTATTTAACATGTAGGTAACTTCGATCGAATTTTATTGTGATAATAACTCGCAGCCACCACTATGAGTTTATTTTAACAGATTTAGTGCCTTAGTAAACCCAAATAGTCAACATAAAAACTGATAGGCGTAGACAAAATTAATGAACTATAAATTAATTGTTAGGTATTTATAAAGAAACGGGAACATTTATTATACCCGAAAAGCGTTCTGAGTGGTAATAATTGTGAGCGGTAAAGGCTGTTTAGTTGTTTGCACTGGCTGCGTTTGATGAGTGTACAAAGTGCTTTCTCCACAATTATTCCGTCCACGTTAACTCAATATTGGGTTTGCGCGGTTCGTGGGCCGAGCGACGCTCCGACCCACATCCTAAGCTGCAGCTAGCTTACTATAGATCTTAAACGGAATTTGTGAGTCTTACTTACGAACCCATAATAGATACATCATACCGACATCACAGCGAACGCAATGATATTAAAATATTATTAAAAGATCATTGAGCGATCGTGCCCATTTCTTCAGCCAAGCAGCATTGTTTTATATTGCTGCGTTCCGGATAATAGATTTATTAAAAATATAAGGCGTAGAGACATAAGAACTAAAGTCGAGACCCCTTTTTTCTGTTCTGTGGGCTTACCGTATGTTCGTAAGCTCGTAAGTAAGATATATTATAATAAAAATAATACAATTACAATTCATGTACAAAACTAAAAAGTACTCATGCGTCTATGGAAGACATTTTCGATTCTTGGACAGGCGACAATAGGTTATCAATAGATATTAAGAGTGCATTTCCACTCGTATTCAAAGACACTGGTGACTATTAGCCACGAGATATTTTCGAACGGTATAGGTAGGTACCCACCTATTTTTTAACTACAAATTGTAAATAATAAAAAATATCATATTTTTGTTATGTATGTACATATAGTGTCACTTATAACATCACCTGTGATAGTTAAAACTCGTACCCAGAAGCAAGAAGGCGTACTTCTTTTCACACAATTTTTAATTATATTGAAATTATATGCTACATATGGTAGCATTTGTCTACAGAACGTACCAAATAACAACTAGCGGACCGCTCGCGACTTCGTCCGCGTGGACCCCGTACCCAGTGATGAAGTTTTGATAATATTATATAGCCTATATCACCCCGAGAAAGTGTAGCTTCCCAACGGTGAAAGAATTTTTCAAATCGGTCTAGTAGTTTCGGAGCCTATTTAATGCTAACCAACAAACAATAAAATCTTTCTTCTTTATAATATTAGTATGGAAGTATAAATAACCGTGTTGCGTAGCGGTGAAAGAATACTACCACCCCCTCTCTTCCCTTGGGTGTCGTAAAAGGCAACTGACGGACTAAAGACTGCACACACACCTAACAGCATATAGCGGCGATAGTCTTACCACCTGTCACACTGAGCACATGTGCAGTCGCTATTTGGTGAAAAGTGGACTATGGTAGAGGTCTGCTTCTGCTGTCCTCATTGCCTGGTTGCTGACTAACCCTTCGGGGATAATAGTCGTGATTATAGTTATGCACCTACCTAAATAAATGTCCCTGATTTATGGATTAAAAATATCACGCAACATCTATAGATAACACACGTTGTCCAATTATAAGTTTTCACCAATAGAAAACAATTATGTAATCTGACAAAATAAAACAGATAGATAATAATATATCAGTAGATATATATACCTAGTTATAAAATACTTATAAGTTTTGCAATACCACTTACATCATTTCATTGCACAGCACTACTCGTATTTACACTATTAGTGTATATCATAAAATCACATGTGTATCCCAACCCTAGATTTTGTTTTGAATGGACCTGTTTCCACATAGCACCGTAAGTTGTCAGCACACAAAATAGCCTGGTGTTAATTACCTCGTTGTTTTATTCCCACAAATTATCGATTACCTGCATCGTTATAGGAATTTCCTGCCCTGGTAGAATGTAGTTGCGTGCAAACAATTCGCAGTGTGCTAGATTTAAGATTTAAAAACGTGTGCAGAAATGTACACTTTTTATATGAGCGTGAACGTAATGGGAAACCTGTATTGCCGTAATAATTTAATAAAAATAAATATGTGAAAGAAAGAACACGTCGGTGGCCGTGTGGCTAAGTGCTCGGCCAGATAACCAGAAGTCCAGGGTTCAAGTCCCAGGTCAGGCAATGTGTGGATTGTCCGATGCATAGCCCGAGTGTATGATCGATCATTTGGCATCCGTGGTGATTACGCCAACACTCGACAATTGTAGAGAAGACTTTAATAATGAAGGCCTTTGCTAAGCAGTATGTCTTACTGCTGTATTTATATAAGGCGACTGCTAGAAACAGCAAGAAACTTCAAGGGCTGGTCGGGTCCAGTGTTTTAAACATGACAAAAAAAAAATTGTGCTTTTTTCATTTTTAATTCAATAATTCTTTTTGTGAATTTTAATTAGATAGTCTTTGAGTATCTCATTTCCGGTCAGCCGGGCGATAAGTACCTACGATAGTCTTCAAATGTGCGTATATTTCTTATGTTTTTTTTTTAAATAAATTAGATACTCATAGACTATCCATTTAAAATTCGTAAAATGAATTATTTAAATGAAACACTTTTTTACGGATTAACTCGCGTTTAATTTACTATTTACATAGTTTTTATATTATCCTGACGTTTCCTCAGAAACCTCAGAAAACAATATGAATTATTTAATTAAAAATGAAAAAAGCAAGATTTTCTTTTTTGTTTTTTTTTTGTCATGTCATGTCAGGCTGTACTGTTAGTATGAGAAAGATCTCGTTGGAAATTGTTAGTGCAACAGTAATTTTCACAATTTTAGGTGACCAAATGAGATTGTTTCAAACAGAAAGGAACGCTTCACGTTGGTTTCGGTTGTCATCTTAAGATAGCCGTCACCAAACTTTGGGTAGTGGAATACCGTCCGACTTACCGCGTATGGGAAGGCCTGCACCCTAAGAGAAGTTAGAGGCTGGTAACGATGATATTTGATAAGAAATATACAGCATTTAACAACAAAGACGGTAATATAATATAGTGTAGAACTCCTCCTTCGTCAATGTTGAATTTGATTGTGCTTTCCAGAGATCGTCATGATAACACCGACGTTCAAGGCGCGCTCAACATCGCCAGGTACTTACGTAAGCGTCGCTCGAACAATGTGTTGTGTGTGTGACGAGACTCATCAAACCATTTCTTCCTAGCCACCGTTAACCCTTACTAGATATTTCTACGTATATACAGCCAAATTTGATAAAGAATGTTTGCAAACAAATTATTGACATTTCTAGCTAACTACTAGACTAACTAACTAACTATATCTATAACTGATAATTGCTCAAAGAAATTACAGTAAGTAGGTAAGTACTTAATTTATTTATAAACATTCTTCATCGAATTTGTCTGTAGTTATAGTAAGAAGGGCAAAAGTTGGAATATCTGTTTGTATTCTTACTTAATACTCCTTTTCCAAATACTCTTACACTTATTTCTAATACCCCTACATCTATTTTTTTACTGTAGCCATTTTTTTTAAACATCAAGTAGGCAAATGACTCCGCTTCTTTCTCCTTTCACAATGTAACCTTTTTGGAATGTAGTTATGAATTTCATTATTTTTTTAATATTTGCGAACAATAGGAGTTTCCCCTATAAGAGCTCAGAGATATTTTTGTTATCATTCGTATTGGCCATTTTATTTTAAAGCATTTTTAACGTAACCTACAAGGGGCAACAACACTTCCTGTAGGTGTTAGATAACTATCCAGAAGTTTATATCTGTCTAAATTATACATGATGAGGATAAAAGTTTGGTAACAAACTATCTGACACTAATACAAAAGTTTTGACACGTCTTTGTTTAGTATTCTGAGCATAATAAATGTCCCTTTTACAATGGAAGTGTTAGAGGCATGTAACAATAGTCGAAGTCGAAGAATTTATTCGAAGTAGCACATTTTGGCTTATATTTTGTTCGCGTTAAGAACGCAGTAACGTCATACTTATTCGGCGGCCTAGCCACGCCCCCTAACCAATCAAATCGTGCTTAATGGGAAAGTCAAGTTCACAGTGACCAGCTGAATAGAATTAAATTTTAAATTTGAATATCTCACCTATTTGTAAAAATAAAAGTGGTTCGGTAATTCATAGCGGAGAAAGAAAAATAATTTAGAACGTTTTTTAGTACTTTAAACAATGTGATTTAAATACGACTCTGGACATTATAGTACAAAAATAAAACTGCGTGCTGTGTGTCCGAGAGAATAGTTTATACTAATATTCTGAGAGAACAAAAGGAAACTAATACATTAAAATAGCCAGTAAAAAGAGAGCCCGCCTATCAAATAATTGATAAACTCGATGAATTAGACAAATTTGCTGTAAGGAGAAAAGTACATTCAATATATTTAATTTGATTTTAGACAGTTAAGTGTATTTTTATAAATCTATTAAAAATTAATCATTACAAATAAAACTTATTTGTATTTAGAAAACCACGGTGAATACATCTTTACCCTGCTGTTCACTGATGACGTCATTGCATTCTTAACGCGAACGAACTAAACTTAATACTATATGTGGAAAAAAGCCCCAAACTAAATAAAGAGAAAAAAAAACATTGCTACGATAAATAGGACATCAGTCAGCATAATTTTGCAGTAAAAAAAATAAATATAGGAAAAATATTAAAATGTATGAGCAATCGTTAACTTGCGTCGTGAACGTACGATAAGAATTAGTAGTAACAAAATTACCTTCCATTCCGGTGTAAGATATCAACGCAGTGTCACACATTTAACATTAAGTATGTCAATGTTTTATGTTTTATTGCATTTTGGAGATACTAATGTTTTAAGTTTAAGTTTGTCTTTATTGTGTGTGTGGTTCAATTGTTGTTTAGTTTGGTTATGGCATGTTTGTTGATTAATTTTTAATTTAATTTTATTATGTTTAAATTTTTTTTTCAGATGTGTTTTTATAAATGATTTTTACTTTTTTATTTTGATACACTTTTACTTACTAGGCATTAGCGCTCATCCCTATATCTGAAAGACCTTGGTTCAATTTGCTGATCGGCAAAGTGTTCCTAAGTTTTTGATGAATTCGCCCGGGTTTTGTTATTACCAATCCGCATTTACCATAAATTGTAGCGATGACGTCATTTTAATGAAGGAGGCCTTTGCATAGCTGTAAGATAGTATACCTTTAAGTAAATTAATTTTTATAACTTTACCTTCTTTTGTATCTTTTTAAGATGTGTATTTTCAAAATCAACATTAAAGATACCCTTTTATTCTTGAAGTGCACCGTTCCATTGCCCTCATAAAATCGTGCGGTCACGCAGAGCCCGCATTTAAACGTTAGCATTATCGTAAGTACGTAACGCAATGGAAGTTTTCAAGCGAACAAAAATTCACGTCACAAATTATAACAAACATGCGCACGCTTATGAGAACCAGTTTACGAGGCGACAATATTTGGAATGGTCGTAAAAAGGGAGGGTCACGACAGGGCCGTGGCTAGGGCTATTCGGGCCCAGGTATTATGCACGGTGCGGTAGGATTCTGCCCGGAATCCGAGTGGATATCCGCTAAAATAGTACATATTGTAGCCAATAGAGGCGTCGGTAGCCAATCAGATAGATGCTTGGGTTGAACGAGAAATCGTGGTTCAAACCCCATAGCTTCGTTAGACTACTGACGTGAACCCACTCCGACACAGTCATTTAAATTAACAGGATGGCTTCAGGACTATTATTAATGTGTTAAATGCACAACCCCTCAAACCCCAAGCGGTCTCATGCGACCGCACCTACAAAAACACACTTGACTTTGTACCGTGTTTTCATAGACTTACAGACTACTTTAGTATAAACAAGTTTGGTTATTTCGGTTCTGTGTTTCATCTTATGTATTGTTATCGCAAAGTTTCGCATAGCCTATGCTCGATTCTGTCAAATTTGACGTTGACAGTTACGCAAAAAAGTGTCAAAAAAATCCAAGACTAGACAGGGGTTAATCATCATCATCATCATCGCCAGCCTATAAACTTCCCACTACTGGGCACATTAATAATAATCTTTATTTAAAAAGAAAATTCAATTGACGTCACGGTGACTGAAAGAATGTGTCATTTACACTCGCACTAAATAATTATTTTTTATAATTAGAGAGCTTATTCTGACAAGCCGAAGTGCAACATGTAATCCAGCCTTGTGACCACGCCTGCGCTATTGTTATCAACTGCGTGCGCCGCCGCTGTAGCGCCTGTGGAGCAAGGAGCACCCGATGATTTTTGGCGTTGGTGATCCGTCATATGCCACCTTCCTTCTGTCACAACATATCAAGCTGCCTTTCGTCGCCTCGACGACGGCTCTGCTTCGGCCAATAGTGTAGCGTTGAGCCTACAATTTTTCGTGCTGCTGACGTTTCGCGCCTGCGCCCGCTATACTTAAAGACTGTCAGCCTGTTTTATATTTATTTGTTTACTTTTTTTTAGGGTTTATTAATGTTTGTAGTTACATATTGTAAGTTATAAGTGTTTTCGAATGCAAACTCAAAGCCAAGATGCAGGGACTTCCACTGATAACGCGATCGTGTCTGTAGAAAATCTTGTACAGTGCTTACAATGCCCCCAGGCCCGTCTGTTCAAAAGTGAAAGAGGCCTGCGCATTCACATTGGCAAATGCCACAAACAGGCCACGGCACCGGCTCCAACACCCACGCCACATGCTTCTATCCCCAACTCCACCGCTGCTGATCAACCCTTTTGGCAAACAATATCTGCACTAAAACATTCCGTGCCAGTTTTAAAACGAATACCGCGAGGTGCGAGAGTGGCAGTGTCCAAGAAGCTCGCCGAAACTATTCGCAAGACAGTGCATGAGAACACAAGACAGGCTTGGGAGCACTTATTAACTTTTCCATACCGCGTCCTGCATGTTTCCAGAGATCCACTCAATAATGCCTCCCTCACTTCTCGTGTTAAGCAAAATTGCATTTCGGACTGCTTAGATGGCAATATTAGTATCTATTCCGCCTCTCCAAATTATAATATTTATAAGTATGTAGAAAACAAGATAAGTGAGGGAGACATTAAGGGGGCAGCGCGGCTCCTTTTTTCTAATGACACGATCGCTCCTGACTGCCCAGAAACCCTCACCGCCTTACGTAGTAAGCACCCCTCATCTACGCATGTACCACTTACACATATTTCTGCGAACTCCACCGCTGTTGACGCCTCAACTACACCTATACAAGCGTTAGTAGATACCGTTCGCGGTGCCATCTTTTCTTTTCTTCCAGGCTCTGCGGGCGGTCTTGACGGCCTCACCCCACAGCACCTTAAAGATCTCACCAGTGGTTGTTGCGGTGAGGCAGGCGATTCCCTGCTTCAGGCGTTGACAAGCCTGTGTAATCTGATGTTGCGGGGTGAGGTAGCACAAGATGTTGTGGATATTTTATACGGAGCAAACCTCTGCGCTCTGAGGAAGAGGGATGGTGGCATTCGCCCCATTGCCATTGGCTCTACTTACCGGCGCCTCACAGCTAAAATTTGTTGCCAATCTGTAAATTTTCTAACCAATTACTTCCAACCGAAGCAGCTAGGTTTTGGCAGCAAAGGAGGCTGTGAGGCAGCTGTCCACTCACTCCGATCATTTTTATTTAATCAGGGCGGTGATGTGGTATTGAAAGTCGACGTTAAAAACGCTTTTAACTCTGTCGACAGGGTCGCCATGTTGGATCAAATAAAATCAAAAGCTCCTGCATTATTACCATTCATGATGCAGTGTTATAACAACCCATCCAATCTTTTGTATAAGAAACACCTCATCTCATCTGCCGTAGGATGCCAACAGGGCGACCCTTTGGGCCCAGCTATTTTTAGTCTCGCCATTCACCCGGTCATCGAGCAACTAAATTCAAAATTTAACGTGTGGTATCTAGATGATGGGACTCTAGGCGGCGATGCATCAACTGTCCTTTCGGACCTCCTAATCCTAGTCCGCGAGTTCCAAGCCATTGGTTTGGAGCTTAATTTTGCTAAGTGCGAACTTTACATAGCGGACAGTTGCGTCGACAGACACGGTATAATATCCAGCTTTAGAGACGTTGCTCCTCTCTTAAAAGTGATAGACGAAAGTTCTCTTCACCTCCTGGGGTCTCCTATTCTAGATGATTCCTTCCAAAATTTTATATCATCAAAATTACAAAATTTTAGTGATACATTAGACCGCCTTTTCAAAATTAATTGTCAAATGGCTTTCGCTTTAATTCGCTATTCACTTTTCGTTCCTAAGTTCACGCATGTCTTGCGGTGCTGTCAGCTGTGGAAGTTTCCTGACCTTCTTGCCAGCCTAGATAGCACCATAAAACATACACTGTCTTCCATTTTAAACATTAACTTCAGTGACCGCTCTTGGACCCAAGCATCACTTCCAATTAGATTCGGTGGCCTGGGTATCCGTAAAACTGCTGACGTTTCTCTCCCGGCGTTCTTGTCCTCGGTCCATGCCTCCCTACCACTTACAAATAAAATACTGGACCGAACATCCAATTCCTTTTTGATACCCTACATGGACGAGGCCAAGGCCGCCTGGAGCGCATCTTGCCCGTGTTCTGATCTTCCAAACAACACCTCCTCCCAAAGGCTTTGGGATGGGCCCCTCTGCGAACTGTTGCGAAATAACCTTGTCAACACGTCTTCTAGTTCCGCAGAGCGTGCCCGCCTTTTAGCTGTAGGGAGATGGGAGTCGGGTCTTTGGTTGCAGGCACTACCCTCATCGAACACGGGTACTTTGCTAGACCGCAGCACTTTTCGCCTAGCCACTGCCCTGCGTCTTGGCGCCCCCAGTATCGTCCCCCATCAATGCCGTTGTGGCGCACCGGTAGACACCCTCGGACACCACGGGCTGTCCTGTACACGGAGCGCTGGCCGCATTGCACGCCATCATTCTTTGAATGACATCGTTCGTCGAGCTCTAGTCACTGCCGGAATTCCAGCCGTACTAGAGCCCGCCGGCCTGGCGCGCGATGATGGCAAGAGGCCGGACGGCATGACCCTGGTACCTTGGAGGGTGGGACGGGCACTGGTGTGGGATGCTACATGTGTCGACACGCTTGCCCCGTCCCATCTTCCAAGTTCATGCATCAATGCTGGCTCGGCTGCAATTAATGCGGAGAACCTCAAACGGCGCAAGTATGAGAATCTGACTGGAGATTTCATATTTGAGCCGTTTGGGGTGGAGACGTTAGGACCGTGGGGTTTGGGTGCCCACCAGCTCTTTAGAGATATTTCTAAAAAACTGGTGGAAGCTACCCGAGACCCCAGAGCCAGCAGCTATCTGGGTCAACGTCTAAGCCTCGCCATCCAGCGCGGCAATGCGGCTAGTATTCTGGGTACTCTGCCTGATGGGGATGATCTGGGTGAATTCTTTTTTTTATAGTTTTCTATTTATCTTTTTAAGTTGTAAATATTTTAATTTTAATATTAGATGTTACTTTTGTTATTTTTTATAATAATATCATAATATCTAGGTATGTAAATAAATATTGTTGTTTTAAATAAAAGTTACTCCACTATAAAAAAAAAGAAAATACGAGTACCTACCTACTTACTTAAATCTCGCGACAACCTTTATCATATAAATTGTGTAATGACGTTATAAGTTGATAGTAAAAGTTTTAAAAGAAAAAATACTTAATGAAGCTTCAGGGTTGACAGTGTGCGTGTGATGCCCTCGGTGTCGCGCGTCCAAGGGCTGTCATGTGTTGGACGCTTTCTATCAGGTGGGCCAAAAAAGGAAAATAGTAGTCTGATATGGCTACAACTAAAACCAGACGAACACAGCACATTACAATGAATCACCTTATATACTGACTACTAGTTATCTATTCGACCACATTGCCTATTCCCATAACTAAGTATCGTAAAATAGTTAGTCATTATTATGAAATGCATTATAATTCATTATGACGAAAATTTAAAATGTTGATACACGTCAGTTGTTTGATAAATAAATTGGAAAAGTCGATGTTGCTATCTTTTATAATAATATTTTCGTCAAAATAATCAAAGTTAAAAAATATACTTATACAGAGCGTGATGTGGGAATGTATGTCTTATTTTATTTACATTGTGTTTACACATTTGTATAACAGAAAAAAATATGTTATCCCGAAACTCACGCTTTGATACGGCCCCTTACGCTGTGCCTGGCTTCAGCACGGGTCATAAAGCTGATCATTAGGACCTAGCTGACGGTGCGGCGATATGCCGATGAATATTATGCTTCTATCTGTTATCTACTATGTTTAATGTTTTCACTTGCAAAGTGATATAATACTGAGAGTACCTAACATGAATTTCTATTGACATAAAGCACCTATTATAACAGACCGGCTGTATACGGCAGGTAAAGATAAATTGTATGTTTAACGAGATCCTACACATCTAATTACGTGAACTGATGAACTAATGACGTTGTTAATATGTAAACGTATTGCTACTGTCCTCGTTTGTCGCCTTTACTAGGCTACAGTGCGATATATACAGATTACCATTTTCACTAACGTGATAGTCGTCTGCCTATAAACGTCCAACTGCTGGGCACAGGGGCACAGATTAAAGAAGAGTACAGGGGGGGCGATCACGCTAAATAATCTCAACCAAACCACAACTGAGCCGCAGCCCTTAGACGTACTTTTATAGTGCTATCGCGTTTGACACACGCGATAGCGCTCTAAGAAGTCGGCAGTTGTAGTTTGGTTGAGATTATTTAGCGTGATCGCCCTCCAGGCCTTCTCACATTATTAGCACATGGGAGACTGGGCCAGAACCCACTTCGCTGGCCCAATGCGGGTTGGTGGGCTTTTCCATCTTACGACAACTGGAACAGCTTAGGATGTTTTTAATTTGGTCACCCTACCATTGAACCGACATTGCAAGAGTTGATCGCAAAGCCTTATGAGAGGTTAGGCGGTGAGCGAAAATTCCGAGCCCTCGCGGGTGTTACGCGGTGCGGGGTCTGCGGTAGGTAAGGGCAATTAACATTTTTATCAAAAAGTGAGTAAAAATATTTACTTTTTGGAAATCCAAATCAGTCAAGAAATGAAAAAGGTATACCTATGTGTTTATAATGATTTTATAAGAATTATTATTGTAAAACACAGTGGTAATGTGCATTTATATAAAACTAGCGACCCGCCCCGGCTTCGCACGGGTTACTACCCGTACCCGTACCAGTACCTAAATAAATTATAGCCTATAGCCTTCCTCGATGAATGGGCTATCTAACACTGAAAGACTTTTTCAAATCGGACCAGTAGTTCCTGAGATTAGCGCGTTCAAGCAATCAAACTCTTCAGCTTTATAATATTAGTATAGATTTTAGAGGTAACTTCAGGATTTTTTTCTATATAGCAAAATGTTTTCAATCGTGTTTTGGAAACAATTATTCCCTCACATATACGTTCTGTAATAGATATTGAAAATTTCAGTGCGAAATATCAAAAATATTTTGAATAACAGCTAATAGAAAGAAAGACAATTTTTCCCTTTTTCACCGCCTAACCCTCCTTAACCGCTGCGCCATCGAGCTCCTAGGTAACATAATCAAATGCTGAACAAAACTCGCATTATAAGCTCCGTAACTATAAAATCCACGGAGTAAATTCAAATACAAATACTTTGTATTTGCTTCGTAGTTTTATATGTTGTCGTAAGAGGCCTATTACATCTCGACTGTGATTTTTGCGTAAAATGGCCAATTTTAGCGTTACGGATCTCAGAAACAAAATTACATTAACAATTATGACTTATTGAATAGTGTAGAATAGCTATTGAAATAGTGCGTAGCGGCCTCGCTTTTTGTAAATTTTGCTTAACTTTTTAATTAAACCTAAAATTGCAGAGAAAGATTTTCATAACGTGCGCGAAGGCACTTTTTTGAGCTCATCGATTGAACTAAGTACTGTTCTAAACACGCGAAATAAAAAAAAAATGTTATCTCTTATATGTATAGTCGAATAGTGCGTAGCGGCCTCGGAATTTTATAGATATCATTGATTTTATATAGGAAAAAAATCTTATACTAAACCAAAAAACTTCGAAAATCGCTCTAAGTTAACTATGAATTTCTCCTATCTACGATAATATTATTGAGCAAAACTTATACCAGAGTAATTGTTACTTCATGAGGAATAAAGATTTTATAATGAATTTATTATCCTATTTCGATAAAAACGATAAATACAACTGCAAAATTACTACAACATGCGATGCGCCGGCCGTCCGAATTCAACTTATGCTCACAGAATGGAGTTTTGTAATATTATGCACAAATTTATTATTCTACTTCGATAAAAACGATAAATAGAACTTCAAAATTACTACAAAATGCGAAAATGGGCATTTTACGCAAAAATCACAATCGAGATGTAATAGGCCTCTTAATGTGTAGTGTTCTTTTGAAAAACAATAATGAGCAAAGTTATATCATAAAAAAGAATAACATGTTTGTTGAATAACATTATTAGGTATTAATGCACAATACTTCAAGTTTATTGGTAGGTAGCTGGAAAAACTCTCCGTTCAAATGACGTTTGTGCGGTTTAAGCATGACGTCACATTCGTGGTAAAGGGGATTGGCCCTCTATAAGGTTACCTAACGTGGATCTTACAAATTAAATTTATTTAAAGTTGGTGATTAAATTTGTTTACGCTCACACCAATATCTAGACCAAGATGAGTATTCTTTTGAAACTCATTAATATAGTAAGATAACGGATAAATATACATAAGCATAAAAACACCCAGACCCGAAATCAATTTAGAAAAACAGTTTTTCTCTAAGTTGACCCGACCGGGAGTTGAACCCGGGACCTCAGAGATGGCGTGGCGCCAGGCCCGGCGTGCTAACCACCCAAGCCCTTTTTATACATTGCCCAGTTGAGGGTTTATAATTAAATCTATTAGCAAACACCATGTTTATACTGTTAAACTAAGATAAAAAGAAACGATTTCTTGCGCAGGATGTATTTAATTGAAGATAGTTGGCACAAAAAAGAAAGGACTACATCGGAATGCTTCTCCTGCTTTTTATAGCTAAGCAGTGCGTTATGAAAAATCCACCAATATAGTGATTTAATTTCACATCGCCTTTAGTGAGGCAAGCTTCGATCAGTGATCCCATTGATGGATTTTTTCCTCGCGCAGCTCTTAAATAAACTAAAGCATAGTGGAGAATCTTTCGCACATGAGTTTTCCACGTAACTATGATTGAAGACGTTACTAGATAACGTATTCTATAAAAAAGTAGCAAAAAATATAAATTACTTGCGGCCGCTCGCGGTTTCTCCTGCGTGGTTCCCGTTCCCGTGAGAATATCCGGATTAAAAGTATCTTATGTGTTAATCCAGGGTATAAACTATCTGTATGCCGAATTTCATCCAAATCCATTGAGTAGTTTTTACGTGAAAGAGTAACAAACATCCATCCATACTTACAAACTTTTGCGTTTATAATATTAGTAGGATAGTAGGATATAATGTAAAGCCTTAGTGACATGACATGCCCCCGAAGTGCAAAGAGGGGCGCGCTAAGGGATGATACATACATACATATTATCACGACTTTTATTCCTGAAGGGTTAGTCAGAGACTAGGCATCGAGGACAGCAAAAGCAGTCCTCTACCATAGTCCACTTTTCTGCACATGTGCTCAACGTGACAGGTGGTGAGCCCATCGCTGCTCTATGCTGTTGGGTGTATGTGCAATCTTTAGTCCGTTAGTCACCTTTTACGACACCCAAGGGAAGATAGGGTGTAATAGTATTCTATCCCGCTACGCGACACAGTTAAGGGATTATGGCGTTGTATAATGCCACCAGTCGTTGACATAATTGAAAACAAATTATCGCAACAACTGCTGGGTATTTGCTAATCACTCAGGATAGTAATCAAAAGTTTGATTGTTTGTTTGTTTGTTTTGTAAAAACAATTTTTGTTAAATAAAGGCAACCTTTTATTGTGAAAAACTTCTCATACCTTCAGGAATTCACGTTGTTGATGAATTACAAAAAAAGGAGTGGGTCCTAAAGGGTTTCATAATAACAAACCTTTTTAAATAACAAATTATTGTGTTCATTTTACAGTTTAAAATTAATAATTATTTTAGAATGTTTTTTTAAGTTACGCAACAGACCTTGTCAAACTATGTCGACAAGTCGTAAAAACCGAATCAGAGTTACTTGAGCTAACCAAAGTCGTAAAATCATTTTACGGTTGACAGTAAAGCGCCTACGTTTAATTAATATATAAGGAAAATGTATAAAAAACTGATATTGACCCTAAAATAAAAGCAATTCAGCTTAATTAGACAGGGCTCCGACTTTGCTATTTTAAATATTCAATAATCGTGTCTCTAGCTTTAATTATGATCAATAAGCAAATATTCCATTATCTTTTTAATACAAAGGGAAGCTCTAATGAACTTTCAACCATTGAAATACTAGTAGCCGCACCTGGAGGCACCTGCTGGCTATGCTTTAGTTTATTTAAAAAAAAATGTATAAAGAAATCTAAACATGTTGCCGTGATATATGTATGTAGGTACGTATGTATTTATATATAAAGAAATCCAAACATGTTTAATTGTGTCCCATAGACATAAACATTGTTCTGTATTCTGAGAATTGTGTATAGTAGAGGCAATACGTCATCTTAATTATTTTTCATTCATAATCAGTCATATTTTACTATCATATTTTTTATTTTTTAGTAATTTTTGGTCGTCCTGGGCGACGGAGGGTTATGTGAGAATCAAATCTTCCCTATCTCTTCCTGTGCTGTTGTCCACGTGGGAAGGCCTGAGTCCAACATTGGATCGTTTATAAAGTCTAAATAAAGAGTCTAAAGTCTAAACGATCTAAACACAATACCAAATAAAAACAGTTGGTTAGATGTTTATGTATAAGATTATGATTGAAGTCTTGTCGCGGTCATATTATGAGCCACGTTTTATTGATCTGTCATTTAGCATGTTAATGTATCTACATACCAGCTTCATGGCTATCTGCATTTACGACGTCATTGATTTTGTTAGAATACTAGAAATAGATATTGAATAGCGTCAAATTGCAATAGTAGATAGCGGCAAAGTTTTTAAATTGTCTTTGCAATTTTAGTATACTTATACCTAGTCTTGTCGTAAGTTCTGTCCCAACTTAAATAAGGGTATTTTAAAATAAATAATATGACGGTAGTACTATTATTAGATATCATTATATTTAGTCGGTTTTATACCTACTATTCATTTTGATCTAAGACATAGCTGTGTAAACATGGAGAAACACGCAGGTGGTGGCCACCGGAAAATTCTCTTTGCGGATAAAAACATTTTTACGACTCAATATTTCGATGCGGTTTAGGTAGGCTTTCTCCTCTAAAATATTCCATAAGCAATAATCCAAAAGATTAAGATCTGGACTAGCAGGGGGCCAATCTTCAGAGACGATGAAATCCGTTAAATTCACGTATAACCAGCACTGGGTTGATTTTGCTTTGTGCGCTGGTACTGAGACTTGTTGAAATATCCATCGTTTACCAGCGAACACAGTGTTACTTAGTGGCTTAACCACCTTCTCTAAAATATCGCTTTGGTTGTTAATTGCTCGTGTTTTCACCCCTTGTACACAGAAAGCTTTGTCGCGCCTTCGTAGGTCACGCTCCACCAAACCATCACAGATGGTGGCCTCTTTCGACCTTCGGAGTTTTCTCAGTAGCTTCTTGGGAGCTGTGTGCATACAACCTATCGTTTTGACGGTTAAACTTAACTTCAACACAAAAAGTTTTTTCATCCGTAAAGAGCATTGTCCGATGGCCACCGTCTGCGTGCCTCTGCAACAATTTCTTGGCTCTCACGATTCTCTATGGTACCCCACTCCATGTTTACACAGCTATTTGTTAGATCGAAATTAATAGTATGAAACCTACTTAATAAAATGATATCTATTAATAGTACTACGGTCATATTATTTATTTTAAAATACCCTCATTTAGGTTATGACAGAACTTATGGCAAGGCTAGGTATAGGTAAGTCATTAATGTTTCGCATTAGGCCAGCGTTTGGAGTTGTGGTCCAACGTCCCCATGTGCAGTATTGTTCGTGTGGGAAGGCCTGTTTCCAGCAGTGGGAAGTTTATTGGCTGAATAAGTGGCAATTACCACTTATTCATTATTTAATCTTTTAAACTTATCACTTATTTAATCTTTTGACTAAGCGATTAAATCGATGCATGCTCTCCTGTACTATCATTTTTTGAACCAAAATGTTTCGACAGAGGTTTCGAAGACTCTTTTGAATGGATAGACATTGTATTCGAAGGAGTGAAAAGTATTCAAGTACACAACAAAGCTAAGCATGTAACGGAAAACGTTTGTGTCGTAAAAGAAATGGAAACTACTGTAGGATATTAAACGTTCGCCTTGCTTTATTCTAGAAGAATAATTTGCTGGACTTAAACGCATTTCCTGTTAAGTCTGGTGTGGGTAACTCGAACGAAACGTCGAATAGCCAGGAGATTTTTTTTAAAATCTTATTTCTGTTTAATTTTTTTAAATATATAGGTATCTACCTCTATTGTTTGCAAATAAAAAGTACACATTGAATAGGTATACTTTTTCATACGGAAACTTGTATACAATTTGACAAGGTAAATTTTTATTTTGGTGGCCGAGTGGCATAACGGCTTGATATCCTGAGGTCCATCCTGGCTTCAATTCCCAGTTCTGTTAATGGGTGTTTTGGATTTTTCGATGCTTAGTCCAGTCCGGGTTTATGTTCGCCAACCCGAATTTATGATGCGTGTTGATTATATTGTGATTGATTGTGATTAAGCCAATAGTTATTTATTGTAAGGATGAATTAATGTCTATGAAATTAATGAGGCTTTTGCCCAACTGTGAGACTTTACTTTAGAAGCGAATGTTAGTTACCTCTAGACAGTTAAGGAAACAATATACAGACTTAATATATCAACCTCCTTGCAGCAAGAATACATATAAAAGAAATGTATATAACATGAGTAGGTATATTAATATATAACTTGCTTTCCTGAAAATTTCAAAGACCTAAATAGAGTCTTATTAAAAAAAATTAGCCAAATGGCTAATAGAAAAATGTTTTTATAGTTCTTAGGAATATTTAGATTGGCAAAATCAGCTGAATGTCTAGTGTCTTAGTAGTCTTACTTGCTTGTAATTCAATGTACCTTCAAATTTTAAAATTTTGCATGTCTGAGAGCAGGCTAAACACATGTACCTCTATGAATGTATGAAGATCTATTTTACTGTGTTTATGCAAATAAAATATTTGAATTTGAATGTTTTTACCTTCAAGTCAGATAAAAAAGATAGTCATTTACATACGTCTAGAATCGCTTTCCATTCCCGCACAAAACAATAGCTTTTCAAGTTCGAACGGAGAGCGGAAATGTTTTCATTTGTATGAAATCCTTTTTAGGGCTCATTCTTTGCTTGCTATTAAAATGTATTCAATAGGAGGATTTCGAACAATACCAAAACTGGAATCGAGTCGAACGTATCCGATTTATACGCACGACGCGACGTGTTGTTTTTAGAATATTCTTAAAAAGTAAAAGTACCTACTTATAATAAAAATCTAAAATATTTTATTTACGTTCACTCTCAGAAGCGTAGTCGTGCCTTTACAGTCGATTCTGAATGCAGTCATCTATCGAGAAAAAACTGCAAAAATGAGTATTTTTGCAGTGCATAGGTACTTAGTTCTTTTAAAAAAGTTGTGCAAAATATGGCGTTTTAAGCCACAACCTACCACGCAGCAGCTGGACCAAAGCTAGTTGGTAGATTAAAACGACCGCCAACTTGCGTTGACTCCGTTTCGAAAAAAATTTTTTTTTTGTTCACCCATCTAGTTACAATATATAGGCAATTCGATAGCTGCCTAACTCGCAAACCGAACGCATTAGCCGCTGCGCCTTGGGGCATTTTCATACTCAATCAATGAAAGCGTACAATGCTTTGGTACAGTTAGCAACAGAAGTAGATACACATATTTGACATTTCGTGGTTTTTATTTCTAAAGACATTAGGGTCAATAGCTTTTAAATTGTGTAGGTATCTTTTGATTCTGAACTTTCGAACATTATCAGACAGTGCCGTGGAATACATAGCAGGCAACAGCCGACACATAAAGCGGGCAACGTTTTACACCCATCTCATTATCGGCACATAATAAGCACCTTCACGCTCCGCATTCGTTGAACTTTTATAGAGTCGCCAGCTCAGAATATTAATGGCATATACTACGCGCAGGAATACTTGTTACAACTTTTCCCATTACCCCCTGAATCACGCCGGGAAAAATGTCTTTGACGAAGAAAAACGCCCGAACGAAACTCGATGGAAGTTGCCGGGGCTAATCCGCCTCTGTCTGTTGTGTAAACAAGATGTTTACTGTTAAATTGTCGAGCGAAATGCCTTGAAAAACGTTAATCTTCTTTACGGATAAAGATTTATGCGAAATAAAAAGGTAACGCTTATTCGTAGTACATTATTATGTACATTGTAGTATACGAGCATGTACATAGAATAAGAAGTGCAATTAAAGCAAAACATGTGTGTCAGGTAGAAGTTGTGAAGCTGCGGTTCTTGCCTATGTATTAATAGGTATAAACTTAATTCTTCACAAGAACCATTAAAAAAAATTACGACTAAAGTATTTTACAACAATTACCAAAAGCGCGGTAACAATTTTTTTTTGTTTTTTGATTGAATTGAATTGATCTAATTTTCGTCAAACAATATGTTACGTAGAACAAAGATTGATATGACCTAACTTTTTTTTTGTACATTGGGTCTTAAGGACCATTCATTTGCCACAAGACGTTATTGTCCACAGTACACACTAATGAGTAATCCATGTTTGTACGAGTATGTTACGTAGAACAAAGATTAAAACGTTTCTTTGTACATTGGGTCTTAAGGACCATTCTTTTGCCACAAGTGATTGTTCACAGTACACACAGATGGGTAATCCAGATGTCTACATGATTAAACGTACTGAAAGTTATATGCTGTGTGAATGTGAACCATAATGCCGACCTTCCATACCCCAGCCATAAATATGTATAGATGATAATAATATCAACTGTATTTAAATGGTTTTTTTTATTTACACAAAATAAATAATAAAATGTTCAAGACAAAACAAAACAAGGTTGACTGACTGTGTGAAGACTGTGAAAAGTATAGAAAACTGTAAATAAAATATGTTCTTCAACCACCATTAACTACCAATCTTGATGAAAAATTAATTTGTGAACCCGGACATGGATATTGAAAATCGTTTTCAACGAAGAAAAATTCGTGGTTTACCGGAGTTTCTTAAACCCGACATAGATAGTGTTTTCAACTGCAAACTTGAGCTTATCCGTAAAACTAGATGTTTACTGTTAATTTGTTGGCTGAAATTCTCAAAAACATTAATCTTCTTATCGGATAAGGATAATAGGAGTACGTTCCTTTATAGTATATTTATTACGTTCCTTTATAGTATATTTTTTACGTTCCTTTTTTTTTACTTGTTTACAATTATTCTTAATAATTAATCTTTTTCTTTGTTTACTTCATGATTATTCTTAATAATTGTTGTGATTTGTGAGTTTTGCTCTTTTTGTAGCCAATTGTTTGTAAATCATAAAACCTCTTCTCTAAAACATCCGTTCAAGGTGTATTTTTAAAACAATAATTAATTAAAAAATAATATATATAAAAGCAGTGTATTTTTTTGAAGCAATGTTTAATACTTATACCTTAAAAATACTGGTACAATTCAATAAAAAAGCATTTCACTAGCTCATCATACATAAATACTCTACTAACCCTTCGGATCCCCGAAGGGTTAGTAGAGTATTATCCAATAGTCGTGAATATTCATGTAGGTATGTATGTATAGTTTTCGACGTTCACAATAAATCGAATTATTAAAACCACCAACTTTAACCATTAAACTTTGTGTTGGTCGATAAGAAAAAGCGTTTAAACGTTTATCGTTAATTACGTAACATTAACTAAAATTGTAACGTTTCACGTAATGTTTACATTTACATTTCCATTAAAAGTTGTAAAGTTTATTCTGTACGATTCGTGTTTAGCTTGTACAAAGCTGGTATCTTTAGATGTATCCAATAATGCACTTACAAGGAACCTGTCCCATGCCGGCCAGACAAAAGCGTCAGTCTGTCTAAAAGCCCCATTGTACTGTTATTGTTTGCCATGAGTTCACTAAAAGCGAGGCAATCGAGGATCGGAGCATTTTGCTACTCTTTTTTTACGTTATGTAAAGTTTCTTTTTCTTTTGTTAAATAGAAAATTGAATCAGGAAAGAAAATGATGTTTGGTAAAGTGCATATTGTTATGTTCAATGGAGCATGTTATAGTAGTATGAGTAGGTATAATTGAGTAAAAAAATCATTTTTATTATAACTAATTACTCAATTCACATTGAATCAATTTTTATCACATTTGCTTTTTAAAAATATATACAGATACTTTTTGAAATACTGAAGAATCTATCAAAGTTCAAATCATTTTTGTAAATATTCTATTGTTTTGTAATAATGTTACTTCCATAATAAGATATTTCAAAATGCTGGAGGCATTTTATGACGAAATCTCGCGTCACATTCCATCGGCTCTCAAGCTATAAATCCAGTCGGGAAACAGTTGTGGATTCCCAACGCGTACTCACTAGCGCGTAGACTGTGGTATCTGTCAAACACAATATGCTATCCGTAGACTCAAACTTGTTGTTTATGTTTGCTGAGGTTATATGGTGTACTCCGAAATTAACATAGGATAACATAGGTATTATGCGCTATGAGAGCAATGCCAGCGCTAGATAACGTGGCATGCGGAGTATTAGCTTTCAAAACCACTGTAAGTTTGGAAGCAATTTCACTACTGTGAGAAGATGTAGGATTCATCAAGAGTCGGTACTCAATAGATATAGGGATAGTCTGAAACTGTATTTCTCTATCGCTCTCCTTAGCTATCATTGAGATAGGAGAGTTCACGTAAATTACTGGTTATAGCTGGCGTTTTAAAGTTAAAAATAAAAAGCTTTGCAGGTTTCGTAGTTACAGGTACTGCCTTGCCTTTAAAAGTTCATACTTATCTAACAAGTTGTACTATAAGGCTACCTTTTTTTCTGCTATCAATGATAAGTTTTAGCATTTCTGTAGGAAACATCAGTTATGCGCCTTAACTTTTCTATAATAACTACTTAGTTATGTTAATTGACACAGTTTGTATGACAAGTCAAAAAAAGAGTTAAATCAAAGAATGGAATTAGTTACATACATACTAATAGGTATTAGTTATTTCCACACAGCACAGCTTTCCATTTACTAGGATCCTCACACAAATCCATCATCATCATAGGTTAAATTGTAGATACAAATTTCGAAAAACCAGTAAATGACACATGAGCCGACATTGTAATCATTTTAAAGGCGTTGCCGATATCAGTTCTGTGAATGGTTGTGATAAAAATAGCGGGCACATGTGCGCACGCCAGATGCCCTGCGACCTCAGCCCGTTAGGGCGCGGCCCGGTGGCAGCGAGTAGCGGGGCGGGGGGCGGAACGACCCGCTAGTGAAGTCAAAGTTATGCTAAAAACTTTGTGTCCTTAGTCAAAGTTATATCGCCGCATCTAAAGACGAGACCTAAAAGGAAACCATCTGCTAGTGAAGTCAAAGTTATGTTAAAAGCTATGAGTCAAAGTTATGTGTTAAATCACCGCCAGAGACGAGACCTAGTAGTATAAGATACTTTTTTCCATATTAAACGTCATTATAGAAACTTATTTTTGTGTTTATGCGCCATGGTGATCGCCGGTAAACGACGAATAATCAAACTTTTATGAAATTGAGTGTATTTGGAGAAAACCAGCCGGGGAAACTTTTATAAATTAAAATTATTGAACAAAGTAGCACTATTTATTTTTATAAAATGTATAAAAATAAGGTTTTTAACGTTTTACCTACATTTTTAATGAGTATGTATATCAAATGGGGATTAGAAGTAGTTGAGTGGTTGCTGCGGCGCTTGTCCACAAGCACGTAGTTTACACAATGGCCAGAAGGATCAACTTAAATCTGATACTGGCCCCACTCATTAAACAAGCCAAGGGAGTGATAACAAGCGATTGAAAATCCATTCATTTTGTTAAGCTCATGTTGGCATTAATAAAACATTGACTGTTCTTTTTCTCTATTCTCTTACCGCTGTCATTGAGTATGCAACTCGTTACCGGCTATAAAAGCGCGTTTTACACAACACTGGCTTTTATTGCTAATGATAATGCTATTGTCTCACCCATTTCAAAAAGGCCTTGAACTGTTTTAACTATTTTTAAATTGACCTATAAACTGTTCTTTCGCAGTACGACAAAGATTCCAAATGGCATTTACAGTTTTTTTTTATTAGAACGATGCCGAAGTAGGCTTTTGTTAGTCGAAAAATAAACTTCTAGTAGCTCGCTGATAAGAAAAGTGGCGGGATCCTTTTTTATTATACAATTTAGTTTTTCACTTTGCTCAAATTGTTAACTTGACCTATCACGAATCAGATAATAGTCAATAATACATACATACATAATCACGACTATTATCCCCGAAGGGTTAGTCAGAGACTAGGCAATAAGCACAGCAAAAGCAGTCCTCTACCATAGTCCACCTTTCACCAAATAGCGACTGCACATGTGCTCAGCGTGACAGGTGGTGAGCCCATCACCGCTCTATGCTGTTGGATGTTTGATAATAGACAATATGAGATGACACTAAGTTCACTCCAGCATTCCTCCAACCACACCACTTATTTGTATCTCGATTATCAGCGATTCCACACGTTCTATAGGAATTTAATCCGTAAACTTCGATGCATATACGAATTAACGGCGCAATATATGCCGGTATGCAGTTGATCCGCATATTAGGCGCTCAGTGGCATTGTATCGCAGCCTCGCAGCGAGCCGTCTTACCGGAAGCAGGCTGCAACCGTTTCCAAATTCAGCACGTGCTTTAAGCTGCCTTTCCACCTGAATGAATGGCTAAGCGCTACTCGCAAATCCATCAACCCGCTTTGAGCCACCAGAGCATGTAGAGTAGCTAAGATCTACTTGCAAACTTACCATCCGGCCAGCGTGGTGGATTCTGGCCTAATCTACCCATGTGATATGGTCTATGGGAAAATCTGCGCTCAGCAGTAGGACGGATAGAGGCTGATGAAGAAGCGCCTCGCGAGAAAAAATCCACTAACAAGGATATTTTTTATTGGTTATTGTTTGGACTATGGCAGAGGACTAATATTGCGGTCCTTATAGTCTCTGATTAACCATTAGGGGATAGTAGTCGTAAGTGTATGTATGTACGCATAAATGAAATCGTCTGCTATAGACGAAAAGACCAAAATGATGAAATGATGTAGGTATATAATGTACGAGTACCTTTAAATTTATTTAACAGCAGCAGGAAAGAGTCCACCAATAGTGTAACTTCATTTTACAAGAGAAAAGTTTTGTCATTTATCACTTTTCCAAGACCTGAGCTGTGCGAGTAACTATAAGTGGTGCACAAGGCAAATCTCTCTCTCTCTCTCTTTCTCTATCTCTCTCTCTGTCTTACTCGCTCGGCTCGCTCAGTCGGTGTTAAATACGCTACGCTTAGCTACCCTGCTTAGCTCTAGTGGAAGTGCGCCCTAAATGTAGCAGAGCTGCTATTCAGAATATTGCTCGAATGGTAGCTTATTTGGAACATGCTCAAATTGACGGTCGACCAGAGCAGATTTTCGATCTCGTCATCCGACAAACTACTCGGATAGTCTAGTAAGGATAGCAGGCTCTAGAAAATCGACTCGAATAAACTCGATGAGCTAGGAGTAAAATGTACTGAACTCCCTTACTATCTAGGTGAAGTGTGTGAAACGAGCGCTAACATTATTAAAAGATTAAAGTCTTCGTAGCCAGCGGCGCGATTATTTATAGCTCCATTCATCACATTTTCTTTCGGTCCCGACGTACTGATAGCATGTTTGTATAAACCCACGTCAGACTAATCTCGGTTTTTTGTATAAAGTATTAAACGCCAAAGTCCCGTAAATATTTTGTTTACTTAGGACCATCAACTGAGGCAATTTGTGAAGTAAAATTATGTATTAGTTCGCGCACCAACTTTGATCAGTTTGAATAATGAAGTGGATTTCCGTAATGATTTTTAAACTGTTTTTTTATAATAAAAATATGCTGTTGTCGATGGTATGGTGGGTCTGTCTTTATATGTTTAACATGGTCTTTTACTATTTGTAAAATTTAAATCTTTTTTTCTGACATAATAAATGAGCCAAGATCTACAAATTTGTTATTTGTGGAGACCGTCGTTAAAATCTTTATTTCATTCGTTACGCTATAAAATAAAATAAACTTGAATATTTTTAACAAGCATGCTGTAGAATCAGTGTGTTTGGTAAGAATATATTTGTTATCTATTCATATATTCACTATAACGTTTCGATAGAAAATCTTCGAATGGCAAAGCTTTCGGCCTAATATTCGGAGGTCCCGAGTTCAATACCCAGGTAGGGCAAAATATATTTCAGATTTTTCAATGAATATGTATTTGTTAAGCATGGTGATTATGCCAATAGCCAGTTGTAACGATTACTTGATTTCAATCGTATGGAGGCCTTTTCGTAGCAGAGAGACAGTATATAGACTAATTACTTTACTCTTTAATTTACTCTTTACTTTACTCTTTACTTAACTCTTTACTTTACTCTTTACTTTACTCTTAACTTTACTCTTTACTTTATTCTTTACTTAACTCGTTACTTCTTCTTCTTACTCTTTCTTTCACTGTACCATATTGTTCCAGCCAACTAGATAGTAAATGTCGTTAATGGCAGTAAAGTTACATTTGCTAGTTGTTTAATATCTGATCACGATCTAGAGTATTTAGGTATATTGAGTATTTGTAACCAAGACCTGCTTAATAGATGGCGTGGTAATCTCAAAAATCGAACTGTCAAACTCCAACAACTTAATACAGCAAGTGTTTTTTTGCTTTCCGGCTTATTATATTAATTTCGTTTTATGTCAACGACAATATAAACACAATGCTTGTTATAAAAATTTAGGTTTTAGTTTTAAGTTGTAAATATTTTTAATTACAATGTTAGGTACTTACCTATTATAACTTTTGTTTTTTCTTGTAAATAAATAAACTAACATTTTAGACCAATCAAAAAATATCAATATTTGAAAGGGTAGCTTCTTCCAATGTTATCTGTGCCACTTGTTATATCTGTACTTTATCTATGCCATTGTCGGATGGATTTTTAGTTAGTATTCTGAGGATAGATTTAATACAAAAAGCGCTATCTATTACGAATTCTTGACAATTGTATTTTTTGTTTTTCTTAAACGTCATTCTCTCTCTATCGATGGCGTTTAAGTGACACAGTAAAGCTCGAACCAAATTGATATTTGGTCCGAGCCTCGGACCAAATATTACATGGACAGAGTCTTACGACGTTGCCGCTTTTACATACGTGTATCAAAGTAAAGTATTTGTATCTCTGTCTGTATGACTGTAGTGTGATATGAGTAAAAGAGATAGTGAATGTACGTTTGGCAACGACGCACTGTCGGTGTGAGACGTGTCATTTCATGACCGACTCCTAGGTCAAAACATTGCTGGATTGTGCGAAATAATAGTGAAATATTAAGAAATCTTAGTGTTTGTGTTATTTGTGTTATATACAATTGACATAATGTTTTGTTCTGCTGTTTATTGTTCGTCAAGAACAACAAAAGGAGGTGTGAGGGACCAGGAATTATCATTTCATACGTTAGTGATTTCTCATAATATGTATGCTTTACTATGAGTTTTTTAATAATTAAAACGGCAAAGCATTAATTTTTGCTAATTCTAAATCATACTATATCGTACACTATTCATAAGAATCAGGTTTTAAACCTTAATTAAATGTAATTTAAAGGCTTTGTTTTTGGCATAATGATTAGTGATGTACGTATTTGTGTGTCGAAGCTTTATCGATATTACTAATATTCTTTTTATTATTTTTTTTTTAGGTTTCCAAACTGCCCGGAAATAAGACGTGAATGGGTTAAAGCTATTAAACGTGATAACTGAGAGCCTACAAAATATTCAAGGCTCTGTTTCAAACATTTTGAAAAATTATTTTTTACAGTAAAAATTTTAGCCTTAGTTCAAAATTGAATCTTAATAATATGGGCGGGAATATGAATAAGTAGTAATTGTAAAAGTATTGCTCTTCACTTTACTACACAAATTATTATTTTTTATTTGTTTGTTATAATAGAAGGAGGCAAACGAGCAGGCGGGTCACCTGATGGAGAGTAATCTCCGCCGCCCATAGACACCCGCAACACCAGGGGCCCAAGTCTGCTAATTTACGAATGGCATAATTGAATCGTAATTGTATCGCAATTGTATCGCATTGTAATTGTTTGACACATTTGGTATTCTTATATGAGTAAGAGAATACCAAATGTGTCAAACAATTACAATACGATCCAATTGCGATTCAATTATGCCATTCGTAAATTAGCAGACTTGGGCCCCAGAGGAATCGCAGATGCGTTGCCGGCATTTAAGGAAGGAATAGGAATTGTGAGCGGGGGGGGGGGGAGGCCTCCGGAACCCTCACTGGCCGAACGAAACACAACAGCACCAAGGGCTATTATTTCACGACGGATATGAGGGTGTTACCAGACCAATCGATCGATCGTCGATCGACGGCATCGACGATGGTAGAATGGATAAGTCGACGTCGATCGACAATCGACCGGTAAAATGGATTGGGTGTTAAATCGAGCTGTTTGATTAGACGCACCGGCCGCTTCACTTTTCTGAGTGGTAGAGCCACGCTGCGTTGCAGCACGCATTGGGCCGGCTCGCCCGGCGTAACACCACCCTCTCTAATATTCGGCGTGAAATAATGGCACTTGGTGCTGTTGTGTTTCGTCCGACTAGTGAGGGTTCCGGAGGCCCCTTCCCCCCCCTCCTCCCAATTCCTATTCCTTCCTTAAACCTATTCCTCCCCTAAAGGCCGGCAACGCGTCTGCGATTCCTCTGGTTTTCGGGTGTCCATGGGCGGCGGTGATTACTCTCCATCAGGTGACCCGCCTGCTCGTTTGGCTTCCTTTTTTTTATAAAAAAAAAAATATTTCGTGCCCATGGATAATAATCGTAATATTAGATTATGTTTATGTTGATAATAATGAGTGATGACAATATGAACGTTTAAATACTAAATGATATTCCCCCAAACACCTTGGGAAGCACTTTAGATTAAGCAACACCGAAAAAGGGGGGAAGGGGAAGGGGAGGGGGAGCCAAAGTGTGAAAATGCATAGTATTCAAGATATTTTTATTTTGAGGTTATTTTAGGTTATTTTTAGGAAAAAAAAAACAAATATTCTACTAAGTTACCATTACCGTACCCCCTCCATCCCCCTCCTCTCTACCTCCCTCGAAACTACTAACCTCGAAATTCATGACAATCGCTACGCAAAAAAAAAACAAAATCAAAAACCGCTGCTTAAAATGTCATTTGGATAAAATAAGCGATCGTTGGCTTTAAAAAACGGCCGCATCCAGATTCTTCTGCGTTTGCGTCTCCGTAATAATAGTACGAGCAACATCGTACTGGCCAAGAACAACGAGTCCTTTTCTGAATACATTTCGAAAGAAACTGATGGAATTTAGCCAGGGTTAATCGATCAACGTCGACCGACCGTCGATCGATGGGTTAGACGAACGGTATCCGTCGATTGATTAAAGCTACCACACCTATCGATCAACGTCGACCGACCGTCGTCGATCGATTGGTTAGTCAAACGGTAGGTATCCGTCGATCGATTAAAGCTACCAGACCAGTCGATCAACTTCGATCGACGTTGATCGATGCCGTCGATCGACGATCGATCGATTGGTCGGGTAACACCCTTAGTGAGAGGTTAGTATTTACGCCGGGCGAGCCGGCCCAGCGTGCCCGGCGTGCTGCAACGCAGCGTGGCTCTACCACTCAGTCAGTGTCACTCATTTGCACCAACCAAGGGTCACGTGTAGGGTCTAAACGGTAAACCTACGGACGTGAGTAACTTTAACCCCCAATTATAATAACGAACTAGGTAACACACCACATTAAAGTGATTATATCGATATACTAGTCACATCTTTAGTCACGCACACATGTACAGATAGAAAGCTGCACACTAACAAAATACGGACATGCTGAAAATCCAAAGACTCTGTCCATTGTGATATTTGGTCCGAGGTCCGAGCAGTAAAGTTTCAGATTGACTGTCGCCAATCGTAATTAGTGAGTTACGTTGTAATCGCCCTTGGTGGTTACAGTAAATGATTGACATTCAGTATTTACGTCATGTTTCATTGAGTCAGAAAATGTTTAAAGTCTCAAAGTATTTAAAGTGGATGCGTTACGTAATTTTAGTCCAAATTTAATATGAACGACCGTTCTGGTCATTAGACTCTTCAGACATACAGAAATAACAGTCTCTATCCAAGAGCCAGGGATGTGTGTCAACACTACGGCTATTTTTGATGATATTACTGCTGAAAAATATAAAGGGCCGTCTCATGATATGATTATGAGCTTTTTTAATGATAAATTAAATCAGTACAAAAAGCATGTAACATTTTGTGAATCGTGATAAACTTTAGAAAAACTCCAATATAAATCTAGTTTCAAACTTTAACTACTTACTGTAATATATACGAGTAGATGAAAATGCCAAGTCTGCTAAAAGCAACGTAATTTTGAACTTAATAAAGAGCAAATAGACATCACTTTTAAAAGCGAGCTTTAAAAAAAAGGGGCCGTTATTCTCGGTTGTTGTCGGTATAGCCAACAGAACAGAAGAAACCTTTCTCTTCTATTTTGTGACATGATAAGGCATCGATGATTCAATCACTAAGTTTTCAACCATTAAAACAAAACACGCTCGCAACATGGCGGCGCGTGTCAACAAGTCGTAAGGTCGCATCAGCCATCACCTGCGCTGGCAGTGTGACAAGTTGCATAATCTACGGCGGTTGCCGCGAAAACAGGAAACTCGACTATTTGAGTCATCGCTAGAGAACTTGTAATAGACAGACAGGGAAAAGGGCGAGCGAATCAATTTATTAGGTACCTAGCTTCGATCACGTATAAAAACTAGATCACAATCAACGCTTCGCACAGAAAGAGTACAAGAGTCAAATCCGCTACGATTAGGGTTGCCAGGTCAGCGAACCTAATAGCCGGACAGACCAGCCAGTTTGGCCGTACATTTAGGTAAAAAGGATGGACACCCTACATTTTCGGGAGCAGGAGCGAGCGACCGACAGTCGACTCGCCTGTGCTCGGCAACGCTCGGCGCTCGCTCGTTTGCGAAATGTAAAAAGCCTACCAAAAGCCGCACAAACCGGACACGGTTTATTTTGGCCGGACACGCAATCAAAAAGTCTAACTATGCCCGGCTTTATCCGGACGCCTGGCAACGCTAGCTACGATTTAGTATGCGATTGTGTGTCTAGTTTTATATGTGACTAGCGGCCGCTCGCTATTTCACCCGCGTGTTTCTCGTTCCCGTGGGAATATTGGGATAAAAAGTATCCTATGTGTTAATCCAGGTTATAGACTATCTGTATGCCGAATTTCATTCAAACCCATTTAGTAGTTTTTACGTGAAAGAGTAACAAACATCCATCCATACTTACAAACTTTCGCGTTTACACGAGTAATATTAGTAGGATTGAAGGTACCTAGGTATATATAAATAATTCCGTCTCGTCGTTGACTGCAATATCAATAGCCTTACCTATTGCATGGTAGCCGCTACTTATATAGCGCTGACCTGTCGACCCTGAGACCTTAGTTATTGTGACTTTATTATAGGTCTCATGACCTTCAAACTCAAATACAGCAATGGAGTTTATTGCTGCTCAACGGAAAAATAAATATCGGCGGGTGTGATTCTAGACCTGTCATTTGTGCAATGTTGGCCAGCCTGATAAAAGCTTTTGACATTTTACCAATAATGTGTTTGCCGTTGGTCCCGCCCGGTTGTTCTCGTAAGATGGCAGTCGCTAAAACCCACCAACCCGCATTGGGCCAGCGTGGTGGGTTATGGCACAATATCCCCACGTGCTATTGTACACTGTGAGAGGCCTGTGCCCAGCAGTGGGACGTTTATAGGCTGATGATGATGTGTTTAAAACAGGGTATGAGATATTATGAGATGAAATTCTTACAATACATTCATCATTCATTGGTATATCACACCTGATTCCCGAAGGGGTAGGAAAAGATCACAGCTTTCCATTCTTCTTCTTATTTCGTATCGTTGCTCGTTGGTTCGTACAACAAAGATACAATTAAAGTAAATTTAAAAGACTAGAAGCCGCTCGAGGTTTCACCCGCGTGGTTCCCGTTCTCGTGGGAATATCGGGATAAAAAGTATTCTATGTGTTAATCCAGGTTATAAACTATCTTTATGCCGACTTTCATCCAAATCCATTCAGTAGTTTTTACGTGAAAGAGTAACAAACATTCACATTCACAAACTTTTGCCTTTATAATATTAGTGTGGTTCGTACAACAAAGATACAATTAAAGTAAAAAAAGACTAGAAGCCGCTCGCGGTTTCAGCCGCGTGGTTTCCGTTCTCGTGGGAATATCGGGATAAAAAGTATCCTATGTGTTAATCCAGGTTATAAACTATCTTTATGCCGAATTTCATCCAAATCCATTCAGTAGTTTTTACGTGAAAGAGTAACAAACATACACACTCACAAACTTTCGCCTTTATAATATTAGTGTGATAATATTAGTGTGATTAGTGTGATTGGTCCAGCACGCAGCCAGCCGTTCCATCTACTACTACGATACTTACAAGTGATTACGTATTATCTTCTACCATAAGCATAGTAGGTGCATTAAAGTGAGATTATCTTATTAACAATTGAAATTAATCTTTCCAATCTTGTTGCAGGTAAGTTGGCGATAGCATAGCCTCTGAGCGAAGCGAACAAAGCGGTGTGGTGAGCGAAATTAATTAACTCGGCCGTGTGGGACTTTGAGCGGGACTTGAGCACGTAAAATACGTCCACGTTATTTGCGTGCCTTTGGAGAACGGCGCCCCGATGCTTTGAAAATGTTATTTTAGTACTTTGCGATACCAATTATTAATATCAATGTTTTGCGTTCGCAAAACATACCGTATTTGATGTTAACGATTAATAACAATCAGCCGTGTAGTACGTACGATCGGCGTACGTACAGTCACGAGCAAAAATATGTAAACTATTGTACTTAACTCTTAATACAATGTAATAAGAGTCAGTGTATACATATTGGTGCTCGTGACGTAGATATTCACGTAGCGGCTCAATAAAAGAAACTACTCTCTTTTCCCTCGGGCGACTAAGGACTAAAGACTGCATATACATCCAACAGCATAGAGCGGCGATGGGCTCATCATTTATCACGCTGAGCACATAGGCAGTCGCTATTTGGTAAAAAGTGGACTATGCGGCAGAGGACTGCTTTTGCGGTCCTCATTACAGAACAGTTACTTTATCTATTCCGTGGTCCTCATTGCCTAGCCTCTGACTAACCTTTCGGGGATAATAGTCGTGATTATAGGTATGTATGTAACAATCTGTATCATGAGTCACATGTGATACATAACGATTGATTTGATTTAATTTAAAAATGATAATTTTTCATTACACATTTATGTGTACGCCCGTCACCCGAAAGTGTGGACTAAGACCACACTTTTCTATTTGCTACGTATCTAAAGATATATTTAGGCATGTCATATGATAACATATTATTGATATTTACCGGCTAGCTACCACCGATTCATCTAAGTATGTATTTTGCTATGCTTAATAATGTTAGTTCTATCTATTGCTGTGTTCTTACAGTATACTGTAAGAATATATACTTATAAGATAGCCGCCCCTCAGTAGTTGAGGGTTCCATGTGAAAGGCGCTTATCGCTACTTACCATGAAGCGCTACCACATTGTAGACAAAAAATACAAATGATATACATATTTGATGAAAGCACACTGAACTCACTCAATACAGTTAGTCGGAACTAGATAATGCAAAAGCTAAAGTCCATGCAAACGGAGTCGCGGTCACAGCTAGTGAATAATACATGGGAGCTGATACCATTGCAGCAGCTTTAGTTTGCAAATGGCTTGCTCAGCCTATTTGCTTTAACACGGAAACGATGTGACGTGTAACTTTTGTATCTATAATAACGAAGGGAGAAGTGACCAAATAAATAATAAAAATCTCAAGCTCCGCCGCCGCCATGCTTCGGAAGGTACGTGAAACCGTCCCGACTGTCGTCGTAAGAAGGCGCAGTCGTTAAAATTTAACATTTTTCATTTGTGTTAGTGTGTCACATATTTTTCTAACACTTAATAGTTTATTAAGTGTTAGAAAAATATGTGAAAAAACCGCATCATAATTGGTCCATTCGTTTTGGAGCTACGAGCGATGCCACAGACAGACACACGGACACGTTAAACTTATAACATCGCTCTTTTTGCGTCGGCGTCGGGGGTTAAAAAACACAAAATAATCCAATACCTCGTCACACGCGACAAATTAATTTTTATTTATATTGATAAAATAAGTAGTTGTTATTGTTTTTCTGTAAGAACAGTTACTTCATCCAATTTTTAAGTTAGCAACGTTAGCAAGCAAGCGATACAAAAAAGGTTAACTGAATTATTCTGAAGTTTTGTTGTCACACGGTCAGTCTTTTCATCATTTCAAGCATTTTATGAGTTATTAAGAGATATAATGGTGAAGGGTTTAATCTTTAAAACTCTATTCTTTAAATTGTACGTTGTTTAATAGTCAGTATTTTTTGACGACAGATGGAAAGGAAACAGTTTAAGCAAAAAAGTAGCCGCTTTGTAATCTGCTAAGATTTCGGCATTCTCTGCAAATTTGATACTTTCCTTCGGTTGAATGGCAGGCTTTTTCGAAGGGTTCTAATTAATAAAGAATTGAGTGAAAGCTGCCAATTATGAGTACTCGCCGACCTAAAAGTAAGCATCATTCAAAATAATGAATTAAGAAATGGCAGCGTTGTGAGGGCCCGATAAATAAAACCAAAAAGTATATAATAGATTTGATTCTTTACCTGCTTGCTTCTGACCGCGACTTTGCCTGCTGAAATGTGTCCTCGATTTATATTCTTTTCAATACTTATACCTTATGGTCTAAGAGAAATTAAACTGGTGCACTTTACATTAGTGCAGTTTATGTACTGTCCACATTTGACTACATTTATTCAAACTTATTTTGTCACTAGTCAGTGGACTCTATGGTGTGAGAGGCTAGTCAGTGGAAATATTAGGAGCACTTTTATTAAAATAATGTACAAGATTTTAAAAAAAAATATTTTACGGCCTACAAAAACAAAAATTAAATGCAGCAAAGCTTAGAAACTGAAAGAAAGCTTCATAAATGCAGAGTATTTTCTATAGGGGCAGCGTATGCAAATAAAAAAAAACGGTGTTAAATTTATTAAAGATACACATAATAGCCTACAACGTCACTTGATGTATCAAAAACGAAACACCGGCAATAAGTTTGTTTAAAAAAAGACATTCTACTCACAGTATTGTCTACTCCATTATGCCCCACTCCAATTCATATATGAGTGAGCTATTCAATTATTTCTGTCCAAAGTTTTGCGCCAGAAATATATTTGGCAGGTGAAGTGAATTCGGCCGGAAGTTGCTCCACGCATTATAAGGCACCCTGCCCCGTCCCATCAGTTTTCCTTCTTTTTACTAATGGCCCTATTAGCATCTCTTAGACAATAATTTAATATCGCAGGACCCCTCAGCAAAACGTTGCCAAACGACGACATCTTTTTCTTTCTGCAAGTTTTCTTGGCATTCACGTTTTTAATTCGAGTAATTTGTCTGGTATGTTTTTACCGGCTAAGAAAACTCTGGGCATAATTTTGAGGAATATTTAGTTTACATTCTTGAATATCAAACATGATGTGTGTGACAATCAAATCATGTGTAATAAAAACAAAAACACACCATCATCTATTAATTAATCTACAAACTATCACTCACGTCGTCCAACATAGTAGGTATTCTATATTATTTCCCGTGATCAAACCTTGTGGATTGTGAACATTCAACACGACTGTTGTGTGTATAAATGTAAATGTAAATGCGTAAAAATTTAATGATAAAATACTGATTGAAAACTATTTATTAAACAACATTAAAAGGAGAACAAAAACAACATAACTTAATTACACACAAAAAAAACAACAAATAAAAAAACTACTCCCTATTAAATAAAAAATTTCGACTAACTCGCCTGTTCGAGGCAAGGTACCTAAAAGACTGGCAGCGGCTAGACTTATCCGCTGAGCGAAAAAATTGCCAGCCTTCCGGTCTCCCGTTGCTTCAAACAGGCGTGTGGGTATTTTTTTTTAATTAGTTTATTTTCACATACCATAAATACAATTGTCATAACTTAAAAAGTGTCGGATTCACGATTCAAAACTATTGGAGTTTTTTCCAAGGGCAATGCATTCTGTGGCCTATTTTTATGGAAAAAAGTGTGATAGTCATGAGTGAAATGTAGAAGAATATAATCAGTGACGACCTGTCCACCCACTGGACTTTTCCACTGGTGGGTGGACGGGTAATTCACGATTACCCCTCTACCCACTACGCTAGTGTGAACCGAATTAAGTACATCGTCAGTAATAGATAAATTTATAAATTCTATAAACTCTAATAAATTGAAACATTTTTTAGTAAGCGAATAAACAACTCTTGTTTGTTTGTTACACTTTGACGCTTGTACCGCCGCGATTGTGATGAATTTTGGTATAAAGATAGACAGAGACATTATAGGCTACTTTTTCCTTGAAAATATGAAGCGGGCGAAAGGAGAGGTTAGGGGGGTCTGCATATTTATATATTTCAAAGAAAAAAAATGTACTTATTCATACTTATTAGTAAAACTTGGCAGCCGCGGGCAAAAGCTAGAACATTATATTTCATTTGAATTGTCTACAGCTATTACAAACACATAGCTGACATCACAATCGCCAAATGGAGCCACGTCCACGCCTGCGGCGCACAGAATCTGTCCTGCCACCTTATTTATAGACGCTGATTGGGAATTGCACGCCTCAAGGAAGATGGGAACCCACCTCAATCACGTTTCGCTGCAATGCAGTAAGCTTCGTACCGTAACACAACTTGGGGGGACTTCAATTCCTTAGGTGCACTAGGCACACCACATTTTAATAGGTATAGTGGAATGGGGTTACTTTTGAAAAGGGTAACATTGACTACAGCTTTATTTAGGTAGTCGGCAAAATGGGTTTCGCTGACGAGACTACAGACTAGGGTGATGAATCATACACTAGATTTGCATGTAGAAGACCACTTCAAAGAACTCTGTTTATATAAGTTTATGATGTTACACTCAATTAAAAAGTATGGTTACTTTTTAAAAGTCGACGTTTGGTCGACGGACGGTAACATTTAATTTGAATAAAAACTGAAGGCGTACAAAGAATTGAGACATTTCCACTGTCTATTTGGTTGTATCGTCTTGGTTGTTGAAATTTATCTTGACCTTTAAGCCGCCCTAACATTTTGGTGTGCAATGTAGCAATGTAGCATAACTTAGTTTGCCAACTGGTAGCGTCGGTGATAGTAATATTTACCCGCATCATTACTTCATTTTCAATCTATGAAAAGGAAATATTTTTCAAAAAACCCTTACTTTCTTAAATGATTTTTGTAATTTTTAAAGCGTGTTTTAAAGGATGACGGAATACGCAACGTACCTACTATAACAAAAATGTTACAAGACAACAAACTTTATAATAATACTATAAAACAAAATGAAAATCCACGTCACAAACATTGTTCGGTTGAATTTAATTTTGCGAAGTGGCATGCCATGATGTAGGCACTAGGTACCTACAGGGACCGCACAATATTGGATTTTAATATCGTAGAGTCCGCCCGATAACCAGATTGGTATCGCACGAATACCGTCCGCCAAATGAGATGCCGATAATCGCTGTTGGTCGGCGAAAACATATTGCTACCACCACTGCATGCGGGCTGATTAAATTTAATCTAAGTATCTGATATGCGACCGGGTAGCAAATGCGGAGTATTGTCAATTCTCGAACTCGTTGGCTTCCTCTACAGATTTGTTAGCCGTAGATCCAATACGCAGTTCGTCCAAATGGTATAGGGTCAGTCCAAAGAGGTCAGAGTGCCTAGTATTCATTCGATCAGGTTAACGAAAACTGGCATACTTGTATGTGGTAATAAAAAGTTTTAAAGTGAGAAAGCCACTATCGGTCGAAAAGCGTTTCTTCATTGCCAATACAAATTTTCGTTTTCGTTTATCTTGTGATCGAAAAGTGAATGAAACTAAAAAATGAGAAAGTCCTTGGAGCCTTACCAACAACTCATAAAAAGCAGTTACTTTAATCTTACTATTTAGATTCCTATACGAATTTCGCAAAATAAGATTGAGGTAATACTGCTGTAAAAGGTAACAGTAAGAGATAGAGATATAAATTTTTTTCTAAGGAATATTGTCATAAATTTTAGGTAATAAGTAAAATGTCTATTCTATTAAAGTCTATTCTCTTTACTCAATAAGGTGAGGCGGTTTTTCACTCCCGAACAGCGCTGTTTGATGTACCGATCAAGTATGGAGTATTGTTCCCATCTATGGGAAGGCTTCGCTAAATACCTCCTCAGAGCACTGAACGACTGCAAAGGCGAGCGGTACGCATTATTGGAGATGCTGAGGTTACAGCCTCTCTTGAGGACTTCCAGCTGAGTAGAGACTTGCTTCTCTCAGGCTCGTATTCTAAAACCAAACTCAGACTCAAATCTCTGCTCTCTTACCAAAAAATGGCAAGTCGTTCCTCTGTAAGACCATTCAGCTTTGGAATTCTTTGTCGGCGCATGTGTTTCCCCGCTCCTATAGTCCCGGGTCTTTAAAGCGGGGCGTGAAACGGCATCTAGGCAGGCCGTCATGAATGGGTGCGCTTGTTACCGTGCTTGTTTCACGGTGTGGAGCGCTCACGTTATTTTGGACTGCATCGGCTGCTTACCATCAGGCAGGATGTAGTCACTATGACGAGACACATTTAAAAAAAAAAAGTCTTTGCTAATGTTGTGTTTGTGACGATTTGATTAATGAAGTGAGTGTCGTGTTGAACCATGTTTTGCAGTGAGACTTAGCGACTCGTGAGCGGGACATTCAGAAAATAGTTTTTGAACCGGCGAAGTTTTTGCGGTGCCCCAATGGTCTACAAATCACAAATACACTAAAAACTTTTCCATAAGATAATGCACCCTAGGGGCCGTTATGGTACACTTCCGGTTAAATTTAGGTATTCAGTTGTACAAGTTTTTCCTTATAATTTATGTATATGAAAGTATCAATATCATAATAACACCCTATACCGTCCTCCTGCTGAAATAGACCTTCCAAAGTGGACAAAAAATAGATTTACAACCAATGCAATTATAGCTAGGTATATCAAATCAAACCATTTTTACATTCTCAATTAATAAAAGTGCTTATTGCTTCAGAATAATATTATTCCTTGGAACGTACAATCTATGAAAGTGTTTTCATTGACATTGATACCTCTTACCAGGGGCTAGATGCACACAGGCATTTAATAAAATTATATACTGTTAACACAGATAACTGATAACTTAGGTAGTTCGCAGAAATTGCTGTTAAAAATATTTCTTCTTCTTGTCTTATGTTTCTCTCAGTTTTGTTGTTAGAAGTGTGCAGGTCAGGTACACAAATCCTCGAGCAAACTAACTCTCCGTAACGAGAAAAGTTTGAATTCGTTATGGACGATAATGTTTTTTATCAGTAGTAATGGAGGCACGTCTTTTTATTTAACTTTTTACTAAGCGCTTTCGCCTATGCTTCCGTTCCTAAATGCCTTTAGGTGAGGTGCGAATCTTGGAGTGAAAACTCTGTGCTATGAGTGAGGTTCGTTCGTGTATTGAATTCTTTTGAGCACATGGTAAGATTAAGGTTTATAATTGACCACTCTCAGAATAATAACTAAATCATGAATATTTTGAGACTGAACTTAAAGTCATAGACGAAAATCAATGGTAGTAATTCGTTTTTTTAAGTTTACGCGAAATAGTTACATTCCTGCCGGCGATCAATTTCTAATTCTTATTTTACCAAGCGAGAAATTTTGTAAATTATTATTGAGACAAACTCTTCTTTGTAAAAACTCTTAATTTTATTGATTCTTAGCTTTCCGAATGCCTCATTTTCCTAATTATATGTAGTACAAATTCGATTTTTTTAACAAGTACAGTCATATATTTCATTTATTTTGCGTAATTTATGTGGAATATCTTTTTATTAATTTTAAGGGTGTTACCAGACCAATCGATCGATCGTCGATCGACGGCATCGATCGATGGTAGAATGAATTAGTCGACGTCGATCGATAGTTTCTACCAGACCAATCGATCGATGTCGATCGACAATCGACCGGTAGAATGGATTGGGTGTTAGATCGAGCTGTTTGATTAGACGCGCCGGTCGCTTCACTTTTATTATAAATTTATTTCGTGCCCATGGATACAGTCGTAATAATAGAGTTCATTGATTATGCTTGAAGTTGATGATAATGAGTGATGATAATATTATGAACGTTTAAATACTAAATGATATTCCCCAAAACACCTTGATAGATAGATTAGATTAAGCAACACCGAAAAAAATGGGAAGGGGAGGGGGAGCCAAAGTGCGAAAATGCATAGTTTTCAAGATATTTTTATTTTGAGGTTATTTTTAGGAAAAAAAAATATTTTACTAAGTTACCATTACCGTACTCCCTCCATCCCCCTCCCCCTTACCCCCCCCCCCCCCCCATATATATTTTTCAATTAAGCTAGTTTTCTGTTGTCTAATAAAAAAATAACATCGAAATCCATGACAATCGCTACGCAAAAAAAAACAAAAACAAAAACCGCTGCTTAAAATGTCATTTGGATAAAATAAGCGATCGTTGGCTTTAAGAAACGGCCGCATCCAGATTCTTCTGCGTTTACGAGCAACATCGTACTGGCCAAGAACAACGAGACCTTTTCTGAATACATGTCGAATGAAACTGATGGAATTTAGCCAGGGTTAATCGATCAACGTCGACCGCCCGTCGATCGAATGGTTAGTCAAACGGTATCCGTCGATCGATTAAAGCTACCAGATCAGTCGATCAACTTCGATCGACGTTGATCGATGCCGTCAATCGACGATCGATCGATTGGTCTGGTAACACCCTAATAGTTTACAAGAACGGCGCCACTAGAGACAATAGAAATTCAAAGCATTGAGCACTGATCAGTGCGCGGCCGCAGTTAAAAGGTTAAATGAAACAATTAAAATTTCACACACTGCAAAAGACATGTTCTTCTTAAGTTGATGGAAAACGTACCTGTTTCCGTAATAAGGTAACGATCAAAAATTTTTTTTCCCATTAAAAAAAAATTATACCATCACAAATTTACATATGCAATTACAAAACAGTGGATATTATTCGTAACCGCTGCGACATTAAATTTCACACAGTACAGTAGTGGTTTGAATCCCTGTGGCTCGTACTAACTCACAACTCACAAGGTTTTCAGAGTGAAATTTTAATTATTCGTATCTGTTATTTCAATGAATGGACCAGTTCTTGTTTATTTTACTTACTTTAAACTGGTGCTGCAGTCATGTTGAATATATACTTTGAAATCTTCGATTATGTGATCGGTTTGAAATGCTAATATTACTCGTATAATCGAAAACGACAATCAATAATAATAATACTCTTAATGTTAATGACAATTTGATCTCGATAATTGTTATTGTATAATTACTTTTTTATCATAAAAGTAAGTAGTTATTTTAAATATATTACGATTTTGCATCTGAAACGAAATCTACTTATATAAGTATCTGTGTTACCTACTACATATGAATGAAAAAAAAAAAAACAATTAATCGCAATATTGTCAGTAAGATGCCTTTCCTCAGTCTTGTTAAAATATACTGTTATGTTTCATTTAAACAACGTAAAGTACGAAAACCAAATGAACGCGAAACTCAAAAGTGTATTGCTTCAGGTAATTCCCACCCCAACTGAAATGAACTCAGTGCTAAGTGGTCGTACATAAATAATAAATTCGCGTAGGTACCACGGGAAATCGGAACGGCTGAAAATAGATTATTTTCATTACAAAAACACGATAATGAAATATTTACAATGACGTGTTAATGAATCACGGAATCGGAGACCATCGCTGGTCTCCGCCGTGCCCATTATTAAGAGAATATAAATTTAAAAGTCGTTAAAGGCGACTAAAGGACTAAAGACTGCCCATACATCTAACAGCATAGAGCAGCGATGGGCTGGCGAAACGTGGACTATGGCAGTCCCTGATTAACCTTCGAGGATAATGATTGTATGACTGTATGTACGTGTCTTAATATAAATGTAACTATTCATTCAATGTAGATTACTGTTTCATCAAGCTTTGACATGCAAATTTTTATTTATTGCGTTATTACATATTGAGCACAGTAGGTAATCATTCTCGCGAAAGTATAACACTAACTTTTTACTTTAGTTCTGCCTACAGTTAGTGTTGCGATTGTGAATGAGCGGTATACGGTTAAACTTAAATTAGTTTTTATGTACCGGCTTAACAACCTGATTATGTATATTTTACTTAGAAAAATAAATAAATTTAAAAAAAAAATTAAAAAACTAACTGCCGTACTCAGAGACGTCAATTAAGTTTTGATGACAATTAAATGTCTTCCTCCTCTATCCAGCAATATACCTACATAAGAAAATTACACCAAGAAAGTAATTATTCTAGATAGTAATTATTATTAAAAAAATAATAAAGAGACATACCTAATTGTCATTAAAACTTAATTGACGTCTCTGAGTAGTAGTAGTAGTCTCACTGCCGTTGAGTGGTAAGTTTTTAAAATAAGAGCGTAAAGAGTTTTTTATAGTGACAGGTGGTGCGCCCATCGCCGCTCTATGCTGTCGGATGTACCTACCTATGTACAGTCGAAGAGTTCCCAGTCGACCACTATTCGGCGACATTCGCTTGCGCTCCATTCCGACCGCGCGTACGTACAGTAGCGTGCGCATAGATCGTGTACACACGGCGTTAGATCAACCTACCCAAAACTGTCAAATTTCTACTATCAATTTTAAACTTTATTGTTTGGTACTAAGGATCAATATTCATTGAAGAAATTTGACAGTTTTGGGTAGGTTGATCTGACGCCGTGTGTACAAGCTAATATCCCCGAAAAGTGGTTGATCGGGAAGTTCCTCGACTGTGTGTGCAGTCTTTAGTCCCTTTATCGACTTTTACGGCTCCCAAGGAAAGAGATTAGGGATGGCGATTCTTTTAAAAAACAATCGACTTTTAATTCGATTTACAAGAAAATTGAGTTCAAGAAGATTTATTTCTAAAAAATCGATTTATTTTAGAGTTTGTATTCACACTAATAACAAACCCAAGATAACAAACGTAACCTTTTTTTTATTGCTTTTTATTTATTAAGAAGGGGCGAAAAAAACAAAGCACACATCTATCTCGTGAGTTTTTGAGTAATTTAGTGAAAATAAAGAATAGACTTTTTTACATGTGTTTGAGTACATTCAACTAACTATAAATCTTTAATGTTCCTTATCAAAACTGAAAAAATCGAACTTCGATTTTCTATTTTGAAATATCGAAATCCCCGGTCCCGTGAAATTGATTCTTCGTTTAATCGATGTCAAATCGCCATCATTAGTAGAGATGGGTTGGTAGTGTTTTTGTTATGAGCCGCCACCACAGCTCAATCAAGATAATATTATTATTGCCCATAATTTTACTTTGAACCGTGAACGGTCTATTTTCGTACAATCGAAGTCTATTGACACTAAGTTTACGTAAAATAATTAAGGGCCGATAAGTTAGAGGCGCGAACGTAGGCCAACCGAAGTTGCGTATTGAATGCTTAATGATGGCGTCGAAAGGCGAAGAACGTCCTGCTTCCCCACACAAATTCACTTACGGCAAGTTTCTTTCCGTAATCAAATCAAAAGATGACTCGTAGCTAGGATAAAGTTACTCTCAATTATGTAAAATATATTGAACCCTAACTACCTGTCCACTCTTTTTTAACTAGATAAATGCTATCTTACGCATACACCGATGCCTAAAACGACCTCGACTTATGTGGAACTCCTCTCCTACTCTCTTCTATTAAGAAAAGTTCAACGGGGAAACCGTACCCTACCAACTTAACAAAAAAAATTGTACTATCCCTTCTATGCCGTGGCGATAGCTCGGGACCACGAACGACAGTCAACGAATTCCATCCCCGCAACTACTTGCCTGTAAACATTTTTTTCCACCTATAATGTATTTTTTTACAGTTTAGAAGTTCTCCGATTTTAAAGTTTATAAGTTCGCTCCATCCGCCTGGTTGTCTGGTAGAGATGGCTTAAAGTGATAAGACTCTTATTGTAATTGTGTCCTATTTTTAAGTTCTATGTAAATCTTTGTGGTGTTGCAATTAAAGAGTTATCTATCTATCTAATGTGGAACACATCGCTTGCTGAGTGGCCAAGCGGTCGGCTTGACATCCGGAGAACCCGGGTTCAATTCCCAGGTCGGGCAAAGTGTGTTTTCGGATTTTTCGATGCATAGCCCGGGTTTGTGATGAGTGATCACGAAAGCGCATTTGGAAAGCGTGGGGATCATTGAGCTAATACCCATCAATTGTAGCGATGACTTGATTTCAATGATGGAGGCCTTTGCCCAGCAGTGGGACAGTATACAGGGTGTACTTTACTTTATAACACATTTGCTCGTAAAGAAGCTCTTATTACACCGATTTCAGTATCGTAACGTAATAAGTTTCGCACTAGTGCGGTAATGTAATTTAAAAATTAGTAATCATTTGAATCTATGGACAACATAGGCCTTTAGCCCGTTAGTAGCTTTTACGACACCCACGGGAAGAGAGGGGTTGGTAGTATTATTTTGATGAGCCCATCGCCGCTCTATGCTGTTGGATGTATGTGCAGTCTTTAGTCCGTTAGTCGCCTTTTACGACACCGAAGGGAAGAGAGAAGTTTGTAGTATTATTTTGATGAGCTTAACGCCGATCTATGCTGTTGGATGTATTTAGTCCGTTAGTCGCCTTTTACGACAACCAAAGGAAGAAAAGGGTTGGTAGTATTATTTTGATGAGCCCATCGCCGCTCTATGATGTTGGAAGTATGTGCAGTATTTAGTCCGTTAGTCGCCTTTTACGACACCCAAGGGAAGAGAGGGGTTGGTGGTATTATTTTGATGAGCCCATCTACGCTCTATGCTGTTGGATTTATATGCAGTCTTTAGTCCGTTAGTCGTCTTTTACGACAACCAAGGGAAGAAAGGGGTTTTGGTAGTATTATTTTGATGAGCCCATCGCCGCTCTATGCTGTTGGATGTATGTGCAATCTTTAGTCCGTTAGTCGCCTTTTACGACTTCCAAGTGAAGAGAGGGGTTGGTAGTATTATTTTGATGAGCCCATCGCCGCTCTATGCTGTTGGATGTATGTGCAGTCTTTAGTCCGTTAGTCGCCTTTTACGACACCCAAGGAAAGACAGGGGTTGGTAGTATTATTTTGATGAGCCCATCGCCGCTCTATGCTGTTGGATGTATGTGCAGTCTTTAGTCCGTTAGTCACCTTTTACGACACCCAATGGAAGAGAGGGGTTGATGGTATTATTTTGATGAGCCCATCTACGCTCTATGCTGTTGGACAAAGAAAAATATATGTTGGCTTACCAAAGATTCATGCACTAGAAAAACAACAAAAAAACGCAGTCATTTTCTAATTTTTTTTTTCCTCACAAATTAGTTATAAAACGTCGTATGGCATACGTGCGCTTTGATAATTACAGCCTCTGCTTTCTTGTCGCCTCGGCTGTAATTTTTATCTTACCGCACTTATATCATAATGTAAAAAAAATCCTTTCCTTTCGTAATGTGAAAAACCGGGCTAACCCCGCCTGATAAGTAAGCGGTATGCGGTTACGTAACCTTTGTAACACCAGAGGTATCAGTCACGCGTTGCCGACCCTGTCGAAACCCTTACGTCCTTTTTGAATAAACCCATGTGAAATCTACTCTGGTGATTACAGCGGTAGAGCTCATTCCACTACCACAAACATTTTAACAATTTCACTTCCGTAAATTCTCGAGTTTGCAAAACTCAACGCAAAATTCATTTCTCTTTTCGCCAAAACATAAATGAAACTGAAGCAAATAACGAATTTTTTACCAAAAAATTAAAACGCTACTTCGGGGTGTATAATTGAATTCGTGTCCCGTACCGTATTATTGTATTGTATCCTGTTTTTTGCTTACCACGCGTCTTTGTGATCTAACTGCCACCATAGATCTCAGATTCGATTCCCAGCGGGGGTACATATTGTTGTGTTTAGTACGTGGTATGGTAAGTCCGTCTGGCAACTTGTCTACTGCCCATTTTATCTAAATTTATTGCCGTTACTTGAATTTTAATTAATCTTCGCGTTAACATTAATTTTAGTTATGTTCCGATAGTCACTTATACCACAAATTAAGTATACGGCCGCGCGGCGCGCCCGGACAGATGGTCCGCTCGGAACTAAGCGCCATTTTGCTCACGCACACATTGACGTTGCGTTTACAGGCCGTCTCAGGCAGTCTCAGCCTGGCTTTCAGTCCGGCTGTTGCGTGATTGTTTTGCCTTTTTACATTTTTGTTTTGGTCGAACTTGGTGCACTTTTTTATTTTTGTGTTTTTGGCGGGATCACTAGGTAGGTATAACACCATAGCACAATGCACGTAAAATGGCGGCGAGCCACCATAGTTTGAACTTTATTTATTTTTCTGTTTTTGGCGGGATCACTAGGTAGGTAGGTATAACACCATAGCACAATGCACGTAAAATGGCGGCGAGCCACCATAGTTTGAACTTTTATCGTCGTGTGTGACCTCGAGTAGAGTCGATATGTTTTATGAACTTATGAACATGCTTTTAGATAAATAATGTTCTGCTACCCATTTAGGCATGTAGGTATAATAAGATACATGTGTAAACATGAAGCACCTAACCTACTTATTTCAAAATTCGGAGTTAGTACAGTAGCAACCCTAGGTAGTCTAGCCAGTTTAGGTAGTTATTTTCGAGAACGGCCAGAGCGGGCTTTCTGAAACCCTCTCTATTTTGTGCTTATACAGCCAGTCAGTAGTTATATTTTCCGGTGAAGAAGACTTTCTTCTTCGTCTTTATCGATTTCTACAATATCTTCATCATCTATTGTTTTCTGAGGTTTAAGCGAGCACTACACATTGAAATGAAACACTTTTTTACGGATTCACTCGCGTTTAATTTACTTTTTGTCCGTGGTCACAGGGAGGGATAGTCTCCATGAAACCGGAAAATATAACTACTGACTGGCTGTATAAGTGACTATCGGAACATAACTAAAATTAATGTTATCGCGAAGATTAATTAAAATTCAAGTAACGGCAATAAATTTAGATAAAATGGGCAGTAGACAAGTTGCCAGACGGACCCTGTCAAGGGTTCGAAACGTCAGGATAATATAAAAAACTATGTAAATAGTAAATCTTCATCATCGTAAAATATATAACTATGCACAAAATGGAAACGCGATGCCCACATGGGCGCCAAATACTGAGGATTTCTCTCACTCGCTCCCTAATTGAATCCGCTCTTAGCTCACTTTTAATTTATTTGGAGTCGATTACTTTGATGTCGGCCGGAGTAGCATTTAGATAAATAGCCAATTATCGGACGACCGTGACGGAATGCTCCAGAATGCGAACTATGCGGTGCTGTCTGTTTTTGGAATAATATGGAAACGTGAAGTTGAGATGGATGACGCATCTTAAAATAATGGAATTTGCCGCTAGTTTGACGCGAAGTGTAAAATATTTTTATTGGTTTACAAACGTAGGTTCATTTTTAATAGATATTTTCAAGGTATATCACATAAGTAATTAGAAAAATGTACTTTGTATTAACTTAAGTAAAATAAAAAAAATATTATTATTACGAGTGCGGCGTCGGCGTGTACTAAAATGATTAAAATTTTACTTGGTGGTCTTAAGTAATGTTAGAAGTATTGCATTGTTCCAAACAGTTAGATAAAATTTATATGGGAACCACTTCCACACTAAATGAGATTTCTAGAAGTGACACTAAAATACATTTATAAAGAAGTTGGCGTATTGTTATTTATTTATTTGGCCAGGATACTATATTTCTTATTAATCTATTAATGCAATATCAGTTGTCTTGTACATATTTATAATTTAAAATATTAATGTGGAATAGCCTTTATTAATAGTAAATCATTTTATTTTTCATGGGGTTAACGCATTGTTAACGTAACATTTGAGTGAGACCGTGTCCAAGAATGAAATGCAACTGGAACGTCGCTTCGGGTACTTAAAAACGTATGTCTGGTTTAACTAATCAGCTTGCATTTGTAAATGATTATTTTCATCATCATTTATTTTCCACCGCCCTTTATCTTAACATAATTAGTGCGTTAAAGCAAACACATCTTGTCAATAATACTGTCAGTTGACACGCAGTTAATAATCAACTCGAGAAACGGGACACAAAGCCAATGACAGCACGAGTTTCATACATAGGCGTGTAGGTAAATGTTACTGTGTCAACAGAACAAAACCGTTTCCATTTTGATTAAGCGCGCGTGTGTACACTACGGATAGCTACGGATAGCTACGGCACCGTTATGTGGCTACGGCGTAGCGCCGGCACGCGAAGACTCGCGGGGTGCGATCGCGCTACAGTTATAGGTTGGGCGGTTACGCTGGCCGCGCCCGTGTCTCTCTTAACTCTTAACACAATTTACACGAAATGAATAGTTAAAATAATAGTTTGGCCTTGTATATATTATATGAGGTGCTATTTTTTTTACATTCGATAACGTGTACACACGTTAGGGCGTGACGAAGAAGAAAAATTTTGAAGAACTCTACAGTAATGTAGGTATTTACAAATTACAAAATAACAACAAAAGTGAAGCGAAGGACGGCAAAAACATAACCATAGCGTGATTCAGAAAAGAGGCAACACTATTTTTTTACACTTTGTAGAACTAAATTAATAACATTGGCTATTTGACAGTTGTAACAATAAAATATGAAATATGTGGGACATGGTAGTTTATGATTTAACGACAATTATCCAATAGATTTTTTAATTAAAGTAATTTTTAAATATTTTATTTTTACAAAATAAATTTTCGATTTTTTTATCTGTGGATTACAAGACCCGAAACACGGGCGGCCATGATTGAGCTTCATGTGACGTCACATTTCACAAAATTATCAAAAACTGTCTGTCAGGTTTCAAGCAAAATTTCTATATTTATTGAAATGTGACGTCACAGAGCAATATGTCACGTGACCAACCGTTTACGCACAAAATTTGAAATGAATAAAGAAAAATATGTATTTTTTTCAATTAAATAAAGCTTTTTCGATTTATAAGCGTTTGCAATGTTTAAAATACTTTTTCGAAAACTGTCAAGTAGCCAATTCTAATATGAATAAAACTACATTGGTACTTAAGCATTTTGAGTACTAACATTATTGCGGTAGTTCCTTTTAACATAACATAACATAACATAACATATAACTTAAATAATCACGACTATTATCCCCGAAGGGTTAGTCAGAGACTAAGCAATTAGGACAGCAAAAGCAGTCCTCTACCATAGTCCACTTTTCACAAATAGCGACTTCACAAATGTGCTCAGCGTGACAGGTAATGAGAACATCGCCGCTCTACGTTGTTGGGTGTATGTGCAGTCTTTAGTCCATTAGTCGCCTTTTATGACATCCAACGGAAGAGAGGTGGTTGTAGTATTCTGTCACCGCTACGCGACACGGTCTTTTTAACATCTTTACTTGAATAAGCTTTATTTCGAAGGTTCATTTTATATTTTTTTCTGTAAAATGCCTGAGTCGTATTATTTCAAAACGTTGCCTAGCAGACTGTGAAGATGAAAGGGGTTTAAAGCGGTAATTAGTGTCCTATACTATAAAAATATTTTTTTCATATTTTCCTACTACTGGGAAAAGGCTATCATTCAAATCAAGTCATCGCTGCAACTGATGAGTGTTGGCTTAATTACCACGCTTTCAAGATGCTTTATGTGATGACGAATCCAGATGCTTCGAAAAGCCCGAAACACACTATATCAAACCGAGCTGTTACCAAGGCGTTAGTAATTAGGCGAAGTACAAGGTATTACCACCTTTAATATGGCAATCGACTGGTTAGTCGATAGATAAAGTTTATTTAGCTAATGTTAAAACATTATTCGAAATATATTCCTCTGTAGAGACCGTATGCATGATAGCAAAGTATGACGTTATTATTATAAAAGTGTTTAGTTTAGTGTCAAATCAGAAAACTATGAAATTACTAGCGGCCGCTCGCGATTTCACCCGCGTGGTTCCCGTTCCCGTTGGAATATCGGGATAAAAGTATCCTATGTGCTAATCCAGGTTATAAACTATCTGTATGCCGAATTTCATCCAAATCCATTCAGTAGATTTTACGAGAAAGAGTAACAAATATCCAACTATACTTACAAACTTTCGCGTTTATAATATTAGTAGGATTACAGATCTATTACGTGATGATATTTTTTAGTACTTCTGGGGTTTTACTGATGAACGGGGGTTTTAAGTTGTTGATGATGATGATCGATTGATTGTCAACTACCCCATCTGTAACGTTCGTCAAATTTCCAGCGGTGTGGAGGCCGGGCGCGCCGTCGCCGCACGCGCCGGAGCCCGCGCCGGTGCCGCGCAGCCCGGGCGCGCCGCCGCCGCCACCGCCGCCCGTGTGGACGCCGGGCAGCGCGGGCCCATCGCCCCAGTCTCACCGCAAGACCTTCCGCCCAGTACACTTCGAGGAGACGCCGCCGACAAGACGTAAATTTGGGGTAAGACGCTGATATTCATCAGCTCGTGTACTGACACTCTCAATACATGCTACTGAGTCCAGTGTTTAGCTACCCTCATCCATAAGGTACCAGCCACAGCGCAGAATCCTAGTTCCAGGTGCACCGCAAGACCTTCCGCCCGGTACACTTCGAGGAGACGCCGCCTGCACGACGTAAATTTGGGGTAAGTTCTTGATCAGCCAGTGTACTGACACTGCTGATCATAGACCTCACCCACGCTCGATCTTCGGCTGCCCTCTTCCAAAAGCTACCAGACACAGTGTGGGCTCCAGTGGACGCCGGGCAGCGCGGGCCCATCGCCCCAGGCGCACCCCAAGACCTTCCGCCCAGTACACTTCGAGGAGACGCCGCCGACAAGACGTAAATTTGGGGTAAGACGCTGATATCATCAGCTCGTGTACTGATACTCTCAATACATGCTACTGAGTCCAGTGTTTAGCTACCCTCATCCAAAAGCTACCAGCCACAGCGCAGAATCCTCGTTCCAGGTGCACCGCAAGACCTTCCGCCCGGTACACTTCGAGGAGACGCCGCCTGCACGACGTAAATTTGGGGTAAGTTTTTTTATCAGCCAGTGTAGTGACACTGCTGTGTGTGTGTGTGTGAGTGGGGGAACATTGACGTGCTTGAGTCGCTTCGACCCACCAATAATGATCGCCTGCGACTTGTGAGGATTGACCAAGAGGCCATGGGTTCGACTCCATTCATGTATAGTCGCAAGGTCAACATTAAGTTTAGCAATCATGTCGTCAACGTCCTCTATATATACTGACATGACAGGAGAGGAGTAAGGAAGTTGATAAAGATAGAGAAAAGGAAGGGGGAAGGGACGCCGCCCTGTTGCACACCAGCAGGAACGTCGCAGGGATCAGACAGACTATCATCAATCCGGACAGACTGCCTACGGTTCGCAAGATAGCTGCGGAACCACTCAACCACAGAGACCGACCCAAGAACACTCGTCAGCATTGCCAAGAGTATATCGAGATCAACAGTGTTGAATGCGTTGCTGAATTCTAAAAGAACCAAAGTTGTGAGCTGTTGATTCGACATACCCTCACGCATATCGTCCGCCAACTCCGTCAAAGCAGTCACAGTGCTGTGCCCAGGCCGGAAACCCGACTGGTAGGGGTTCAGTAAATGGTTTGCGTTAACAAACACACTGATCTGGTGAAGGACCAGGCGCTCGAGAACTTTGGAAAGAAACGGGAGAATGGAAATAGGTCGAAAATGAGAGGGAAGAGAATGAGCCCTATCTTCCACTTCTCATCCTACCTCTTTGAAGAGATGCCGCCCGCGCACGACGTAAATTTTGGGTAAAATCATCAAGCCCGTGTTGTGTACTGACTGATAGTCATAATATGTCTCTCCCAATGCATGTTACCGAGCCCGATTTTCGTCTCTCCTCATCCAACCTCTGCTAGCCTCATAGCGGCAAGGTTGTACTTCATAATATATGTAAGTATACGGCACAAACCCACACAACATCATCAACGTCGGCCGTAAAACCGAAAATAACTTTTTATTCATTCTAAGGGAAAAGCTTAGCATTCAAATGTCAATAAGAGATCTCTATCTACACCTGAAATTAGATCCTCAAGGACACTGATGTTTCTTTGTAATTGTTGGAATGGAACTACAACAATGATACAATCAACAACAAAAGTAGAAACATACTTTTGACAGTTGAAACTCGTGACTATAGAAATAAGAACCACGAGCTATCAAATATAGGATGACGTTCTTATGGTGACCGGCTTAGATAAGTTGGTGGCAAGTAGCCAGATACACTCAGAACAACTCCAATCACCAATATTATATACCTACCTTCCGATGGGACTCAAAACGTATAAATGACTGGTCTGAGGTCTGGTTTAACCGCTAGACCACAGAGTAGATTGAAATCCTAATTGGAAACAGACGCTCGTTTGCGACGAGTCTAAGATCGATGTCCTCGAAGCGTCCAGATTTCAATTAGAAATGGAGAGAGCGTCTGCAATGTACGGTACGATAGCAGTACGGAGCAGTAGAATTAATATTCACAAAACATTAAAAATTAATAAACAAACAACACGTGGCAGTCATCGCACACATACGATCCCTCGTAGGTCAAGGACATGTAATTTCTAGAAACACAACGGTTGTTCGCTATTATTAGATTTTGCTCCTTCGATCATCTGTTTACATGATCGAAGCTTTGCTCGCTAAACTGTTCATTGTTAAAGTATTCATATGAAAAGAGTTTCTTTAATTATCGTTTCTTGAAGTTACAACCCGTTTTAAAAACTTACCTACATTTGTTAGTAAATAAATACTAGAAGTATATCCTTCTTTAGCAATTTTTGTTTTATTTATGTAGGTATATATATATTGAATGCTCAAGAAAACTCAAAGCTTAATGATAGCATCTCACGGAAATAAATTACAAACGAAAAGTACGTAAGTACCTTCTTTATAAATATTTTATCAACGCACAGACTTAGCAGAAGTTTCACCAAATTCTCTAACTTCAAAATAATTTTATGAAAGGATCGCAAATTTCAGTTACAACCAATAATAAGTAATACAGTTTTTTTGTAATTCAGAAATCGCACTCCTCATTTTTCTGAAACAAAGTTTCATTTAAATTTATATACTTATATGGAAATTTGAAGTAAATATAAAGGAGACGTCTTGAAACGTAAACCTCTATAACCTAATAAGACCGATAGTGTTGCAGTATTATTCAATTTTAATACAACGATAACGTAAAGCGTTAACACTTTCCAGAATTCTGAGCAGAACGGCTGCACCAGCGGCTCCGAGAGTGAAGGACGTCTACGGACGTCACACAGCGCCCCGGTCACTGGGCTCAACTCGTTGGGCGCAAACAGTACCAGCCGATTGCCGAAAGCGCAGAACCCCACCGTCACTTTGCTGCAGAAGGCACGAGGTAAGACAATCAAATTTGCCTACTAAAATAGATTGTTTTAAAAGTGATTTTATGGCTTAGCAAAAACGAAATCACCCGATCTCGTTGGGCGCCAATAGGACCAGCCGATTGCCGAAAGCTCAGAATCCCACCGTCACTTTTTTGCAGAAGGCACGAGGTAAGACAAACGGATTTTTATAACACTTGCAATGTTTATAAAATGATTCATACGCTTTTCAGGTAGGTAAGTATATTAGGTAAATGGCATCTCGTTAAACAGTTGTTTGACATATAAATAATTTATCATGATCTATAAACCCGCATTGGGCCAGCGTGTTGGGTTATGTTATGGCCAAATATCCCTACGTGCTATTGTCCACGTGGGAGGCCTGTGAGCAGCAGGGGGACGTTTAAAGGCTGATGATGAAAAATAATTGAGTATTTTTTAAAAACCCTAAATAAAGATGACAACCTCAGGTGGGAATCGAACCACGCACCTTCCGCGTTCCGGGCGGCTGCCTTTACCACTTGGCTACCGAGGTCAAGTGGTCAAGGCAGCCGCCCGGAATGCTGAAGGTGCGTGGTTCGATTCCCGCCTGAGGTTGTCGTCTTTTTTCAGTGTTTAAAAATTTTACTTTAGTATATTTAAGCGTTAATAAAACGCTAAAATAATATAAAAACATTAAAATAATTGTGTGTTCAAAAACATTGACATTGCAGAATAAAATTTTATTGATGAAAGTTTTTGAAAAGCTGTGATTTCAAATCGTTAATCAGCAAGCAACGTGTCAGCTTCGCGTCGTAAACCCAATAAAAGATTGAACTTTACTAATTGACTTGTAGAACTATAGACTTCTCGAAAGTAGCATGGTAGTAATTTACCCCTGGAGCGGAGTTACACGACTCGTGCGGAGTTACATTACATCTCTCGTTCCCATTGTAAGTAGGTTAAGTGGATTTGCCATTCATAATCGTACCTACGTTTTATGGGCAACTCTCGCTGTAAGATATTCTTTGCACGTCCGCAATCATTACACATTCGCTCTCAACATTTAGATATACCACCCCCATTACGGGCGTCTGAGTGATATGGAGGTGCCTACACGCAATCTCCCATTTTATATGTGCAAAACGTTGATAACCATCTGCGGTGTGTTGAGTTTTGTTGCTGAAAGGTCGAATTGCGTCTTTACATATTTAATTATAGGAACAGGTGTCACACGTAATTTATTTTATCACTTTGTATTAGATTGTATTATAATTTAACAAATAACATTTGTTACATAATTTTTATAATTTGATTCTAAAACAATGATGATCTTAAAGGTAAAAAATATTTAAAAAATAGTAGTGTACGAAACATAGTTCGTTTTGCAACCTTGAGCCGCAAATTTAATAAGGGCAAGTCCTTCATACAATTTACCCCGCGTTTGGTACTCTTTGTTTGATAACCCATTAGGGTTGCCACCATTCATAAGCATCAAGCGACACTAAATCCTAACGCGGCTAATAGCTAAAACCACAAAAAAGTACAGATATTTCGCTAACGTCAACTTCGTAATTTATTCCGGCAACATGCCGACGAAATGACGGCTAATTGCGGACAAACTTCCATTAATTGGCTTAGTACGGCCCTGGGGTGCTTCGGATCGTTCGGGAATCCGATAATTGCCCTCTTTGTGTCCTCATCGTAAATGAAAACAGTAAAACAATGGGTTGAAAAATTTACCCTCCGATTGTAAGTGCCTAGCTAATGAAATCTGAGATTTTCCCGCTGTCTGTTATTTTCTTAAAGATCTTTTTTTTTTAATTTGCGAATGCGATAAACCAATGCTTAGTGAAAACAAAACATTAGGTATGCACTACTAGTATTTTGTAAGTTTGCTCTAAAAAAATTGCTATGGGATTGATAATGATTATAAACCTTTGATAATAATGAGCTTACTTTCATTCTTCTTCTTTTACTTTTGATTTGATCGTAGACTTTTATTCTGCGTAGACTGTGAACCCAATTTGGTATTTTTTGGATCTTTAAAACTGTCGTGACCATACTAATTGTCAGGTCCTAGTGCTCGCTACGACCTAAAGATAAGACATCAACGTCCAATTTACGTGAGATATAAAACCTGCGTGACATTACGGAGGTTTGACGAGGGTCCGTCGTTATTCAACAGCGGTGACGGCCGATGACATCAGTTCGACGTTCAGGATCCAGGATACACCTGGACGGAGCGTGATATGGGAGCTTGTGGGTCCGGCAAATCTGATATGGGATGACGTTTCCTTAAAAATTTAATGAATCTATGCTATATCGACTGTTTCGAGGTCGGTTAATGTTATCTATACTGCGTTAAATGTATAGTTGTCTCGTCTTATGCATAATCAGTAAACTTTATGAAGACGGAATAGGATGCATTACAATAATGTAATAAATTTTTCATTCCTCATACTCGGAAAGTAGGTCTGAAGTTGCCTGAGGAGCGGGTTGAAAGTAATACTTTTTAGCCCTAGGGAGAATCGTTTTTCTGACTGTCAAATTATAAAAAAACTAATTAATTTCTATTCAATCATGTCCCAACTTTCTATACAGCCACTCAATTACAACGCGATGTAAAATTGAAATAACATAAAGATAAGTATTAATGCACGTTGACACAATTGAAATTTAATTGTTTGTCGGTCACCGGTGACCCCCATGGCGCTTAAAAAGAATACATTTATTGAAATTACTTTATTATATTTTACTTTCAACTATTTCTTTAAAATAACATAGATTTGGGTAAAACATTTACCATTTTTTTAATGATAACAATGAAAACTAAGTGTTGATAAAAACTGGCCGGCTACAGAAAAAAAAATAGACGGGAAAGCTGCAATCCGATATTCATTTGTTTTTTCTAATTCATGTTTTTACTTTCCTTGTATTCGTAATGAAAATCACAGTGTTTACCTCGGGTGAAAGACCCTTATTTTGTCTCTCGAAACCCCGTCTCGGGACTAAATAAGCTACTTTCACCCCTATGGTAACAATGTAGGTACTATTGCTACCTTACTACTGAGATCATCTTGTTTCAAGGAGTAATAAAATATGTAAACTGTCTGTGTAGACCGTAACAATACATACGATAGTACGAGTGCGGACGACGACTATTATCCCAAAAGGGTTAGTCAGGGACTAGGCAATGAGTACCGCAGAAGCAGTCCACTGCCATAGTCCACGTTTCACCGAATTACAACTGCACATGTGTTCAGCGTGTTAGGTGGTGAGCCCATCGCCGCTCTATGCTGTTGGATGTATGTCTTTAGGATAAAAGTGTTACTATAGAAAATAAACAACCAGCCCTTTACCTTTAGATTGCCGGTGCACTGCTCTCCGTCCGTCCGGCAATCCTAAGGTCATGGGTTGGAATCCCATTCGAGCTTTCCTGAGACTGGTTGTTTTTTTCTAGTAAATATTTTATCCTATATCTATATTTACCTATATAGCATTGTCAATGCAAAAATTTCAATAATAAATGTATGTCTTTAGTCTGTTAGTCGCCTTTTACGACACCCAAGAGAAGAGATGGATTAGTAGTATTCTTTTAATGAGCTACACACACAGTTCTAATTAATTTTAATACTATGCTGTCTCTATTATATATTTGTTATATCTCGGTTTCCAGAGGGCCAGATCCCTCGCGTCTCCAGCTACCTGCAGCAGGAAAGAGAAAACGCTCGTCTCCCGAGAGACAGACCCTCGCCCCCGCCGGGAGATTCAGGTGAAGTTTTTTTTAATCCCCTATGGGTAACCACTTATTGGCCTTTATCTCACCTGATGGTAGTGACGAAGAGACTGAAGGTGGAAGCGCGCTTCACCACTTATCTTCAAACCGTCGGAACACAACAATGCTATTACCATTGTTATTTTGGCGCCAAACTTTAGATAAGATGGTGGTAGCTAGCCAGGCGGACTTAACAAGGCCTACCAACAACCAAACCATCTACACGAAGCCCCTCGCTGGCAATCGAACCCGGGGCCACTGGATCTAAGACCGGTGGCTTAGCTAAAGACCACAGAGGCGGTTAAAAAGAAAGAGTAAAAGTTTAGATCCCGTGGGTTCAATTCCTTATTGGGCAGATCCCGCGGCCTCCACTCTACTCGAGTTGCTGTTCTCTAGTGTTTGGTGGGTTCTTCTTCTTCCCTTCCCTCCCTCTCATCCCTGATTGATTGCTACGCTTTCAGTGAAAAAGGGGACGAATGGATCCTCACATAACCCTTCCTTTCTTTCTTCCTTCCCTCTGGAGGTGGGTTATGAGGTGGCTAGTGGTCCTAGGGAATCCATAAGGCTGGGGGGAAAAAGGTGAAGTTTAGTTCATCACCATCTCTTAGCCCACAATTTACCCATAGCTGGGCTTAGGTCTTCTTACATGAACTATGGAACATGGGAAAATCGGGACCACTGCGGTCCGGCAAGGGTTGGTAAGTTTTCACGACAACAAACGGGATTAACGGCTTTTATCGTTGTTTTTGTAAATGTCGTTACTTCTGTATGAAGCTGTGCGGTTTCTTGCGCCCGTTCTTCTCCACAGCTAAAAATTACGCCCTAGTGGTAGGTTAAAAAAGATGTTTAGGACGATTCCAAGTGCTTCTTTTATCAGTAGGTATACTGAATAAAAAGAGTTAGACCTTGACTTTGGATACGTGTTTCCCAAAGCTCGGAGGAACTTTTATATTGGTCACCTATCGACCATTTCGACAATTATTTAACTTGCAAGCGCCAGCTAAAATAGGTGACAAAAAAATAACTTATGATATTTTATATTGGTCACCTATCGACCATTTCGACAGTTATTTAACTTGCAAGCGCCAGCTAAAATAGGTGACAAAAAAATACAGCCGAAAGTCAGGTCTCCCCAAGGATTTCCACCACATCCGGCATTGTGCTGCTTGCAACCAGCCGACGCTACCAGGATTTTTACCAGATCGTCAGTCTGCCTTGTCTTCCGTCTTTGTCTCCACTTAAATTAAGTACAATAAATATTAATTTCCATCACAGTGCATGCCTTGCGCAAAGGGTACGCGAGCGAGAGTGAGGCGGACCGGAGCGATTGGCGCGGGGCGCGGAAGATGGCCAGCGCCCCGAAGCAGGAAGGAATCGGACCCACCACCAAGGACGGCATGCCGGTGGCACTCAGATCTGTGAGTAATCAACTGACAGAATTTATAAGCATGGCTATTAAGATGATCATGCGCTGTAGGCAATGACATTCTATACACATAGACCATAATCACGTCGTACAATAACTCAGGTATGCTTACCCCCCGCTGTTAAGCATACCTCGGCTGTAATAAATTCAGAAAGCTCGCCGATGCAAAGTCCATGTGGATAGAATGTCATTGGCTGTAGGGCTGAGATAATATTTTTATTCTTTAATATCTTTATTTGGATGGTTTGGAATTTATAAAGCATCAAAACTATTTATTAAAACCTTGTCAATCAGATAAATAACTTTTCTTTTTAGTTGATAATACTTCTAATGCGGCATTTCTTTTTCATTTCCAGGAGGTCAAAGACCCCTCGAGGTGGTACAAGAAGATGTACGACACTATTCACAAAAGTAAATACGACGGTGAGTTTCATAATCGTAGCATTTGTAAGTAAATAAGTTTTAAAAAATTGAGTACCTACTTAGTAGCGAATAATTCTATATTATGTTAAGATAGTATTAGGTAAGTAATATAAGAATACGCTTTTGGCTATTTCGAAAACGATTTAAGAGAGAGGTATTCTATTTTGTTATAAGATCAATCACAAGCTGTAAAATATTTATTAAATAATAATACATTTTCCTCCGTATAATTTATATTGAATACTTAATAAAAAACACTTACATACTTTCAATAAAACTTAAATAAAATTTTGTCTTCAGGTACCATAAGAACACTCCACAAAATATTAAACATTTTCTTTTTTCAGACGATTATGTGACAATACGATACAAAAATCGCCGAGGTGATTATTTGCAATATTTCTATTCAAAATTTTGATCATCGGTGGCTGCATAACATTTTTTAAATATAATTTAGAAATCATTAACAAAAAGGGCTTATTGTTTTCTATATATTCTTACACAAGTACCTATTGATACTGCCAAACGTTTAATAAACCTAATATAAAAATTTAATACACTGACAAAGTATATTATGAAACAAGTGTAAGTACTAATCCAGCTTTTCTGCCGCACAGTAGGTAACAACATTTTTTTTCTTCAAAAAAGTACGGACAACCCTTTTATTACAGCTGCATGAGACTGTAAAGAAGCAGTGTAAAATAAGTTACTATTTGTAATCGTTAATTTAGATGTCTGTGTGTGCCATTCATGGACGTAATATATAACGTCCATGGTGCCATTACAATATAAAGTACCTACTCTATGGTGTGTGCGGCAATAGTTAGGTAGTTTCAACAAGTCACAGACAAGCAAATGACTTTATATCCGCGAAAAAATATTGTTTAATTTAATTATGTAGGTAATTTATTTTTGTTGGGGTATCTGATTATAGTGTATTAAGTAATGTAAGTAAACTTTTTTTAGGTTAAAAAGTTTAGTTGGTTGTATTAATTCAGAAATATGTTTTTTAAACGTTTGCAGTCTTTTTCCTGGGAGAATCTTTACGTCGCTGCTTAAAACTGCGCTAATCTTTTGGCATAACACATTGCTGTTTTGTAATTTTTTCGTACACCTAATAAGTATCACAAAAAACACATTATGTATAACACAACATTGTACTAATCAAAAGAACGCTCACTATGCCTATGCATTGTGGAGTCTAAACTTGCGACATTATTTTGCTTTAAAAACATTAACTAATTCGTAACAAAATGTTGACTTAGGTAAGCGATACATACAGATTCTTTATCATGATTTATTTTTTACACCAAAATATCAATTGTTGGAATATGTTGTTGTAATTGTGCATATGTTCGTCTTTTGTTTTCCGTTATATTGTATTTGTCTTATCATTATTATTTATTAGTAGTAAAATATCAGACCAATATTAAAATAAAGTACCTACTTAGTACATTTAAATGTAACATTCGCTTCTTTTTTGAACATGTTAAACTAGGACAACTTAATCACAAACGGATTTTATTTATTCATTTATTTTTATTAGTTTATTACAATTACATTTGATTTGGATGTAGTGAATATAGACACAGTTAAATCGACATTATTAACAATTGCAACATATAAAAAGTAATGCAATGCTTTTATAACATAAAACGAAGGAAAAAAATTAATTAATCTTGTTTTTATTATTATCATCGTTACTAACATCAAAGTTATTTATTAACGGTATTGTTCTGTTCTTTGTTGATCACCGACTTGAGAAAAATCCATGAAGTAAATCACTGTGCAAAACTAGCGACAATTTAAACTCAAAAAAATACCTTAAAGATCAATTCCGTTAATAAATTATAATATGAAAACATAATATATTAACAAAACACGTTTGCAATAGGTGAACCCCCACAGCGGGTAAGCAACAACTCCCAGTACGCCTACTTCGACCCTCGCTCGGGCTACTTGAGCGAGCCAGAAGGCGGGCGGCGCGTCACAAGCGGCGGCGGTTACGACAGCGACGCGCCCGGCCCGCGCCGCCGCACCGCCTCCGTGCAAGAGCAGAGGCGGCTCAGCGACGCCAACGCACCGTACCTGCCCAACAACAAGTGAGCATTAAACAGCTCTATGGTACTCAGCAAGCATGCTGCATAGCTCTATATTACTCTTCGAGTGAGGCGCCTACTACACAGCACACCAACAAGTGAGAATTACGCAGCTCTAGGGTACTCAGCGAGCAAGCTGCTACATAGCTCTATATTACTCTTCGAGTGCTGCGCCCACTATACAGCACACCAACAAGTGAGCATTACACAGCTCTAGGGTACTCAGCGAGCATGCTGCTACATAGCTCTATATTACTCTTCGAGCGAGGCGCCCACTACACAGCACACCAACATGTGGGCATTAAACAGCTCTAGGGTACTAGGCGAGCAGAGAGCAGTCGGCGGTTATGATATATGTTAGTACTCAAAGACACCAACGCTCCCTACTTACCCAATAACAAGTGAGCATTACACAGCTCTGGGGTACTAGGCGAGCAGAGGCGGCTCAGCGACGCCAACGCGCCGTACCTGTTCAACAACAAGTGTGCACCTAGCCTTACTACACGGCTCTAGGGTACTAGGCGAGCAGAAGTGGCTCAGCGACGCCAACGCGTCCTACCTGCCCAACAACAAGTGGGCATTACACAGCTCTAGGGTAGGTACTAGGCAGGCAGAGCCGGCGGTTACAGCGACGCACCCGGCCTGCGCCGCCGCACTACCTCCGTACAGGAGCAGAGGCGGCTCAATGACGCCTACACGCCGGATCTAACCTTAACGCACCAAACCCTATTGAACCATCATGGGTTAAACTGTTCTTCTGATGTCTGTGCTATTGTTTATGTGGAACTATTAAGATTTATGTTTCTAATCTCAATATTCTATTTAATCAAAATATATTTTGTTTCGTTTTCAGATACAGTACTTTAGCATCAGCCAGAGCTAGCCAGGAAGTCTACAAGAACCAACCGGGAAGAATAGAGAACTACATGCCTGGAAAATCGTCGGTTATTGACAAAGAAGCAAAACAGGTATCCATTATTTTCTTGGTCAATCACTAGACTCGGCAGCCATAAGCACTTAAGTCAATTTCTGCCTGAATAATTTGTGTTTGCTGTAAGTATTGATTTGAGTGCTTATTTCTTCCGTGTCTAGCATATCAATTAGATATCACGTAGCAATACATTTCGCTACATTCTCATCAATAAGTTAGTATAGATAATAATATAATCATTCATGAATGTTCACGAATTATTAAGACAATATTAACTTTCACAGGGTTACCAACTTGCTAAACAAACTTTTCGCACTGTAACTAAACTAGGAACTTAATGAATCACGTAAATAATATGGTACTTACTTACACTTTTTGTAGGTACATATTGACTTTTAATGCAAAAATCTAATGTGTTAGATAGATTATGCTTAATTGCCTACCTAAGATGGGAAGGTAATAATGGGAAGAAAAAGTATGAAGCAGTTAGCAACCCTCCAACACCACATTACTAATTGGTCTGCAAATCTATAAAAGCCACATTGAACAATATTCTTTATAAATAGATATGTAATATTAACAAAAAAGATGTAAGTAGGTCTTACTTATATCGTGTTAGAGATCTGCAACGAGTTATAATGTTGACCACCATATCAATTATTTTTGAAGCATTTAAAGTACAAACGACTTTAAAAGAGGTTTTAAAACATTAACTATGTTTATTTATAAACTAAACACTAATATTCTAAACACGAAATTTTAAAATCTAAATCTGTTTATTGAGTAGGTACTCACTCTACTACTATTGACTAATCTGTCAAATGATTAGTACATGTAGGTATGCACATAGTATACTGCGACATATGCGACATACATTATGCTGTAGGTACCAAATTAGTATATAACCAGATTTCAGTTTTAGAAATTCGTAAAAAAAAAAGAATTAGCTTAAATAGATCTAAACAGATTTAATGCTAATAAACCATTGGTACCATAAGTGTAAAAAATGGTATTATTTGAATTTCTAATTCAACGTGGCTTTTTAGACTCACTGATCACGATCCACAAGAAAGCATCAACAAAATCTTTTTTTTCCTTTCTAGTGGTGGGACGAGGTCATGGACATTTTTGATGGGGTACGAATCTTTTTTTTTACTTATTTATGTGTGTCTATGTATATATATTCATAAATATTTATCATAAAGATGTAACATTTTATTTATTGTAATAACAATCCTAATGAAAATTATAAGGAATAAATTAACTATTTATTACATACCTAATAATGTAATTAATAACATGACAAATGCATTACAATCAGATGCAAGAATGTCTCTTAGCCTGAATTATTTAAGTTACAAAATGGTGAACGATGTGTATTAAAACAATTTCCACCGTATAGCAACATTGTTGCTTTATTTTAAACAAAACATGTGAACCTAAAACAATTTTATTCGATTGAACTCAAATACCTAGGTACCTACTTGTTTGATAAATGTCATTTAACAATACGTTCTGAAACTTTAAAAAAAGAAACAATTCAATTAAAGCAATTAATCTTGGAGCGTATTTGCTATTGCGATTCCATCAGATGTTCCAAATGGTTTTTGTTGCTACCTTTCGTGTATAACCAGTTGCATACTCACTGAATCACTAACGGTGTTTTCTATTGCTGTCGGGTGCGTGGTGGTGGCTCTAACAGTGGCTAGATGACAACTCCCCCCTGCCTCCTTATACCACATTGCTCGCTCGCGCCATTCAAAAGAGTGTAAGGCCCTTAACATGTGTAGTTTGCATTGAACGTGTGCTGCCAACGATGTGCGCTTCTGTGGTGGTTTTGTTAAGCTTTGCTGACAGTCGCAAAATATTTTTATCTTTATTTTATTTATATGTATTTGACCTTTTTTTTACTTTTCTGTTTATTACTGACCCAAACAAAGCCTCCATTTATTTTAAAACGTTCACCAACCTTCACAAACTAAAGACGAATGATGAGAACTTTGTACCGGGGATAAAAATTCTCATGCTATGATTTAAACGGGTGCTTCCCTTCGCTCGTATTCAAAGTCACCGGTGATGATTTTGACATAATAAAATCTCGAAACATTAATTCAAAGCGTATTTTTGTATTTTTTTATTATTTATAGCCGGAGACCGCTTTCCAAAATATAATATATTATTTTATCACAGCTCAAGTTCAAAATTGCTGTACTTATAAATTTTCATAGAAATAAGAATAAAAAAAATATATATTTTATATGTATATTCATAAGACTTATTTTTTCTTTAATGTGTTTTTATATATTTTAGCGTTTTATTAACACTTAAATATACTTACGTAAATAAAATTTTAAACACTGAAAAAAGACGACAACCTCAGGCGGGAATCGAACCACTGACCTTCCGCATTCCGTGCGGCTGCCTTAAGCACTTGGATTTTCTTGTTTGGCAATTTCTTCTTTTTTCTCTTTATTTAGTTTGTGGCTTTCGTCCTCATGGATATGCCAGCCCCATTGTATCACACACTCAATTACACACTAATCTTAAGCCGTTGTGTACATAATTCTAAAATGCATTACAAGAGTGCAGTGCCGCTTAAATTGTAAAGTTTTTTTTGAAAATTTATGGTTAGTTACTAGTGCGAAATAACAGAATTGATAAATAAAGTAAGTAAGTAAACTAGTTTACCCGTATCTTTTAAGATTTTTTTCCATATTTTTTTTTGGTGGACTAAAAAAACGGCCTAGTAAATCAGCTAAACGCCAATTATTATGAGGCGAAATGTCTTTTAACATAGGTAATCTGAAATATTTTGTTGACTGTCAGCTCTTGTGTAATATATTTAATTATTGAGTATAATTATAATTAATCATGGAGTTCATACGCATGCTCGTCTTTTCATTAATATTGTAATACCTACTAATATACAAAACCTTTTAAATTCCTGTAAAGTTTACTTTTTAGTAAATAATTGTTATATGGCTTGGAATTTACAAGTCCATTGTATGAGCCAAGCGGCGCCGCCGGCGCGGCGGTTTCTAATCCTAAAAAAAAAATCAAATAATTATTTCTTCGTAATTAAATTTGCCCAAACTGTTTTAAATTGTAGTAGATACTTATATTACAAGTCATGTCTAGGGTTTAGCTGCTCGTTTGTTTAGTATTGTGTGAACTTATCTATGTAAATACAAACCCATTAAAACTGGACAGGGTTGTTAGCGTTCACTTATGAATGTATAAATGTTCTAGTGTACTTACCTACCTATATATACAAATACAAAATTTTGCATGATAGGTAATTTCCTGTTTCCGATTACTTCGATTATATGCATTTTGATATAAAAGCTTTTTTTAATTCGACTTTTGTATTCGCATGAAGTCTCTTTATTTCAAATTAGTTTTATGTTATCACAAACAATGACATCTGATTAATTTTCGCAGCAAAACATATCAAGCACTACTTCGCTTCCTCAAGCGTCTCCTAAAGAGAAAAAGGATATTACCTCAGCTATTTTATCAAAATCGAATATGGCAAGGTAAGTCATTCAGAAAGCAAATATTAGGTCCTCACATATGAAATTGGCGTTTTGTCGTATTGGCCACTTTGATCTCAAATATCTCCTCTTTGGTTAGGAATTCCAATTTCAATTGTGTTTTGAAAACCGTAATTCATTTGTTTTTTTCTCTTTTGGTTTTTTCTTTGCGTCACTCAGTTTACAAAATGGAAAACTTGAAATATCGCGTTATTTACGAGTACGATTTCCATCGTGGCACCAGTGCTGTAGAGACGGCTCGAAGGATTAATGATGTGTAAGTATTATGACGGCGGTGTCGCAAAAGTAAATACAGTGCGTTTTTGGTTCCAACGTTTTCGTTCTGGAAATTTCGACCTGCAGAACAAGCCCCGTGGACGGCCGGAGAACAAAGTTGATAACGAAGAATTTAAGGCTATTATGGAAGCGGATCCATCGCAAACCACGTCCGAGTTAGCTGCAGACTGCGGTGTTAGTGATAAAACTGTTTTAATCCACTTGAAGCAAGTTGGGAAGGTAAAAAAGCTTGAAAGGTGGGTAGGTACCTCATGATTGAGTGCAGTAAACTGACAAACGCGCGTCGACTGCTGCGTTACTTTACTCAACCGGCACAATAATGAAGGGATTTTAAATCGAATCATTACCTGTGATGAAAAGTGTACGATAATCAAAAACGCTCATCGCAATGGCTGAACCCTGGCGAACCAGCTAAATATGGCCACAAGCGAAAATTGACTCAAAAAAATTACTTGTGAGCGTTTGGTACACTAGTGCCGGTGTCGTTCACTACAGCTTTCTTAAATCTGGCCAGACGATTACGGCAGATTGCTATTGTTAGCAACTGCAAACCATGATGGAAAAGCTAGCTGCTAAACAACCGAGGCTGATCAATCGCTCTAGGCCACTGCTGTTCCAGGACAACGCTAGACGACACACTGCACAACATACGACTACCAAATTAGAGGAGCTTCAATTATGGAATGTCTAAGACATCCACCGTACTCCCCGGACCTTGCTCCAACAGATTACCAAGTTTCTCGAAACTTGGACAACTTCTTGCAAGGGAAAAAAAATCAACTCTGACGGGGCAGTCCAAAGCGCCTTCAAAGATTTTATTGATTCCAGTCCGAACGTTTTTTTTAGTAAAGGGATCAATGAACTACCTATGCATGTATTATATTTCAAAAAAATCGTCTTTATGTTCCTCCCTTACAAAACGCCAATTTTATAGGTAAGGACCTAATATTTTAAAAGTATAAGTAAGTAGGTACCTACGAGTTGAAAATGTATTTCAAAATTAAAACTTATTGAAATACAACTACCTACTCTTGAATGAAAAATCTAATTGTGCTTAACTTTATTTGTGAAATTAGATTTTTTTCATTCATAACGTTGCATTCTGACCAAAAATAGTTAATATCAGAATAGATCCTTTACAGTACTTTTAACATTTTTAATCCCTACAATCCCTAAAATAAATGGTTATAAGTTAGACACGTTTACCTATTTGTCGATTATTGCGGACGAATATCCGGACGCTAAACGTCCGAATATCATTTGATTACCACTAACAACAGTGCTGTGGAACCAACTTACAAAGGCAGTATTCCCGTTACCGTTACGAATTAAGGATCTTCTTAAAACGAGTTTATTTGCATTTGCTCTAGTTTTGCATGAATTATTCCCCAGAGATACACTTTCCCCGTAAAGACACTTTTAACAAAACTTCGCTTTTATTCCTGCATGGGAGGCGGTGACTCGCCTGCTCGTTTGCCTCCTTTCACATCTTCAACAGCCTATAAACGTCCACTGCTAGGAATATCCCTTCGTACATAGACAATAGTACATGGAGAGATTGAGTCATAACTATAACCAATCCTCACCACCCTGACCCAATGAGGGTTGAAGAGAGCAGTTCCTTTTCACATATAAAAGATAAGCCAGTTCGCCAACACATCATGAGTCATGACCGAGTGCAACGTTCTAGGGCCCTTAAAGAGTCCGGCTACGAGTCTGACTCGACGCTCGTGTTCCGCCGCAGAGAGGACTCCGACGGCGCGCTCTCGCCCGCCGAGCGGCGAGCGGCCTACCGCGACCTGCAAGCTGGCGGCGAGCCGCCGCTGCGCGGGTTCCGCTCGCCGGCACCGCCGCGGCAAGGTAAAGCAACAAGATAAACGAAACACATTGGCTTATTGGTAAATAAACAAGTGAAAGAAAAATAAAACACATCAGCTTATTACCAGTCAGCATTTAAATATACACTTTGACGCCCGAAATTAATATCCTATCTAGGTTATTATCCTATCTGTTGTATTGATCTTAAGTCAAAAACTAGGTAGGCAAAACCACATATAGGTAGGTTATTGAATTCAGGCGTATAACTTTTACGTTCCAAACCCTTAATTACTCGCGCCTAAAAACTTACGCAATCACTCGCGTGGGGTCCGTATGGACCCCATTTTTAAAGTTAAAATAAAACATGTTCTTTAATGATATCAAAGCTTTTTTTATTAAAGATCTTGAAAATCAATATTTTAGTGAACATTAAGTAACAACGAAATCTAAATCAAATAATAAGTAATCACATTACAACTTGTTAAATAGGATATGTTTTTTTCTAGACAATTTACACAGACCGTGACCAAATGGTCATGGGACCAAACGTGTTTTACACATTTATTGCATTTGGATCTTATTTTCCTGTCTTTGGACTTTGGACACACGATACATCTGCCTTTTAAAGTCGAGGGTATCAATGGTGCAGATGGGCCAGGGCGCTCAATCTCCTCATCTTCTCTATGGCGTTTTTGGAGTGGTCGAGGCAAATTTGTAATAAAAAATCTATTCCAGTACCATCTGTAGCCCACAAGTCTTTGTAATTCAAGTGCAAAAACGTAGAACCCCAGATATGAATAAAAAACTAAAAAAAGCCAATAGTTCTTCTGAAGATAACACCTTGCAGTGTCAGTCGCGCTGAAAATGTTCTTGCATCGACTGTATGTAGGTACATGTTGGTAAACTTCAAATTCAGGTCCATCACGTCTTTAGAAAATATAGTCAAGAATGCTTCTGAGAATGTTGAAACCTCCCTAGCCTGTGCTTTAGGTCCAGCGGCTTCTCTTACTATGTTATGACTACGACTTCTTACACTAGCGTCTGGTGGAACTTTAGACCATTTGGTAATTTTTGTTTTTTCCAACGTAAACAGAATTTCTCCTATTCACATTTTCATTCCTCAGCGTTCTTCATTCAGTGGCAGTTCTTCATCACTACTCCACTGACTAACTACGCTTTGAGAAGTCTCCGAGTCATGATTGCTGCTAAAGATTACTTCTTTTCCTTCGTTTTCAGAAGGACCATCAAAGATTTCCTCCTCCTCCTCCAAATAATCCTCAATTTGCATGTCATTTAGCGAAGGTAGTTAGTGAAACTCATTTTGAATGGTATTATAAACTATTACAATATAAAAAGTACCTGTTTACTTCGTTTTAAAACAATAAAATAAGAACAATAATTAAATAATTAAAAACTTACCTTAGCAAAAAAATAACGTTAGTACTCGCGTGGGGTCCTTGTGGACCCCAGATACACTATAGCGACAGTACTACTCGGCACCGGGTCACGCCTGCAACTGTTCTAAGAAGCAATTAGTGTTTTAGGAAGCTACTGGGCACGTGGTGGGTAGAACATAAAAAATCGAGAAATAACAGACGTTTCAATTTGCACTGGGGTCCAAGCGGACCCCACGCGAGTAATTAAGGGTTAAAAACACAATATTTGAACAACGTTTAACGCTAACCAGTTAGTAAATTCATCCTGCGCATACTTCGATCATAAAAGCTATAGATATACACGATGGCAGCTGACGGCATGACGGCACCACGAAACAAGGCAAAAATCAGAAACGTGCCTTGTTTTTCGATCAAAATTTCGAATTAAGAACTCTGTTCCAACTAGCTTGAATCTAGTTAGCCTAGTTCCAAAGTAATGTAACTCCAATAACATTTTTAATGATCTATGGATAACTAGGTATGTTTTTACGCGGGTAACATTATTTGAGTTAGATTTGTCTGAGACCGTTCTACTATTGTTTATTCTTATGATCTAAGTACGCATAGGTACTTTATTGTATTCGACGACGCGACGTTTCGACTTAGTTGCACCGGTCATAGTCATGTCAGCCCACAGTCAGTCCGTGACCGCGACCGGTGAAACGCCGTTGAAACATCGGGTATCGAAAGTGATGCGTTGAATGACATTATTAAACTACTTAGCGTTAAACCCCGTTTCAATATTGTGATCAGCATTACAATCTCAGCATCTTTAGTAGTACCTATTTGTCGCTCGCGTGATGCCATCCCCAATGAGATTGTTCTGTTAGATACTACTACTTGATGAACCATAAGTTTTTCACCGCCCATAACCCGGTAACGTTGTGAAGACAATATTCTAACAGCAAAATCTATACATAATAATATCTTGGTATCAATTTGTAGCCCTAAATGCCATAAGGTTAAGGTTGTAATTACCTACGCTTTTGCCGCAAAGTAATATCAAACTTTTTAGAGCAGATTCTTAGATTAATGCTGTGCTGACTCTAATACGCTATTTGGTTTCTCTAAAAAATCTTGTCGCACAATAACGACTTGTACAGAAAAGTTATGTGTGAGGTTTATAATTTTAACCAAGTCGCTAAGTAATTATTGTCTATCTCGAAAACCGGACGATTTTTGTCATTAAATTGCGTTATATTCTGCTCTCCTATAATTTATTATTTCCTCAATATCTTCTAAAGTTTATTGTGCTACTCGGTTATGGAAATATAGTTAAGTTTGTTGGTAAAAATCAATAATAAAAAAGGGTTAGCAATTACGTTTTCTAAAAAATGTATTTTTAAGTTAAAAAACACAGTTGAATCATTCATCATTAATTCATCATCAATAATTTGCATGATTTGCTTTTTACATTTTCGGTGTCGGTGATTAACATTATTAACGTATATTTTACCATAACATAAAATCGAGATATGATCCCGTAAAACATACAAAAAAATTAAAACATTAAAAATGCAATTAATTAAAAAAATTTAAAACAATTTCAAATGGGGTAAAATTACATTGCAGTTTTCAATGTAATCGGTCAAGGTAGATCAATGCATACACAATTTTTATCGTCAAGGCTAGAACATGTAGTGGCTGGGCCATATCTCAGGGTCACTCTATAATGAATGATGACACGGTAATGACGCGATGATTCTCTCCACCGCGAGCATATTAGTTTAAAACCAAACGCACGCGAGGTAAGTAGTTTATCTAAATATATGCATGCCCCGATGCTACTCTCAATAACGCGGTGCTGGGACTTCGGCTGGCTACATAATCAGGTAAACGCTGCATGTAAACAAGCGTACTCCAAAATTAAACAGGCACATATTGTTTAACTCACTGTAATTGATTTTATGCGGCACTTTTGTAGAAACACATTTAGACAACAAAATGCTTTTGACAGTCACAAATACGTTGCAGGAGCACAAGAGACACGTTTTACCTCACACCTAACAACATGGATCACTAAAGGAGCTTACTGAAGTGAAGTTGAAATCCACAGATGAATCGGAAATTGAATACATTCCGATATCATCGACACTGACGAAGATAAGAGTTCACAAAAAGAATCCCAAGCTCCACGAAGTGATTTGCTATCCAGTAACCAGCATAGAACAAGATGCAAAAGTCAGAAGACAAACACCTTCGTTCATTAATGTCAATGCTCCGATTGATATTGCTGAAAATCCACCGGCACCACCAAGAAGAATATCATCAAAGAATAGCAGAACTCTGAAGTTAGTTACATCGAGTCGATCTATTTCCACATCCCCCAAACGATCTGTTCAACTAAGTCAATCTAATATAGACTTTTTGAAGGACAAAATAAGCCATAAATTAACACGTCAAAATACTCACATAATTAGCAAGCGAGAGTCCACAGTTCCCTTAGATAACAAGTTAAACAAGTCAAGAATAATGTCCACATCAGCTCCACCGGATGTAAATAGAAAAAACATAAGTTCGTTAAACTTACCCAAAAAGCAATCTAGCGACCAAAGATCGGCCGCAACAAGTAGTTTTGGATCATCAAGAAGGACCTTGTTGCCTACGCAATATTCAAATTCACTTCATAGTAAATATGGCATGTCGCAACCATCGGTTGTTATAGAAGGCGGTGCTGGAAGAAAAACCCCAATTACAAACATACTAGACAAAGTAACATCTTTAGATAAACTTTGGAGTTCAGAGAAGCGAAATGAACGTATTGATGTATCAAAAGCGAGGGCTAAGAGTGTAAAAACTAATAATGTTGCAGCGCCTAAACTTGTAGCCAAATCTAGTGCGACACCTACAAATGAGAAACAATTGAGTCCAAGTGTTACACACAAAAGTAGAGACATGGTACGAACAGCAGAAAAAGTTCAACAATTAAAAATTTCAAGTATGCATACCAAATCTAACCCATGTTTAGCAACAAAAAGTGAAGTAAAAACCGTGAGACCAAACTTACTTCAAAAATCTTTACTTTCTAAATCGTCGTGTAATATATCGTCTGCTTCTAAAAAACAAAATCAAATAAAAACTGCAGTGATTACTAATCTAAAAAAGAAAAAATCTTTTGAAAGCCTTGTTCTTCGTCCTCGTAGTGTACCATGTCACGAGTCGTGCAGTATTAAAAAGTTAAAAGATTCTAAGTCTGTAAAGAAAGGAACAAAACCGAAATTAAATAAAAAATCAGTTAATAAATCACCAATTGGTTCAGAAACGGAAAGTCAGTTTGGAGATAATGTTTTAAATGAAAATTTATTTGGGTCATTTGATAATTTGGATAAAAATATTGCCAATGCTAAACATATAAAAGAAACTAGAGATGCAGTTATGTCAGACTCCTTCTTCCAACATCTCTTTTTAGGTAATTCTAGTATTCCAATGTCTACTTATACAATGCTAGAACCAAATACTTCTGTTTTACAAAAAGCAAAAATGTTTCAGTCATATCCGCAAGACCATAAAGATTCTAAATCTTTAAATACATATCTGATTCATAGGAAACCTGTTTCTTCGTCAAGATTTAAATTGTGGGATAGATATCCAAGCCCAACACGTGCTCAAAGCCCACGTTCCATTTCCTGGCCGGGTAGAATGCACGATGAGATACGAAAGTTTGACAGTTTATCAAAATGTGATGAGTTTGGCTCAACTTCATCTTTAGCTACTACAAGAAGTAGAAGTGAACCACCTATTAATAAAATTTATTTCTCTCAAACATCTCGACCTATATCGCCAACTATTGTATTTTATAAAAAAGAAAAAATACAACAATCACCCAGAACCTCACCATCGCGTTTGTATTTTTCACAAACATCTAGATCAGTCTCGCCTAAAATTGGTCACAGAAGCAATAGTCGTGTGCCTCAAGTTATAAGTCGTTCTCAATCTCCTGCCAAAGTAGTTTTTAGTGAAAGAGTGCGTTGTTTTAATCCGCTAGCTAGAAAAAGTCCGTCAAAATCCGTAAAAAATATGTTAGAGGATAACATGGAAAATACACCGTCCACACTTTATTTTTCACAAACATCAGGACCGGTATCTCCTAAAGTATTAAGAAAGTCACAAAGTCGCAGTCAATCGACCTCTCCTGTAACAATACGATCTCCTTCCTATCGGCGCATTCATAATGTACGAGTACAAAGTAACAGGCAACTAGGAGAGTCTGCAGCAAATCAAAAAAGTGTGTTACGTACACGAAGCGCTGGAGACGCTGACAAAAAGAAATTAGAAAACGGTATGTCCATGAAAACTAGAAGTGATTCCAATTTGTATGCCAACGATCCTGATTATGAAGAATATGTTAAAGAAATACAAAATTCAAGAATGAGATCGGACAGATTCCGAGAACTTAATAAATATTACACTTATTTAGAAAGAGTAGGTGAATTAGAGAAAGAAACTTCCAATTCGGATATACGACATAGAAAGAAAGATGAAGAAATAATTGATTTTGACAGATGGAAAAAAATAAGAGCAATAGAAAGAGCAGAAGAGGAATTAAATAACCTCTACAGTAAATTAAAAGTTGCCCAAAATGAAAGTGATGTTTTATTTTATCCGAGAGATCTAAAAGAATTTAGATGGAATTTTGATAGAGATTGGGGTCTTCGAGTGAAAGAAAAGTCAGTTGAAGATCTGAAGGATCATTTTCAACAGATTCCTTATTATGATTCGTTAGAGATTGATCAAACTCCTTCAAAAGATACATATAAACCTCTTTGGCGAGGAACAAGTGTAGCTGAAACTGCATTTAAAATAAATCGAAAAAATGATAACGATATAAATAGCGATCACTCTGTAGTAAAACCAACACTTACTTTGCAACAAGATACTTCCTTGAGTGACCTTCGTAAAAAAATTGGTCTGGGTAATCGTTTATGGAGCAGTTTATCTATGGATCAAGTTAACTCGTTGAAAAACCAATTAAATGCTATTTACAGTAAGGAATTAGAAACGAAATCCAATAGAGAGACTGACAAATATTCTATAGATATCAGAGACACTAAGGAGATGGACAAACCTAGTCTCCATGTCAGATGCAACTCTTTAATTACACCTCAAGTTTCTTCTGACGAAGAGCAGAAAGCAAGGTTAAGCAAATCTGAGTCTATAGCTGCTATCTCTTGTCCTATAACAACAGTGAAGGAGTTAAAAAATAATGTTAACAAAATACAAATGTCATTGAGTGAAAATGAAAAAAGAAAAATTTCTCAAACATTGAGCAAAGAAATCTTGGATAGAATGAATAAGTTTGATAATCCGATGCCTATGTCTTTAAAAGATGAATTAAGGTCTTGTTCAGAAAGTAATCAACTGGTAACTTTAAAAAAAGAGGAACAGCCTCTATCTCCTAAAAAAAACAATGCACATAATGATACTCAAGATCTACAATCAGGCAATTTTAACAATGAAGATAGAAAAAGACACATTGTGTACACAAACGACAAACCAGAAAGCCATTATCAATCATCGGCGAGTGAAACTGATACTGCGAGCTCAGATGTGTCGAATAAAACTGTGATTTTTAGAGGTCCGAGCAAAGAAGTTAAGAAAAAAGTTCAATACTTTGAGTCAGTGAAAAATACAAAAGATCAATTAAATGTTGTTTACCACGCAAGAGAAAACTCAGACGAAAAAAAAAGTCAAGAGCAAACTACAACAAAATTTGTTTCGTCGGTCCCTGCAGGAATACAAGAAAAAGAGCCTCAGAGAAAATCAATGGCCCAATCCCAGTCTTGCACAAATTTTAAAGAACTTTTTGGTGAGAGCGAGAAAAATAAATTTTTATCACTGCCATCAAATCCTGAAATTTATTCAAGATCGCCGTCGCCTCATTCTGAATTACAACTTGTTGGTACCGACCGACGAACGCCTGACACGCTACAGTGCTCTAGTGAGGAGACAGTGTGGCGCAGTCGGAGCCCGTCGCCCGACCCGGAGCGTTACTGGCGCGCGTATTTAAACCTGGCGCGGGCTGGGGAGGTTCGCCGCCTAGCGCGACGCTTTGATTCACCCTCCGCCGCTGGAGCGGTTTTGCGAAGGCATCGCAGTGACCCAGAAATCGCGCGTAATGTCCTACAGAAAAATTGGTCCTCATTTGAAAGATTCTCTTCTAGACGAGAAAAAGGCGCTTTACCTGTGGCAAAAGTACCGCTACGACACACCAATCGTTATATGCCCCATATTGATATTATATCGAAATTGGCTGCCCTACGAAGACGTACGGCACCCAGATCTAGGTCAGCTGAAGAAGTGTCAGAATGTCGCTCCGGAGAAGTGGACCGTATTCGACGCCGATTCGAAGCAATGTCTCTGCTCGGTCAAATATATGCATCAGCTCCAGACATGAGCGAGCTCCGCGACATCGCACCTTATTTAGCGGGCCCTTGGACAGCTCACCGCTTTCCAAAACGATGCGATAACAACAGATCCATTGAAGATCCGAGTACGCTCGTGCGCGGTCGGACTTCGCCCGTTAAGAAAGAGACCAAGCGTTTGGTCCCAAAGGAGTCTGTTAAGCTCAGTTCTATTCTGAAGAACGATGTGTTCGCTAAACAAGAATTTGATCCGTCGGTCCACCGGCCGGCCAGCCGCTACGAGCCTCCGCGCGCCCCGCCGCGCCCGCCGCCGGCGTCGTGGCCCTACCGCCTGGCGCCCTACGTCACACCATCACGACATACCGTCACATTTCAAGGTTAATATCATAGTCAAATACTTTTTAAAATTTTCGTAACCTGATTTAAGTTTGGAGTAACTTGTACGAAGTGCTTTACTCGTCAAAGTTGTATTGATGCTCGTTATGTTGTTCGTGCTTACTGTGCGTGTTTACGTTGCGTGATTGTTTGGCTGGTTACTTAAAACGTCTATACGAAAATCAAAGCAGCAAACTTGGATGCTCGTTTTCGTTACGACGCTACTAGTCAATGAAATACGTTATTCCAATTTTTGGAATAGGCAATGTGGTAAACATCTTGACGTGCGATACTTCTCTAACTTTCGTTTAACTGATTAATCGCTTGTATTCATTGTTTTGATAGCATACCGTTTATCAATATTACTTTGACATTTTATGCAGCATTTTTATTTTGATTTGGTCTTTTATTGCATTTTGTTATTATACTCTGATAGAGAGCGACTCGGCACCGGAGCCGCCGCGCAGAACGTCGTACGGGAGTTATTCAGATACAGGCAAGTGCTTAAATTTAATAACATTGTAATTATATCTTAGTTATATTTAACGTTCGGTATATCAGGCACACAGAAATGCGTTATACCTTATTATGTATCGGTCAATCTTACTTTGATTTGAAATTATATTATAGGATTGTCATCATAAGGCCTTTCATGGATAAACTATTGACAAATTAAATTTTCAAAAATATAACAACTTTCAGTTACTTACTACATTAATTCATAAAGTAACAATTTTCGTTGTTTGGGTAACAAATATTTTTATTTCTCATAATCATACCTAACTGATGGGTTACTAATTAAGTGGGGTTGTTGTATAATTTTCAAAGCGAATTAAAAATAAAACATTGAAGGTTGTACTACGTAACAGTATTTGAAGTTAAACTCGTGTTTTAAGTCTTTGTCTGTATAAAAGTTTTTGTAAAAAAGTGCGAGCATCTATTTTAGAGATGGTCTAACTTTAGACATTGTTTTGTAGTAAGACCGAGATTGTGGATTTTCCTTTTATAAGCTATCTATTTGGATTTTACTTATAAGTATGTGATTTGTGAAAACAGTGTCGCATTAGTTATTGAACTGACTAACCAGGATTTAGTGATAAAGCAGAAGATGGAAGCGCAAATCAAACCGAATTCTCAACCTCTGAGTATCTTATCAATAATTGTCAAAACACGGCAATGCTACTTTATCGCTTTGATAAACTTAGATAAGAAAAGACGGACTCAGTGCAATCCCAGCCACGAAATAAACAGAGTACCTCCCGCTGGGAATCGAATCCGAGACCTCTAGGTCTGACTGTCACCGGTCGGTGGTCTGACCAGTAGACCACAAAGGCGGTTAAAATCTTCGTTTTTTATAAGTGTATTGACCGAAAACTATTACTTGCAAAAAAAAACTTATCTTCATAACATTGCTACAGGTTATAAGTCGACATTAATAAATTTATAATAAAATTCATCACTACACATCGCGATCTTAGGCTGTTTGATTATTGATGTAACATAACCACAAAAGTATATAATTATATCACCATTATTACTTTAACAAAAATTTTCTTAACATTTCCAAAAGCTTTGCTTTCCTTCCGAGTGTTTGTTGGATAACGTGAGAGTTACCTCAATCTATTGCAATTACGTCTATATTATCTGTGCGAATAAAAAAGAAACAATAGCCTTTGTTCGAAATAATCGGCCTCCTTAATTTATTCTTCTGACCGCCGCCGTCGAAATACGTAGTCTTGAGTAGAGCCGAATAAAAAATAATAATATAGAAATAACTTTATTATGTCATCGCTCAGTTATGTGCAGTGCAGGTTCTATAATAATTATTGTACTAAAATAATGCCTTTTATCTGATTGCTTTAATCTCCTAACTCTAGATCTGCGTCATTCGTTTCGATTGGTTCGCCAAAAGTTGTCGGGTCGGTTTTTTATTGTAAACAGAGTGAGCGCGCGTTTTGTTGTCATTATTAGAGTTAAAACTACTTCAGCGATACATAAAGATAAAGAACGTTCAGTTATTAAAATAATATCGGCTTGTGTTATCAGTCACCGGCTATTCTGTGATAAAAAGGTGTTATCTAGAACATAGTCGGATTAGTCTAGAGCAAATCCTACTGCTCTATTGTTGTGAACAGTGATGTTGTGATAATAATAATATGCACATTCAAAATGAGCAGTGAAAATAACCATATTGGTGTTATTAAAGTAATACGTAAGAGCAGTGTGTTAGATAATACAGATGCTCTGTATGATGATGACGGGTTTTTTAGTGATGTCCCCACTTCTGGATCTTTATCAAGATCGATGCACGCACTTAACAAGTATGTAAAGAAGAATTTGCTTTATGACCAAAATGAAGCTTGTAGTGAAGATAAGGCCTATTTTACAAAGGAAAATAGCCCTAACGATTCTATATCGAAATGCGATTCGGATAGCGCAAGCAATGAGTCAGTAGGAAAGCGGGAACTATTATCCAATGATGCAGTTAATGATGTTAACAATGCTAATTCACATAATGACACGGAAGTTGGAATAGTAAGTACAGCTACACTGACTGACGATTACAAAATAAAATCTCTGATGTTGCTTGAACAACCAAATGAAAGGGTTCCTCCTGTGGTCCCAAAAAAAAGTTTGCGTAAAACTTATTCCGCACAACCGAACGTGTCATCATCCTTTGACGATTTAACAATAAGCAGCGAGCACAATAGCGATCACAATAATAGTATAGAAAATGTGGTATATCGAGAAAAATGTGACAGTGGCAAGAATAATGAGAAGCGTCACACAGTGCATGACTTCGATTGGGCGAATAGAACAATCTCATATCCGGACGTGTATGCCCCGCTTCCGTACAGTAAGTACTCGCTACGCGTTGTTAAAATAAGGTTACAACAAAATAAAATACCATACTGTAACCAAAGGCACCATAAATATCTCTCAGAGATTTTGAAAAATGTATAATTTTTTTTTATTCCTTGATTAGTTTTCGACACTTTTGACATTTCGGGTCAGGTGAATTACCACTAACTGCGCTATGTTTGCTCTGTTTTTATAAAATTTACTATCGTCTTCGCTACAAATTATAGAGACCTTAACCACAATAACAATTAAATCAAAAACGTAATAAAATCACGCTAAATTCATTAAAACTTAACACAATTTTTAGATTTACCCTAAAAATCGATTTAAGTTATCTAAATAATCTTTAATGAACGCTATTCCCATACTATCCATAATAAATAAAAAATCAATATAATCTATCTATATATCTATTATCAATTGCCACGAATATTTGTCTGCGCATCACTTCGGCTGCACCTATTTGACTAGTTTTTGTTTGTTGTGTTTTAAAAGTTCAAGGAAGTTCCTATCTTAAGGGGGTGCCGCGCGATCGCAAAAACTGACATAAGTCTCTTAATAAACTTCAAAGCAAATTCAATCATAATGATATTTATAACTAGAACAATTCTGTTTTGAAGTTTCAGACCTAGTAATTTAATTAGAGCAATGTTTTTATTCTGCAAAATGTGCAAAACCATCACGCGCTTGTTTTAAAAATTAAAATTTACTTTTTAAAGAAGGGGGTGCTCTGCGGAATTTCAATACAAATATCTTCATGTAAGAATTATTGTTTCATGTGTAAAATTAAGAAAGTTGTCGAAAAAATATGTTTTTAGGAGTCATTAGATTTATGTATTGTTTGTTATTGTTTAAAGAATTGGTTTCAAATTTCAGCAAGGCCATGACCTTGTGCAATGATCAGGCTAACCTATATGAGTTCTTTTAATGTATTTAACTAATTCAGCGCATAGTACCTAAAAGTGACTTAAAAATACGTAAATTTTCACAATTTCGTGCAGCACGCCCTTAAATAGATATGGACTTCCTTGGTATTACTCTTGTATTACTAAACTATTTGCTATTACCAAAGAGTATTATCTCGTAAAACGTTGAATGCGAACTCTAACGCAATGATTGTCTTTAAGCGGGAGGCACCGATGGAGTAATGGTAATGACGGAAGATTGTCGACGAAAGTTTGTGTGCATTTCGATAGCCGACGCCGAGACGGCTGCGCTTGCGACGGAGCGCGACGCGATAGTAACTATCGTAGACTATTGTTGTTGTTGTTGTTGTGCGTTTACCAGTGAGTGATTGCGATGGGCATACTTAAGCAGATAAAGAGGATGACGGTTCACGGTTGGTGTTGATATGTTTTTATTTATTTATAACTAGCTTTCCGCCCGCGACTTCGTCCGTGCGAACACGCCATATCCCACGACGAATTTCCAATTTTTTTTTTAATACTTAATTACCATTTTCTGACAATTACAAACACAACAAATAAAAATTTAGCCAAATAGAAGTGTAGCCGTACTGAAGTGATGCGCGAACATACATTCGTGGAAATTAATTTTTATTTGTATAATTCGCTTCTAATTAAGTATCTAATTATTTTTTACTTGGAATAAGTTAGTAATAAATTAATTTGACATAAATTTTAATTAATGAATTTACGTAAGCATAATATTAGACTGTCAAGTTTTAAAACTGTTGTTATGATGTTATGTTAGACGTAGGTATAATGAAATTTATGAGATATAAAATTAAGAAAATGCTATGAAACCACCTACATGTGCGCTTATTGTATTAAGTAAGTACCTACTTATTAAATAGCTTTAATTTTTATATAAATGAATGAATAAGACCTACTTAAAATAATATAGATAACGCGAATGGTCATGTTCATCACTTAGGAATTCTTGGACTTATGATTTCGTTATACTCTTACCCTGTTATTATTAAACGTTGATTAAAGCTACACTTAGGATTAAATTGACGCTGTCTCTATCTGTCTTCTTTAAAAATAAACGGGACAGCATCACTTTAAACCGAGGTGTATCATCTGGTCATTTTTATTAATAAGACGGTTAAAATGGCATATCATCATCATCATCACCAGCCTGAAGACGTCCACTGCTGAACATAGGCCTCCCCCTTTGACCTCCATCCTGACCGACAACTCGCCACTCGCATCCACCGGTTGCCTGCGACTCTCACGATGTCGTCGGTCCACCTAGTGGGAGGCCTACCAACACTGCGTCTTCCAGTGCGTGGTCTCCACTCGAGAACCTTTCTTCCCCAACGGTTGTCGGTTCGTCGAGCGATGTGGCCTGCCCATTGCCACTTCAGCTTGCAAATCTTACGAGCTATGTCGGCAACTCCGGTTCTTTGGCGAATATCCTCGTTTCGGATTCTATCGCGCAAAGAAACTCCGAGCATAGCTCTCTCCATTGCTCGCTGTGTGACTCTGAGCTTTTCTAAAAGGCCAACAGTTAAGGACCACGTTTCGGTGCCATATGTCATCACCGGCAACACACATTGGTTAAAGACCTTTGTCTTTAGGCACTGCGGAATCTTCGATGCAAAGATATCTCGTAATTTCCCGAACGCTGCCCATCCGAGTTGGATTCTCCGGGCGACCTCTTTGTCGAGGTTGGACCTACCTAACTGGACAATCTGTCCTAAGTAGGTGTAGTGGTCGACAACTTCGATAGTATCGCTCCCAACAATTACCGGTACGGGTTCAACATGGACATTCGACATGATCTTCGTCTTGTCCATGTTCATTTTAAGACCCACCTGTTGGGATACGATATTGAGGTCGCTGAGCATGGTGTTGAGGTTCTCCAGCGACTCCGCCATTATGACTATATCATCGGCAAAACGAAGGTGAGTGATGTATTCGCCATTAATGTTGATGCCGAATCCGTTCCAATTCAAGAGCTTGAAAACGTCCTCCAACGCATTTGTGAACAGTTTCGGAGATATGACGTCTCCCTGTCTCACACCTTTCTGCAATTGGATTGGTTTCGTACTCTCGTCTTGTAATCGTATCGACATAGTAGCGTTTCTATACAAACATTTCAACACTTCGATATACCTATAGTCGATATGGCAACGCTGGAGGGACTGCATCACAGCCCAGGTTTCGATAGAATCGAAGGCTTTCTCGTAGTCCACAAACGCTAAACATAAGGGCCGATTATACTCCTCAGTCTTCTGTATAATCTGGCGGAGCGTATGTATGTGGTCTATGGTACTAAAGCCTTTTCGGAAACCGGCTTGTTCGGGAGGCTGGAAGTCGTCAAACCTGCGTTCGAGACGGTTCGTAATGACTCTCGAAAACAGCTTGTACACATGGCTCAGGAGTGAGATGGGTCTATAATTCTTCAATAAGGTGTTATCGCCTTTCTTGAAGAAGAGCACCACCGCACTCCTGTGCCATGCTTCTGGCGTAGTACCTTCGAGCATGACGGAATTAAACAACTTCTGGAGGACTACGAGTATCGGTTTTCCACCCGCTCGCAGAAGTTCAGTGGTAATTCCGTCATCACCCGGCGCCTTGTTGTTTTTAAGCTGTTTAAGAGCCATACTAATCTCATACAGGCTGATGTCAGGGATATCTTCGGTATAGTGTCGGGTTAACTTAGCTCTGGTGTCCTGAGCTGTACCAACAGCGGGCTCTTGTGTTGAGGTGTACAACTGTCCATAAAACCTCTCGAGCTCTCTCAGAATCTCCGGCTTCGACGAAATGACACTGCCGTCCTCGATCTTCAGCTTAGTCATTTGGCTCTGACCAATAGACGAATTCTTTGCGAACACTTTGGCGCCTTGGTTCCGCGCAATTGCGTCCCTAATGCATTTAGCACTATAGGAGCGCAGGTCGTGTCGCACAGATTTCGAGATTCGTCTATTGAGTTTGCCATATTCCGACATATCAGCTGAAGATTGCAGTATCATTTCTTTCCGGTCTTCCATTAACTTAATGGTTCCGTCTGAGAGCTTTTGAGGCTTTTTCCGGCGTGGGGTCTTAAAGAACTTAGACCCCACAGCTTGGACAGTTTCCACAAGCCCGCTGCTGATCTCGTCCACAGTTTCGCACTCGGCTAGGCACTGGAAGCGATTTTGGAGTTCGAGTTGAAAGTGTTCCGGGCTCTGGATCTGGGCAGGGCCAGGACGGAGTGTGGACTTCACCAGACGTGACCTCTCGAGCTTGATGTTGATATTCAGTGTGCCTCTAACAATCCGGTGATCGCTACCGGTTTTCACCCTACTGATCACGGAGACATCACTGAATATACGCTTCTTGGTCGTCATGATGAAGTCGATCTCATTTCTGGTTGAACCATCGGGGCTTATCCACGTCCACTTCCTGGTTGGTCGCTTCCGGAAGAAAGAGTTCATCAAAAAGAGTTCCTCCTTCTCCATAAAGTCGACCAACCGTTGGCCCCTTTGGTTCCGCTGTCCATATCCATATTGCCCCACTCTCAACTCATCGCCGTTCCTTGTGCCTACCTTTGCATTGAAGTCCCCCATAACAACGGTGAAGTACGTTTCGGAGGAATGTATGGCTTCAGATATCTCCTCATACAGAGCCTCTACTTCTTCGTCAGGGTGTGTCGAGGTTGGTGCATATACCTGTATGACCTTCAGCGAATACCGATCGGTGATTCTGAGTATAAGGTACGCAACTCTACCTGACACACTATCGACCTTGATAACGTTGTTAACAAGGGACTTGTGGACGAGAAACCCAACACCACCCTGGGATTTTCGTTCTCCTTCCCGGAAGAAGAGCATGTTGCCAGAATCAAGGACTACCATATCCTGCCCCTCTCGTCGGATTTCTGATAGTCCCATGATGTCCCACCGCAATCTGCTCAATTCTTCCTCCAGCTCTACAATCTTTGCATCGGTCCTCAACGTGCGGATGTTGTGTGTTGCCAGGGCCAAGGTTCGTTGGTGGGTGTGTGGGTAGCCGAGCAACTGCCGGTGATTCTTCGCACCCCCTGCTCCTCCGTTACCTGACCAGCTACCCGTTGGGCCAGGGATAAAGGAGCTGCCGGGGACTGGGGGCCGTGGGCAAATATTGTCTGTCATGGGGGGGGGGGGGGGGGTTTGCCATAATCCCCACGCTTGGCAGGCGGCTTGGGGATCGCAGCGGGTCACCGTTTAGCTAGAGGACGCTGCGGCCCGTCCTCCGGTGGCTGGTCGTAGTTTTAGGACATACCCGGGTCCTATAAAATGGCATATATACCTATCGTAATATTGATTCTCTTTTATCTTTCCGAGTAGTAACCGTACTTCGCTGTAAATTGACTGACTAAAACCAAAGTCTCAATAAGAACAATAAAGCTAATACACAATTTTGGCAGGTATGTTCCTTATGTAAACATCTGCTAATAATGAATTTCTATAAAACACCCTCGGGATACGGATGTTTACGCGGCGGGCGAAGTCGCGGGCGGTCGCTAGTCTAAATTAAGAATGAAATCTTGTTGGAGAATTTCATTCCATTAGCTATGCTACGGCTGAGTGGTTTATTATGAAATATTGAGGAAGGTCGCACCGACCTGTAATCAGACACTGACTTGCTTAATCTTTGTTTCATTAGATTATTAAATAAGAAAAGTATATACTTAACCTACATACTGTCCCTCTACAAGGCAAAAGCCTTCACCATTAAAATCCTTACGCAAATCTCTTCTGTAACTGTTCGTTTCTGGCTTTGGAATTCTCTGCCGGCGCATGTGTTTCCCAGCTCCATAGTCCTGGGTCTTTTAAGCGGTCTATTTTGGACTGCACCGGCTACTTACCATCAGGCAGGATGTAGTCACTACGACGAGCCACATTTAAAAAATCAGGTCGTCGCTTTAACCCTTTCATCCTTCAAATTTTTCAATGATTTTAGTACTTGATTAAATTAAACATAAACAATTGCAAATTTTCAGCAGACTGTGTTAATTTTTTGTATTGTTAAATTATGTTTTTTTTGTCGCAACGATATTTTATGATATTAAGAAATAAACGTAAATTTTGATCTGTTTAACTTAATTTTTATTGATCAGGCGATTCAACCATTTCTTAAGTGTACCTATGAGTAGTAAACTCACATACTCCGACTCAGCTACCGAGTGAAACTACCATTGACAATCAAGGCCCGTAGTAAACTCACGCATGTGTGAGATTGTTACCTATGTGTGTTGACTCCTAAACTTTAACTGTCACGAAGACTCCAAGAGATTGCGAAGAATTGAATTTCTATTGTGTCAGGTATTACGACAGCTGAGCTCATCATTGATGGATATAATATATTGGTCACTTGCAAAATGCTGGTTTTTTGATCCCAAACCTGAAAAAAAAAACACTTTGCCTATATAACCTGGGAATTGAACCTATACCTTCGGAGTTCAGCTGAGCTCATTATTGATGGGTATGTACAGTCACGAGCAAAATTATGTAAACAATTTTGACTCTTAATACAATGGATTAAGAGTCAAAGTGTATAACATATTGATGCTCGTAACTCTACCTATTGGCTTACGGCCGTTCCCAATAACCTATCTATCTGTTGTTGTGCCTACCAGAGTTAGAAATTTGACTTAAGCTCGTTACAAATTGTGTCAAATATCTAACTCTAGTAGTCAAAACAACAGATAGGTTATTGAAACCAGCCGTTAATCGTCACTTGCAATATGCGGGTTTTTTGATACCAAACTTGAGAAAAAAAACACACTTTGCCTTACCTGGGAATTGAACCTATACCTTCGGATATTGGACCGAGCGCTTTGCCAGTCGGCCATCGGCGTAAACTATTAAATATTTGAACAGACTTATTAAGTTTTGACCCACATTGAATTACGAACACGAATTAGATAACTTGCTTCGTGACTTCCTCATTGATTAATTTTCATATCAAGTTTTAGTTGCGAATATTATAAAACGTACCTAGTCGTGATAAATATTTTTTTATAGGTTATTAAGTTTCGCAAGGACGGCTATGTACTAACTATTACATAGGCAGTGATTACTATCCAATGGTTAAGACTTTAAACTATAGCGTTGCATTGCATTAAAACTGTTTTAACGGGACCTATAACACGATTAATTTTGTAAGTAAGTACTTAACTACTTACTGCTTGAACGTTTCGGCCGCGATGCTGCGCCCGTGGTCACAAGTTCTCTTGTGTTAGGTCCCGTTAAAACAGTTTTATCCAATGGTTATAGGTAAAGAGACGTAAATTTCTTTACGTAAAGAAAATCACTACATGGCGCCATAGTTTCTAAGAACAGATTTCCCTATCTCTTGATTTCTCCCTATTCCCATTTGGATTGATCACCCTGTACTTATAAAAACCGATAAAAAATAGTGTTTATCTTTTTGTTATTATGTTGATCAGTAATAGTTAATTAACGGTCAACGTAACTAACTTTCCAAGTTCATTGCAAAATTTTTCTTTTTTGAGTGAACAAAACAATGTCTTTACAATTTACATAGAGTGTCTGACAAAACAAAAAACACGCCTACTTTGCAGGTATTTTAAGTAGCGAAAGTGCTTCGCCGCCTCTGTTTACTTTTATTCTGTTACGTGACCGAAATGACACTAACTAACGAAATCATAGTCTTTATTGTTAACTTGGAGGTAATCTATGTTGTTAACTAACCTAAATTATTCGAATAAAGATAAATTTTAGTTTTTTTTTTGTTTGCACTTAATTACCTACTATTAAAAACGTTTTGGAGTTGAGAATACAAAAAAGTATATATTATGTAAGTAATGTAAGTAATAATGTTAGTGTACACAACCTTCATCTACTTAAAAACATCCCAATCGAAAGTAAGTTAATTAAAAAATAATTACTTTCTTTTTTCTATAATTTATATTGCGCTCAAATTAAAGTAAGTGTAAATTAAATAACTCGGTAAAACAACTGGTAATATAAATTTTAGTTTTTTAGTTATGTAATCCATCGTTATCTTGGCCCATGTGGGAAAGCCTGTGCCCAGCCTGTGGGCCGTTTATAGGCTGACGATGATGATGACCTGACTCCGAGTCAGCGGTTAATCAAAGATTAGTAGGTTCGGTTCTAATCGGAGTCCTCAGTTTGCTTGGTGGTAGGGCCTATTCTAAGTCTTACCAGGGGGGTGTGACTCCGCAATTTAGATACGTTCGGCCGGCCCGCCTCCCAGGCAGGAGGGCGATCGCGTTAAATAATCTCAACCAAACTACAACTGAACCTCAGCCGTTATATAGTGCTATCGCGTTTGACACACGCGATGGCGCTATACGAAGTTAGCAGAACGGCTGCGGTTCAGATGTGGTTTGGTTGTGAATATTTAGCGCGATCGCCCCCCAGTAGCCTAATTCACGTAACAAAACTTCAACGACATGCAAGCGATTTGATCGCTGAAGTCACTTTTCGTATTCACGTATCAATCGCACGATTTTGTTTAAGTCGGTTTTGTTTAAGCGTTTCACGTGCATTAATCGAAGTTCGATCGTTGCCTCCGCGGTATTCACTTATTATTTTGACGTTTATTTTTATCGGATTTCAGCGATTACACGTCAAATTAGATAATTTCCAAGTCGTTGGAAAAAAATAATAAACATTTCTGCATGTTCTGTTAACAAAAAGTATTTGAATTTATTTGGTAGAACTGTAATGGCAACATTAAGTTTAAATAGTTGACAAATCGCTGAGTTGCGTTCCTATCGAGTAATCGTTCTATCGAAATGACAGGTGAATACGGATTTATGACTGTTTTTCAATAGGACGACTTCTAAACGTAAACGACATTTCGACTATTACGAAATACGTGAATAAGGCCACAGGACGCCTAGGCGTATGGCAGTAAAGGTTGCCGCTCGCGACGCACGCGCCACGTCGCGCGTCGTCGCTTAACTCGTAATCCCTGCGCGCGCGCGTAAACCCTACGCTCTGTGACGTCATGATGTCAAATCGATATCGAGTCAGCGTTGCTTAACCTCCGTGTGACGGGAGTTTTTTTTATGTACATATGGCATTAATTAATGCCATGCCGGTCCTTCAGAGTTAACGGAATATGAACGCTCGGGTCACACGATAAGTTTCAATTTCGCGTGAATGTCGTTAGAGAGTCAACCTTCTGTACGTAGTACTATTAGTTATTCTGTGCTCTTACTAGCTAGCTTCTAACTTTTTATCTCTTTCACTATAAAACCGAAGTTTTTAGAATTTTTGTTGTCCGTCAGTTAGCGAGGCCCAAAGAGGTTGAAGCTGGTTGTTGGAAATACATACTCATATTTCCTGTAGCTGTTCAGACAATTAAGATTCATCGTCATCAACCAATAGGTATACGTCCTTCTATTTATTTTGCACCAGCCTTTCCACGTGGGGAAAAATTAGATAAAGAAGCAAATATTCGATATGTCTGTGTACATACGTGCGTGCTACTTTCCCAATAAGTATAAACTCGGTACCTGCAACTAGCAAAAGTAACTTCCATTGACGGTTGTAATCTTATCTGCGCGGTGTACGAAACGCGTCGCGGTCGTGTCGCAAGCACGTGCGCAGAATAGCTGCGCCTGCGCAGTGCGCACGCCGAGAAAGTCGCCGCGGCCACTTGTGCATTCCGAAGGGCTTTCGATTTCATCTCGCCGCTGGAGATGGTTAAAAACCTTTTTGAAAGCAAAATAGAACATTTTGGCTAGCATTTTTATCTTTTTATTTGAAATAAGACAGTATTGTTGTATCTAATGACAACATTGCTCTAGTGTATTTCGAATTGCTTCCGATTTCATCTCTCGGCTAGAGACAGTAAAAACAAACTCACCGAAATAAAATTTTAACTAAAACCGGACAAGTGTGAGTCGCACTCGCCCACCGAGGCTATCATACAAAGTATTTTTTTTTATTCTTCGTTAAAAATCGAAAACTATACATCATAAAAATAATTAAAAATCTGTTTAAGCTTGTGCCAATGAAGCCCTTTCATACGATACCCCTTATGACACGGTTAACTCAATTCAAAATTTGGACCGCCTCCGTTCCTGGCATAAAGACCCTGTTTTAATGATTTAATTACAAATGTATAGCTTTCAGATTTTTCCCTATATTTTTAGGATAAGACAGTAATACTTGCCAATTTTCATAGTTCTAGGTCAACGGAAAATACCCTATAAATTTTGATTCCCTCAAGAGTGTCGAAATATACTTTTTTTGGCATAAAGACCCTGTTATTTAATGATTTAATTACAAATGTATAGTTTCAGATTTTTCCCTATACTCGTAGTATAAGACGGTCATACTTGCCAAATTTCGTAGTTCTAGGTCAACGGAAAATACCCTATAAATTTTGATTCCCTTGAGAGTGTCGAAATATACGTATTTTTGCGGTATAAACGGACAGCTGTCTCTTGAGGATCCGTAGCCTGTATACCCGAGTATATCGTTTAAATTTAAACTGAATTCCTCCACGCGTTCCCGTGATAAAGGGTCTTGACAGACAGACAGACGGACAACAAAGTGATCCTATAAGGGTTCCGTTTTTTTCCGTTTGAGGTACGGAACTCTAAAAATACTGTAAAAAAAGGGATTAATCTAATGAAAACTCATATCTTCTCGTGCATTAGATTTCATTCCACTGCTGAGGACGGGTAAAAAATCTTATCGAATGCTTAATGTGTCAACAATAAAATTTAAGTCCTGTTTTGAGAAACGTTAATTTTACTATCAGTGTTTCCTTAAAAGATCCTCAATCATTCCCGACGACTTAGTAGATAATAAAAATAAAAAAATATTTTTAAAATTTGCTTGCGCATTTTTACTTTATGTTACTTATCTATTAAACCAGATAAGTTTCTCGGGCGATGGGGAAATATTTTACCTATTTTCAATGTTGGAAGGCCTGGCTCCAGCAGTAGGACAGGTATTAGCTGATGATGATGGTGATGAAACCAACACACTTTGAACAAATCGTACTGCGCACAGATCAGACTCGCACTCATCCGAATTGAGTTCCCAAAGCAAGCGCACGTAACACTTCCGCTCGCACGAAACGTATCCGAAAACCGGTTGCGCCAGCAAAGAATTACGTGTCATCACATCACATAATCGAATATCGCCGATGGCCACGGTTACGGCATCTTACGCGGGCCGGACACCATCGTTTCCACCATCCTACACTTTCGCCTCTCTAAACGCAACGATTATTTTATTATACTCGTACGTAGTCACGCCTTATAAGAAATACGTAATTAAGAACTAAAACCGCGTGAAAGTTTGAAAGTAATTAAATTATGTTTATATTACGTGTGTTTTTTTTTGAGAAAAGTTTTAGTACGTACAGCCTGTCTCATGTGGGTTAATATGATAATTATTGCACTCCGGAAGAACATGAGCGTTTAATATCATAAGAGGTTTACAAAATGCGCGATTAGTGTGACGATATCCGGTTGACTTTGCGTTAAGAATAATTTGACGGTACCATAGTTTCTATATTAATCTGCGAAAAAGAAAAAGAAAATTATATAAGTAACATAGGCATTTAAAATAGTGTAATTATCCAATAGGTCACCCGAGACTTTTGCTATTTTGCTCTACATTTAATTTATCATCATCATCATCAGCCTATAAACGTCCCACTGCTGGGCACAGGCCTCCCACGTGAACAATATTAGCACGTGGGGATATTGGGCCATAACCCACCACGCTGGCCCAGTGCGGGTTGGTGGGTTTTAACGGCTGCCATCTTACGACAACAACCGGGACCAACGGCTTAACGTGCCTTCCGAAGCACGGAGGAGCTCGAGTTGTTTTTTTAAATTTGGTCACCCATCCAGCGACCCGGCATTGCGAAAGTTGCTTAGCAAGCAAGTTCGCAAGCCGAACGCGCTAGCCGCTGCGCCATCGAGCTCCTCATTTTATTTACGTGCCGGAAATGATAATTATGTTCAAAGTTAAATCTAGGTTTTCAAACATGGGCTGTCATAGCCCACAACTCCTTTAATAGAATGGGTATTTATTAATTACAATGTATCTGTTTCTGTTTCGTCACGAAATCGCATGTATATATTAATATTCCCCACAGGCTTGTTTATTTTTACTGTAAAATTGAAATTGGAAATAAATTGCTAATTAACATAATTACAACCCTCTGATACCGTCTATTAGCTTTAGCTGATAGCATCAGAATGATATTTTAAATATTCTTAGCGCCACTGGGTTAATTGTGACTCTTCGGTATGTGATCGAAGGTTTTAGTGCTAAGCCATCTTAAATAATTCACTATTAAAAAATATGTTATATCATAGAATGCCATCAGCTTGTCAAATCCATAATATGAATAGTGTTATTGAAAATTAAATTGTAAAAACATAATCTAAAATAGTGACCGTTTTAAATATTGCACCTTTGGCCCCGGTATATATTCTAAATGATAAACTTAACATGAGAACTTAAATAAAAAGATATAAATAAATTGTGTTAAAAAGTAAGGGGAACTTAAAAGTAACAATCCAACTTAAATCAAAACATCGATCGAACTGTGATCTATGACCCAAATCTATCCATGTGGGATGGTCTATGCCTAACCGTGAGACGTTTATAGCTCCTTAACTGTCACGAAAACACCTTGAGGTTGCTTACAATAGAATTTATATTGTGTCTGGTTTAACGACAGCAACAGCTGAGCTCATATGCTGATGATGAAATGCAATCCCCACAGAATCCCCTCGACGTTACCTGGAGAGCGACGTGAACATCCACTATCGATGCCCGGTGCGGCACGACCCGCTGCCGCTGGTGCCGGAGCGCGAGCTGGCGCGTCAACAGGCCGAGCATATGAAGAAACTCTATCGGGAGCAGAAGCGGAACAAGTACTTGCAGGTATGTTGACTATCACTCAAAGAGGGAAGCTACTTGGGGACTTACCATCCATTCTTAGAGCATTATTACTTTAATCTAATAAGCAAATTCCCGAGGCCCTGGTGCCTGAAGCCGTAGGTGGAACCGTAGGTAAGATTAATGTAATATTGCTCTAAGATGACGGGTAATCGTATAACGGGATAACGGGCGTACCGCCTGTCGCTGGCAATAGTACGCCTTCAAGCCGAATTTGAAGAAACTAAAAGCAGAAGTCACAGAATAGATAAAGAAGGTGTTCAGTGGCAGAAGTAGAATAAGTAATGGCAGGTATGTTGACAACCGCTCAAACAAGCACCTGACCATTTGAACACCTGCTATCGATGACGGATGAGAAACGACGTGCCATCACGGGTAACTAGCCTGGCATTTGAAGATTGTCCAGAACAGAGATGGAACAATTTCTTGCAGGTATGTTGACTACTACTCAAATAGGTATCCCACACGCTATCTGTGCCATGTGAACATCTACTACCGTTGGCGGATGAGGTACTAACCGCTGCTATTGGTATGGATGCGCTAGTTTATCAAGCATTATGAAGATATTAAAGAAAGTCTACCGGGACCAGAAGCAGAACAAGTACATACTTACTACTACTTAGGTAGAAATGAAAACTACTACCTACACGATCTTTTATTTAGGTGAACTGGAACAAACTAAAGTACATATTTGAACTTCTTTTAATTTTTATTAGTATTGTAGCTTAGCAAGAAACACAGCTCTACATTAAATATTATAATTAAGTTAGTTCTAATCAATATCGTATTTGAACTCTTAGATCATAAACGCATTCAATCGGTAATTAATCATGTTTACGAAAGGAATTTTCTCAGTTCAAATCGCAATTCCTTAGTACAATGTATCTAAACATGCTTTATTTTGCAATTATATTGCACCCACTATGAAGAGTGGGATAGGTATTTACACAATGGTGAATAGCTAGTTACGAACACTGCGCTGATACAACATACAGACACATAAGTATGACACCTATGCTTGGTACTTCTACAAGTTCTCTATTCTATATAAATATTACGACACAATACGCGAAGAAAGTCTATTAGTAAAATATTGTCAAATGAAACGCATGTTTATGGTTCGATGGTGATAAAGCTTGTTCTGTATTAGGTCTGTCACCATTACAACCATGGTAACAGTTTGTTATGTTCAGTCAGTTATAGGCAAGGTAGCCAATTCCTAAGAGGTGGACAGTTTGGACAATCAGGTGGTGATGGCCTTTTTGAAATAAAAAATATGTAAGTTAGGTATCTTCATACGTTATTCTACACAGTTGGGATCAACTTTTTTGATGCAGGAGAAAATGCATTAGGCATTCCACTGCGCTCTAGGAGAGGTTATATTCTCACTTTAACTAAACTAGAGTTCAAGGTGTTATTTATAGGACATTTCCTTTTTCAATCAATCTTTAGTTTTATGTAATCATTGGTATTTTTTTAGGTGCCTGTTGTCAGAATACAGCTTTCACCTAATTTCACATGAGGAACAATTTAGAGATAGGTGGTTAATTTTTATATTGACCAAAATGTTACTACTATTGGCATTTGTACTAAGTTTTCTCGGTCAGCTGTTGACAACTCTATATTCATATCTTCTTTTAAAATGACAAAAAGTGTAGAAAATCTACTAACAGAATCATAGAAAGTAAATATGCACATCTGTTAAGAAAACACGTTCAGTAAAAGCAAAAGTTAAGATTGCAATCACCGTCGTCGGTGTACTAGCAATTTTCTCCTTAAGCCGGCGAATTAACAGTTAAAATCGATTCGTAATACAAAGCATCGATTATTCAGAGGATCACGAACGCAATATCGAATGCGATTAGCGTGTCAGTCAGGCTGCGATTGTTTAGTCCAGTTTAGCGGGGGTTGGCACGCGACTGCAGTTTGATCGATATCACACGATAGCGGTCCCACGGTTCGTCTCGACTATTGTTATCTATTGGCAACCTTATATTTCGCACACGCAGAATAACTGACGTGTTTTTGTTGTGAACAAATATTACGCATAAGGTGCATGTCATTGCTAATTAAACTTTGGTATGCATTGCGAGAAATGGAAAACAACTTCGTCTGAGGCATTTACCGCGTGTCTGAGGAAAGTTACATTTTTTACATTGTAGAAAGGCAAAGTTTTCTACGCACGTCTTTTGATTACTACTTAGGTAGGTATACTAAATAAATGTTTTTTATATACGTAACACTCTACCTAATATAAATATAACGTTTCTAATTAGTTCTCTTTTGTCTGTCCTACGTCCGATAGTATCATGTGTATGATAAAGGGATTAACATAAGGCTTGAGCAGCACCGCCGTAACATTATCTGCTATTTGCGGTTTCACTGTCACGTCGCACGTTCAGTTTGTCTCCATTCTCGGTTTCCAGAGCGGTAGTTATTTACGTAAACAATTCGGTGCGCACGACAGACAGTCACGTAATGTAGTGTGTGGATACTGTGAATAATACAGATATTTCGGTAGTTACTTCTGCTTTGCTGCTTTTGTGCGTGTTTGTCATTTGTTAGTAGTAAGTTGCAGTTTCTGGATTCTTATACAGGATGTTTGTGGCTGTTACTATTATTAGGTTCCTGAAATTTTAGTTCATTCTCAGGACATTTAAATCTCTACTTCGTAATTTTTTATGAACCGTCTATAAGCATTTTTACGATTAGTTATTGTTATTACAATTTAAATTATTGTCTTAGCAATATGACTAAGTGCGATATATTAATTTAGTTCGATTAAAATCATCATCATCAGCCTATTCACTTAATGAATGGCTATTTCACGAAAACGAAGGATTGTAGGTAGGTATAGGACCTGCAAAAAGTACGATGAAGTAGGTACCTATTGTTTTAGTTGAATTGTTTAATGTGTTTTTTAACTACTGATAAATTATTTAATTACAAAACATACTGAAATCATAAAAAAAAAACAAAAAGGTGTGTTAATGTTTTTTAAAATAGTTTAAGTACTTACATTAAATATAATCTAAATACTTACTTAACTTTTTTTGTGAAATATTAAGATTACTTAAAAATAAGAGAAACCTTTGGGTAACTTTAACTTAAATCCCTTTAAGTTAGCCACATGCCAAACACAGCTACTGATTCAGAACGCTCTAGTAGAAATTATTTCAACACCTTCTCTTATTTCACAGATCTCTTATCGGCTATCTCATTATTGATATTGGCTAAGTGTCACTTGAAAGCGACACTCGCCGGATGCGTTTGAATACGTTCCACTTAAGTCGTTAAGTCGGGAAATTCTCCAATTGGATATTTTCACTTGCCGTTTTCACTACGCTCTGCGGAGGTGAAATTACCCGCAAATGAACTTGTAATAAACGCGCTAACCAAGCCCTCCTCGGCAAGGAGAGATCTTAGTTATCTCAATGAGTAAGTAGAATTCGTTATGGTCTAGCCAATTGTAGGAAAAACCATTTCATAAACTTATAAGGAAGAACCACTTTTGATTTCTCCAAGTTCGACGCTCGATACTGATTTGTACGATACGTTTATAATTAATTGTAGGGGTTCTTAAAATATAAAGCGAAAGCGGAACTGCTTCCGATGTTTACGCCAATTTGTATATTTGACACAGATAGCAATAAAAACAATAAATGTTTGCATTGTAAGAATTTAGGATACTTATGTATACTTAAATGAATTTTATTATAAATAAGAAACAGCTAAGCTCGCCTCTATAACTATAACTTGTATTATAATATAATCATAATACTTACTTATCTGTGAATAACATTACGACTGGTTGCCTTATCGCATCTATTCTCGGTGAAATGGTCTTATCAGCTCTTACTGTAAGTTTGATGACTGTACATGAAGATGAAGGTAAAGCGCCTCCCCGTATGGTGTGTAAAAAAATAATAAAAAAATAGATTTTTCAATTTGGATACATACTTACTCATACTGATCGAACTAGCTAAACATGCTCTGCGAACCTATAAAAATGCGTGAATTGTCGACGCGACCTTGCTCTCGCGCATACCTCGTGAATCGTGAATAACAAATACAAAAGTCCGTTACAAAATGACCGGAGAATTACACACTTCCTTTGCTGTTATGTGCCGTGATTGTCAATGGAATTGTGACTTTATAAACTAGCGTATAGCGTACAGAAAATGACGTAGAAAGTGAATTTGTACATGTACATTCAGCAGTTGTACCTACGCTACGAGCATGCGGCATAACAAAACTCAGATCGTTACCGGCGGCTCGTGCGCGAGAAAAGATCATGATAGTATTGTGTTTGTGCGTGAACATAGTAGTGTAGACTTGCATTGAATATCCGATGAATAGTTAGAAATTTGTGAAAGCTGATGTTTTTTTACAATACCTAAGTACTTACTTAGAATTCTATTGAGTTCTGCTAGTAATAATGTGTACTATAAGCGAAGTGCAATTGGAAACGGTACGTTTAAAATTATTGGAGTTTAAAAGTGAAATTGAAAATTTCAGGAAAATGAAATTCACCCAGCGGATATTGAGGCGTTTGACGCATCCATGAAGGTGAACCTTGAGAGACGTGTGACTGATGATGTGGTTCTAATAGTGTGATTTTCTGATCATCTTTTTTACAAAAACACCATGCTATTAACATTTGTATTTGCTCTAAATCATGAAAAATCACATGCGTTTTTACAAGTTTTCAAGACATGTTTAATTAGTTGATAAATAATTTTCTTTTATAATATTATCTAAATAACTAGTTTGTGCTACTTATAAACATTTAAAATCTAAAAGTACTTACCATATTATTGTTAATTCATTGTATTGACATGGTAGTTAAAACGCTACAGTTGCTAAATAAATTTTCAGCTAAATTTTTCCACTTTAAAAACAATTGCCAACTTAAAAATTTCAAATAATCCACAGGAGCTGCAAGATATGCAAAACAGGCGTCATCAGGACAACTTTACACCGTCACAGAAGAACATTCTCCCCTTGAACCGGTACGACGAAGCGGAAAGAGTCATGGCCAGAGCCTTATACGCCTTCAATGGACAGACAGCGAGGGAGCTGAGCTTCAGAAAAGGAGACCTTATCCACGTCAGAAGACAGATCGACTCCAATTGGTACGAAGGAGAAATCCATGGGAGAATAGGACTGTTTCCTTACAATTACGTTGAGGTAAGCTCTACACCTTTTTATAGATACTAATGCTTTCATCATTAGCCAATATATGCTGGGCTCAGGGGAACAATGTCATATGGGATGATCGGACTTTAACCTACTACGCTGGTCCAATGCGGGTTGGTGGGTTTTGACGACTTCCATCTTACGATAAACGCCGAGAGCACCTTATTTAAATTTCTTCTGAAACGTGGAAGAGCTTAAGATATATTACTTAGAAAATTAGGCATTGTCGTGAAAACATTATCCATACTCAACTGTACCGTTATTTTTGACGTTTGCTCTCCTGGATATTCCTATGATTCTGTTTTCACATACGGCACAGGTAATTACGTTAACCATGTCTCACTTGTACAATTTTATGGAAACTTAATAACCCCCCTGTTGTTTACCTACTTAATGAATATGAAAAATTTTTGACCATTCAGATAATGAAAGGCGAGATAGCACATTCGCCCAAGAAGCCAGCGGTGGTGGAAGGCAGAGCGCGGGCGAAATTCGACTTCACCGCACAGACCAACCTCGAACTACCTCTGAAGAAAGGTGAGGTGGTGGTGCTCACGAGGAGGATCGACCAGAACTGGTGGGAGGGCAGGAACGGCACCAAGACCGGCATCTTTCCGGACAGCTACGTCACCATTCTACAGGAACCCAGCCAAAATAAGCCAGGTGGGATTTAGCTATTGTGTAATTTTAAAAAAATCAAACATTTGCAACGTAATATTTTATTTTTTGCGTTAATAACGCTCAAATAAACTCGAAGATAACGAAGCGTATAAGACGGTTTACGCATTTCGGTTTCCCATACAAACTTCAAAGTCGAAATTTTTTTAATGCTTAAGTGAAACACAGGGATCTAAATAGTTTGTTAAAAATATTTTTAAAAAACGTTATTTTAGCTGAGTTATTGCGATTTAAAGTCCGCTATAGAAAGTTAAAAATTACTAAGTAAATAATAACGAAGTGATTGCGATTTTTAACTTTCTATAGCGGACTTTAAACCGCAATAACTCAGCTAAAATAACGTTTTTTAAAAATGTTTTCAACAAACTATTTAGATCCCTGTGTTTCACTTTATCATCCAAAGTTTCAAAAAAATTGGCTTATTGGTTATTAAAAATTTCGACTTGGAAGTTTGTATGGAAAATCGAAATGCGTAAACCCTCTTAAGAAAATTACTGCCGCCCACTTGAGGTAGTATTTAAAAAAAAATTGAAATTGAAAAAACGTTTATTGACATCACACAACAAGCGCACAAATGAACAAAACAAAAAATAAAAATAATAAAAACAGTACATTGCGCCAAATTTTGTGATGCTAAACGTTTCTTTATCTACTCAATTGCTAGTTTTTTTTGTAGTAAGTAGTTTTCTTTCGAGTTTCGAGAACTATGTAAAACTCCTCCGATGTAAACCATGATAGAAATCGCACCAGGGACCCATTGCCAATGGTTAAATCGCTGGACTATACAGAGGAGGGTTTAGAGACATACAGGCATATTAAACTTAGATATTTTCTTTTTATCCAATGACATGTGATTAGAATGTCATTTTTGTTAACCTTATCATTGTAACATCACGCCGGATTAAAGGCCAATAGTGAGCTCATTCACTTATTTGAATTATCTACAACAACACTTTCTGTATGTCCTTCATATCTAAATTCAATACTAATAAAGTCTTCATATTCTCTCAAACATACAAACCTTGAAAACTTCAATTTCTATTGTTTGCGTCGCGTGTAAACAATTTTCACACGATTAGTTACAACGCGGATAACAACTGGTAGTTATTTCGAACTGTTTCAGTTAATCTTAAGCTCATGCCGTGCGTTTAATTAGGTGTACACGTCAATGACCAATAAGTATTAGTTGTAGTATACAATTAGTTGCGATGTAAACATGCAGTTTTTATACGCCGGCCAATGTTTACTTCCGAGATTCCTGTTTCTGGTTGTATGTTTAATCATTTAAAGTATTACCTAAGTAATGAACATTTGTTTTTTGCTATAAGTTTAGAGTACTCACAGTCTATAATTATATTATGCATTGCCATAGTTTATGTTGAATTTGAGATCACCTCTTATTTTTGTCAGTTCAATCCAGCTCGAAGGACCAAATATATTTTTAACAAAGCAAAAGTGTTTCCACCGTCCACGCAATTTACATACATAATTTGACTAGGCAAGATATTTTAAATATTAAATTATTACAAAAAATATTGCTACCTACCTTTTATACTTACTTACCGACTGCTGTCGGTAACAGGGAAGGTGGCCAAATCTTGGAGATCTTCGATAAGTATGTATGAGGGCAACACCACAAAAACCCTTAACCTTATGCCATGTACGCCATAAACCATAAACAATTGTCGATTATTACCGTCATTGGCGTACAAAACACGTTACCGCTCGTCGTCGAGTAAGACGACAGTAGTGGTCAAAAGGTTAAACTTATAATGCAATGTTTCAAATAATATTTTGCAGAGCCCCAGCTAATTATCAACAGTCACGATAAGCCAGTAGCGTCCCCGGCGGCGCACGGCCTGTTAAATGGGACCGCCAAAAGGAGTATGGGAGCACACAGCTACATGCCTCAGCCTAACAACCCTGCGCTGTCCAACGCACCACCCGCCACACAACCCTTGCCCGGTGAGACGATCATCATCAGCTGCTTGTAAATGAACGTCAAAACTAAACCTTAGCTGTGCAAGCTTAAAAGATCTAGCACCGAGTAGAAGCAATGACAGCGTATTGTCACTCTCACTTATTATCCTGTGAGATAAAGGCCAAAAGGTCCTTAACGTGGAATACGTTATTTTTTTTAATTTAAAATACAATTATCATCAGCCCATAAACTCCTCACTGCTGGGCTTTAACAGATGGCAATCTCACATGGACATAACAGAAGGCAAGATTGGGCCAAACCCTCAGAATAATAACTAAAGCATAGAAGGAGTGCATTACATTTGAGTGTTTACACCGTTTGGCCACAATTCGAATTACATTTTTGTAAAGGTCGCTTTTGAATTCGGTATCATAAACGGTGACCGGTTCTTATTTTGCTTAACATTTGGCGTTTTAGCAACTTATTTTGTCTCTTTTCTTTCAATGTTTATGGCCCATTTGAAAAAATAGTACAACTATACGAGACTCGTATAGTATAGTTATAGTTATTATTCTATGGCCCAAACCCACGCTGCGACCCAACCAGCGCTGGCCCAATGTGGGTAGATAGGTTTTAACGACTGCCATCTTACGACATGGACAACAGCACATGGGGAGAATGGGCTAAAAACCCACCACGCTAACCCAATGCGAGTTGGTGGGTACTATAGTCCGGCAACTTCGTGCGTGACTGTCCCGCGGGGACTTCTTGGCGGGAAAGTGAAGCGTCATCATGTCTGTAGTTTTGTATTATTTTCTAAAATTTGTGTTTTGTCGAATATTAATGTAAAATAATGGTGGATTATTAACCGTTATGTGTTCGTGAACGTGCATGAGTCTTGGCAAATAAAACAAAACAGTGCAACATCACTTTTCAAATTCTCTAAAGAAGTCCGTGTGAGATTTAGTAAATACCCACATCTTTACAGGAACTCAAGGGATTTGGGGGGGGAATATCATTTAGCGTTATTATCATCATTCATTATCATCTTATAAGCATAATAAATTAACTCTATTATTTCGACTGAAAGACTAGTATCCATGGTCACGAAACAAATTATTAAAAAAAAATCCGTCCCGCGGGGTGACAGACGGTGGCGAGGACGAGGGACCCAAGATGTCAGAGGGTAGCGGGTGGTGTAGCGGGGAAGAGCAACGCGTGCAACTGTGTATAGTCGTGGTCTAGAATTACGTGCTACCTCGTCGCCGCCAACGTCTGTACCCCGCAGGATGGTCGCGCACGAAGTTGCCGGACTATAGAAAATTAGACACATTCTAATTGTTCCGTTCCCAGGGTACGTGGCGAAACCCGCGCACGCGTCCCTCACGCCGTCGGAGCGCGGCTACGGCCCGCCCAGCGGCGCCGGCGTCGACCTCAACAACACCGAGCCTCTGTACGTCGACACCAACGCAGAAGCAGTGCCGTGAGTACCTTAAACATTGATCCAACGTCCACCGTCTTCAAACTCACATTCAAACTCAAAAAAAATTTTTTTAACCAATTTACATATTTGAAAAAAAAAATTGAGTTTGAAAAGTTATAACAGTGCTTTTGAATGTCCAAACGTTAGTTTGTTTGCATGCTACCCATTCAGGACGTCTTTAACTTCATTGTATACACTATAACTTTTGCAAATAAGAGGGACAAACAAATAATGCTTCCTGAGTTTCTTGCCAGCTTTTTCTCAGTCAAATCCGAACTGGTGGTAAATTCAGTAGGTACTTAGTATAGATTTAACTAAATGTTAGTTAACTGTTATTTTATTCGTTTTTGACGTCAATAAGTGCCTGTAAAGACTTATATTGAATAAATTATTTTGACTTTCACCGATTTTATCTAATTTAACAAATTACAGTTAACTGTAATTTTATTAGTTTTTGACGACCATAAGTGCATGTAAAGGCTTAAATATTAAATAAATTATCTCGCCCTTAGATACCGCGCCATGTACAAGTACCGGCCGCAGAACCCCGACGAGTTGGAGCTGAGCGAGGGCGACACCGTGTACGTGTTAGAGAAGTGCGACGACGGCTGGTACGTCGGCTCCAGCCAGCGCACCGGCCGCTTCGGCACCTTCCCAGGTAAGCTATCACTGTTAAGAAGTCATCTAGTAACCTACTGTTAGGATGTCACCTTCCCTGGTAACATATTGTTAGGATGCCACCTGCCCAGGTAACCTACTGTTAGGATGTCACCTTCCCAGGTAACCTATTGAAAGGATGTCACATGCCCAGGTAACCTACTGTCAGGATGTCACCTTCCCAGTTAACAGCCTTGAGTCGAAGAATTACTTAAATAATGTGACCTAAAGCTACGTTGGCCAAAATCTGGCCCAAGAGTTCGCGTTGGGTTGATGATATTGTCAGGGTCGCTGGCAACACCTGGATGAGATCGGCTCAGGACAAAGGGGACTGGCGTAAAATAAGATTTTTTGTCTTTAAATTGTGATTAGTATACTCGCACTCAGGCCTGGATCTCCTATAGTTGAATACGAAAGAAAAAATGACAATATTCTGTAACTTGCAGGTAACTACGTGGAGCGCATCTGATAGCGCGAGATGTCGCTGCTGCGGCGCCTGCGCCGCGCAACGCTGTGCGCGCGCCGCCAGCGCTAACACGCCGCAAGAAACAGGACCTTAATGACTCCACATAAGGACGATTATACTCCAACTGAGAGAAATCTATCCCTTTCGAAAGTATCGAAAGACATGTGGTTCCGTTCGCTTGGATTGTACTTACCTGGCTTTAAGGCGCGTCCGGTTGCCGAGAGACATACGTGACAATGAGTGTAGGTATTATACGCCGAAATTAAAGAGTGTCACAGACCAGTTGATTTTATTAAGTACTACAAGTAATTATATTCGTATGGATAATGAGTCATTGAATGATGATTTGAAAAATTTCATTACTTTTATCCTAAATAACGTGCCTAATTAGTGTATTTGTAGTGTAATCAAATCGATTAGTCTGTGAAGAACATAATGAATTTCTAATATCAATATAACCCGATAAGTTTTAGATAGCATTGTTGAAAAAAATGCCTTGCCCCAGCCTGTAAGGCTGAAGATGTACTGAGCTGGCCAGAAACTAATTATACCAAACGATACCATGACCTTTATATAGAAATTGTACAAACAAGTGTAATCACCAAATGCTATTAACAATAAATTGTTTTCCATTATTTCATAATTAACTTCCAATATACCAAAATTTTCTATGGTTTTCTTTTTAAAAGTGAACATAATCATTCATGTCTGTGTAAGGAATCCAAAGTTTGTTTTATGCGTCCCAAAGAATATGTTATCGGTTAATAATTATTATGATGTTGTATAATTGTATAAAAAATAATAAAAATACTTATATACCTGTACAATTGTTTAGTATAGTTATTTATTTAAACGTAGGGGTGAGGTTGGAGCTCATCTTTTAAAAGTACATTTTAAAAGCATGGAGCCGGCACTTGGATACTAATCCTTATGATTAACAATTTTGTAAAGTACATAGTTGTGAGTAACGCTATCGGCAAAGGTCAAACTTTGAAATTTTAACAGCAATGGGGTCGTTGACTGTACCACCTTTTAACTCCTAAACTTCGACAGTAAGTACAATAATGACACTGCCATTATTCTAAACATTAACCATTTATTGGTTTGATCTAATCACTAATTTATGTAACCTTAGACGTGGTTAATAAACACTCAAGCTATGGAACGGAACAGTGACGTCATAGCTTGCTGTTCCCTCAACAATCTTAGAAATAAATTTAGTATTGACATGTCAATAAAATATCTAACCTGTCAACTACCCTATTGGTGTACTTTAGATGTCAACAAAGTTTCGACTGTTTGTAATGATTGAATATTTAAAAAAAAGATCTGGATAATAAAAAGTGCGATAATAATTATGCATTATTGAATCTTGTCCTCAGCCTGATAGATTATAAACTCAAATTCTACTGCTTAGATCTTCCAAATACCTCTTACTATACCTTCGTTCGTTTTTTATAGAAATACTTATATCTGCACTTTTTATTATTGAGAAAAATAAAATAACACTGAAGAATAATTAATTACCGAGTATAAGTATTAGTTACCACATTAACATAATTATATTAATCGTATTATAACTGTAATACTCAGACAACCATGCAATGTGTACATAGGGCGAGTACTATCGGTAACGTTGACAATACAATATCTACTGTATGCTTAATTAAAAATTAGGTGGATGGTGGGAATAGTTGATTAAAATTTATACTCTTATGAACCAGATTTATTGTATCTAATGCGAACATTATTATTGTAGATCTTCTCTATTTATCTTTGAGTGACCATGGACAAGGTATAAAGTTTAAACACAAATTACTTTTATGCGAAATTAACTAAATTGGTTAGGTAAGTATTTCAAACTGGAATATTTGTAAATGTCGAAAAATTTCTTATGATGTTGCATATCGTAATAACTTATTTGAAACAATTTTATTTAGTCCCTTGTTCATTGTTATTCGAAACAAATGCATATGGTCATACTGATGATTTTGATGTCTAGTCATGAAACAAATTTTGTAAATTTTTATATTGTTATATACAAAACGCCCTCTTGATTACGGCATCTATAATTTATAAAACCATACATGTTTACAATATTATAACATTTATATTATCATATTTATTAGAATAGATGAATTTTGTATGCATGCTGGCTAATGGAAAATTTACTCAATAGATTTGTTTTCAAAGTGAAGTTTCCCCTCGCCCTATTTAAGCTTGTTTTGTGTATTAAACAGAAGCGTTCATTATTTTTTTAACCCATTGTATTGTTGTATTTACTTTTGTTAATTTATTTTTAATTAAAGCACAAATGTTTTATTTTGTTGTTGACACCTCAACATACATTAATTGCTATTGTTCAAAATCATCACACCTAATAAAATAATCTTTCTATTTAAATAATTGTGTTTCATTTATTGTTTCTATTAAAATTTCCCTCTATTTCATTTAGAACCACTGTAAACAATAAACGCTATGTAGGTACTACCTATTGCTCTAAAAATATATATTTAGATATATTTTTGATCCTTATATTGTATTTATTGTCTACTAGCAGCCCGCCTGCGACTTCGTCGGCGTGGACCCGGTACCCCGTGACGAATTTCAAAAGAAATCTTTAATAAAAACCTTATACTAACGATTACAAACACAACAAAAAAGTTTAACTAGCTAAATAGGTGCAGCCGTTCTGAAGTAGAGCTTTTTTTTATTTATGTTAGTTAAGATTGTACAAGTAGTAGCATTTTAGATTAATATAGAGCTCGGACCAAATATTTGGTCCGAGATATAGAGCGTTTCTTGTGAATTTGGTTCTAAATTCATTCTAATTGAGGTATGAGGGCAGCACTGTCGTGACAGTGCGCCCTTATTGAGTCCCACAGAAAAGTTACGGTTGCATAGCAACCATACTGTCAACAAACATAATGTTTAGTTGAAGTTTTTGCTGTTTGTAGAAATTACTTCTAATCAAAGTGTTCTATTACAAACACAAATTATATTCTAACAGCATATTAACATAAACAAATGACGATGGTCGAAGCAGACTGGAGAGAAATACTGAGTTTCTCTCAGAGGGAACTAATTCAAGCCGACAAAGAGAAACTCTGTGAAAGTCTGTCGTGGATGGAAGCGGACGACATCGAGTTGAATTTTTCCGATTTGAAGACACTCTTCCGTCTAGCTCAAGACATTTTGAAATTTAAAAGTGAACAGGTACGTAATAGGAAAATATTATACGAAAATGTTAAAATAAAAATAATGATTGGTTTTTTCTGAGGTAAACCGACTTTTTCAAGTGTTATTTCCAGTATCAATATACCTAAATAAAGCATTGAAATCTTAAGACAGGAAAAAAAATGTTTAGAGTTTACTACACGCACTATTCAATCTACGGACCTACGGACCATGACTACGGTAATGATGAATTGAGGACTCATGTCAAATGGGTTAGAATGCCTGGCTAAATTTACTATAATAAACGGGTGTAGATATCCTCGTGTGTTTCTTTTCGAACACTCGAGGGCTTCTTATAGTTATTTTATACGGTACCTACTTTATAGAATTCATATTCCACAGCCAGTGAGGTAATAAAATAGAGACGACACCGCGAAACGAGCTTTTGGGCATTGAATTGCGGCCAGTGCTTCCACAATGAGGGGAAGTTCCCCTTTTGTGGGGAAATTAGGGTTCGGAGGGGAAGACAAAAGGGGAAATAGATGAATACGGGAAATCGAGGGGAAATCATGGGTAAAGCCTAACCAAGAAAATAAAAAAAACCGCCATTTTGCGGAAAGGAGACCCGGCGTTTTATGTTTAAGTTGTAACGTAAAACAATCATGCAGTATATTTTTTAATAGTTTATAATATAGGCTACCCATCTGGCGACGATCTTTTTTTCTTTTTTTTAGATAGTAATTTACTATAGCAGAATAATTGGGAAATCTCAATTGTGGCGCGAGGAAAGGAAATCATTAAAGTGGAAACACTGGTTGCGGCCCATGGGCTGTAAACGCCTCAGTGATTGTGAGTGGCCCAAGCGATTGTGGACCTTAAGACCGCAAAGCAGTGCGCAAAACATTGCTTCGCGGTTGTCCCAGACGCCCACCCAGAGGGGCCGAATCTTACTAAGCAATATTCGTATGCAAAATTCCATAGTATTGTTAAAAATATACTGCTCTTTAAGAGATGTAAATAGGTACTACAAATAAAAGATGAACAAGTAGCAAAATGTGGTCATGTAAGTATCCTAGGACCAAATATTTTTTAGTCCTATAGAAATCCTATTAACGTTTACAGGACCGCATTTGGGCGCACTTTACAGGACTATTGCGACCTCTAGTTATTTTGTTACAGTCCGGTAAAGTGCATATTGATTTTATTACTATTTTATTGAGTGCTTCTACAAGATCACTGTGTCCTATAAAGATCAGGTACACGCACTGACTCAGCGTGATTAGTCCTGTAACAATCTGGCGCATGCCGCTACTGGTGTAATTTATCCAACAGTGGTAATTGTGATGTCATAACTGGAGCATTTATTTTTCATTAATTTTTAATGGTGGAGGTAAACGAAAAAAAATAATATTGGAATTGCAAATTCTTTATTACTATTCATTATCATAAAGTTTGATAACTTTTTGTGTTTTCACTGTTAAATAAAAAAATAACTTGCGAAATAAATTTTATTGATAAAGTATTCGATGATAATAAACATATGTTTATGCGCCTTCAAAAGTAAACATAATTATTATTTGTAAATTCAATAATTATTAGTAAATACAGCCGTCATCAGATCGGATCGCGGTCCATATTGTAATGCATTTATCAGGAGCCTTACAATGCATTTTAGTCAAAGTTAATGTTATTATAAGATCACAGTCCTGGACACCATATTGTTTAATTGATGTCAACAGCTGATCACTCTAATAATAGCAAATGCAGGTCATATATAAGTAGAATTTTACCTATAATAGTAGCAGGACGTGCAACTTTGGTGATAGAAATCCTTTAGAAGTCACGACAAAATCAAATCAATCTTATAATATCTTCGACCTATAGTAGCTATACCTAAAACGTTTACAGAAGAACTTTTCTTATAGAAGCATAAAACAAAACGTGAACAAGAATAAATAGTCTTGTTAAATGCATTTATAGAAGCTTTGATATTTATTTTTAATACATGCACTTATAAGACTTAAGTTCTTATAAGCATCATATAATGTAATCCTGTAAACGTTTATAAGACTACGTAGTAGGATCGGAAGTGCTTGTAGCGTAAATAGTCTAATAAGATGTTCTCGTAAACGTCTTTAAGACTGCGTAATAGGATCGAAAGTGCTTGTAGCGCAAATAGTCCGTTAAGCTGCTTTAACAAGATCAGTGATTTTAATCAAAGCGTCTATTAGTGTGCTATAAGATGTTTAGTCTTATAAGTCAACAACTATAGGAGAATTTTGCTGTTTGGGAGGCTTTCTGGTGACTTACTAATGTTAATTAAATTTTATAAAAAAGCAAAATTTCTATCCATTAACCGCAGTAAAGGTTTTATATCCGTATTTTATTAACCAAGATAATAATATCAATTTTGAATTAGTTTTAACTATTGGACTTAGATAAAACATTATCTAGTCATATTTATTTTAGTTATTTAACACAGCCACCAACAGACTACACTCAAAACCTTATTTGAACTAATATGTGCGAATATGAAACAGGATTTATTAGGACTTTTTTATACTTTTCGAAGCAACCTGTATAATAGTAGTAAGTGTCAAGGATAAAACCTGTTGATATGTTTGAACTAGTCTCTAGGTCTGGTCTGGTCTATAACTTATTTTCAGGTTAATAACTTGAACGGCAAAATAGAAACTATGCAAAGAAAAATCAATAAAACCAAATCGAAAGGGCATTATACAGGCAAGTAACATTGTAAAAAAGAATATTAAGCAATAAGTATTACACTAATTCAACAATTCTAAATGTTTTTATCTGCCTTAGAATCTCCAGTGAAAAGTTCTGATAGTGTGATAGAAACAATCACGCACCAAGAGGAGGTTATAAAAGCTAATAAAGAGATTTTAGAGCAACTATACGCAGACATAGCAGAGCTGGAAGGAAAGAAAAGTAAGCTGGAGAAAGATAAGGACAATTTGGACAAAGACAGCGATTCTAGTCGCGACGTCCTTTCAGAACTGAATGAATTGGCACATCTCGAAAATGAAATTATCATTAAAAATAGACACGTACGCAAACTACTTAGTGACGTGAAAGTAAGTTATTAATATACAAATGAATTGCTTTGTAGTTTCCTATTTTATACGGGTAGCTTTTACGATCTTTTTAATTTTTAGATATTAGAAGATGAAAATACAAAGTTAAAAGAAAAGCTGACTATTCTAAAAGACAAGCTTACAGAAGCCACTACTCTCATAGAAAATCTAACAGAACAATTATTTGCATTAAATAACGAAAGCAGTCAATTGAAAGGTAATCCTAAAATAAAGTTATCGTCAGTACCTTCCAATTTTGCATGGAATTAACATTAGTTTTACTACAGATGCTTTGGGAAAATCTGAAGAGAAGAAAGCCCTATTATCTGTGGAAATAGATAACCTCAGAAAAGAATTGTCTATAAAAGAAATCGATAAAGAAAAAATGTACGAAGACATCAGATCAAAAGCTCAACATTGGAAGGTGACTTTTAATTGCTGAAACTTACATAACTAACCCTTGATCATTTGTAGTAGGTACCTACCTCGTACCCACTCGTTGACTTTAATATCATTATCAAATAAAAAGAATAATGAACACGAGGAGCTCGATGGCGCAGCGAGTAGCGCGTTTGGCTTGCGATTTTGCCCGCTAGCAGCTTTCGCAATGCCGGGTCGCTGGATGGGTGAAAAAATGTAAAAGATCTCGAGCTTCTCCGTGCTTCGGATGGCACGTTAAGCCGTTGGTCCCGGTTGTTGTCGCAAGATGACAGTCGTTAAAACCCACCAACCCGCATTGGGCCAGCGTGGTGGGTTATGAGTTATGACCCAATATCCCCACATGCTATTGTCCACGTGGGAGGCCTGTTCCCAGCAGTGGGACGTTTTTAGGCTGATGATGAATAATTACGTAACAGGAATTTCTATGTTATGTCTAGTTTACTCCAAATAGTTAACGATTTTTAAATCAAAACAAGGTGAGCACTTATGTCGTAGGATAATTGAAAATTTGGATGTGAGCGAAAATCCTACTATGTTTGCAATGCGCCAGCAGTAACGACTTAGTTTAATGCCTCCTATAGTTGACATTCCAAAAAATTTCAATCGTCGGATAAAACTTATTCGTTTATTAAAGTATCAAACAACTATTTTGAAAATGGATTGTTTAATCATGTCTTTTCTTTTTTATACTTAATACTTAATCAGATGGATAAGTTTTATCCGAGTATTAAAAAATCGGCCCTAAATCAACTCGTCTTAAAAAAAACTGGGATGAAAATAGTTCGGAAGATCACGGAGTTCATTCCTTGTTTCATTATATTTCCAATTATCCCGTTTTACGCAAAAATACATACATGTATAACATATTACATACAATCACGACTATTATCCCCGAAGGGTTAGTCAGAGACTAGGCAATGAGGAAGCAAAAGCAGTCCTGTACCATAGTCCACTTTTTACCAAATAGCGACTGCACATGTGCTCAGCGGTGGTGAACCCATCGCCGCTCTATGCTGATGGATGTTTAAGCAGTATTTAGTCCATTAGCCGCCTTTTACAACACCCAAGGGAAGAGAGAGGGTGGTAGTATTCTTTCACCGCTACGCGCGTATCAAAAGATACATTATTATATATAAATTAAAAAGCATTTCGATGATAAGGTTTACAATTTAAACTCATATTCCACCTCTTGAATTGCAATGTAACCAGTTTTGAATTTTACAGAATGTAGCTAAAACAAAGAAGCTGGAAATTGAATCTCTATTTAATGAAAACACAAAATTAAAAAAGAATCTTATTCGTGCTTCGCAGCCAACTTCTTCACCAAAGGTAAGATTATTATAATATACATAGGATAACTATTGGGTATAGACATTTTTCCATGTTTTAATGCCAGTTTTTAGGGTTCCGTACACAAAGGGTAAAAACGGGACCCTATTACTAAGACTGTCCGTCGTCTGTCTGTCTGTCACCAGGCTGTATCTCATGAACCGTTATAGCTAGAATTTTCTCACATGATGTATTTCTGTTGCCGCTATTACAAGAAATGCTTAAAACAGAATAAAATATATATTTAAGAGCCCATACAACGAACGTGATTTTTTTGCCGTATTTTGTTCGAAGTAATAACGGCAACAGGTAGACTTTTAAAATATTCACAGAATATTTAGTTGTGCACTTCAAAAATAAATAGTTAAATTAAAATTAACTAAATTAAGGGAGCCCCCCCCCCTTAATTTATTTAATTTTAATTTAACTATTACGCCTATACAACAAACGTGATTTTTTTGCCGTTTTTTTCTCGATCATAATAACGACAACAGGTAGAAACTTGAAATATTTACATAGGTTATAATATAGTGTCTAATGTTGCATAAATAATGGTATGGAACCTTTCGGAAGGTTTGTATTTTATGCCCAAGTACCTACTAAATAAATTTATTTATCACTGTTTTATAGAGTAAACACGTAGATGTGGAGGAATATCAAGCTAAAGAATTACAAGATAAACTGTCGCAAGCCTCAAAAGAAATAGAACAATCTGCAGAAATAATAGAAAAATTAAAAGCAGAAAATAAGGAACTCAAACTTATTTCCGAAGAATCTGCTGAATATCAAATTTCTGAAATCAAAAATGAAAGTGATGAAAATAAAGAAAAGATTATAATAAACAAATTGAAAAAGAAAGTTAAAACTTTAACCGTTGCTCTCCAAGAATCTGAAGAAATGATTGTCATTAGAGATCAAGAGGTAAGTATACAATATTTATACATACATATATCTAATACATATAATCACGACTATTATCCCCCAAGGGTTAGTCAAAGACCAGGCAATGAGGACAGTAAAAGCAGTCCTCTTCCATAGTACACCCTTCACCAAACAGCGACTGCACATGTGCTCAGCGTGACAGGTGGTGAGCTCATCGCCGCTCTATGTTGTTGGAAGTATGTGCAGTCTTTAGTCCATTAGTCGCCTTTTACGACACCCCAAGGGAAGAGAGGTGGTGTGGTAGTATTCTTTCACCGCTACGCGACACGATTTATTATTACCATATTAATTTATTGTTGCTTTAATAACAATCATGGATTGTTTTAATATTATTATTCAATCAATTCAATCACTCAATTAATTTAACATAATATTATTTGTTTTAAAACTTGATATTTTAGCTAGCTGATATAGCATCCCAACTGCAGCAAGTGCAGTCGGACGATGGCATTAAATCATTATTGCATAGTTTAAAGAACAAGAGGAGGCAGTTAAAATCTAGAGACGATGGAATAAAATCGTTAGTCGTTGAAGTTAATACTTTAAATCAACATATAGATAATTTGCAACTTGAAAATGAAACTCTAAGGTGAAATCTGATAAATAATCGTAAATAATATATTTTTCATTTCTGTACATAGGTACTTAGTGTAGATGTTTCCAATTTGCAGAAATAAATTCAATGTGCCCCGTAACGAAGTTGTCTCTACCAAAGGAGTTCTAAAAAGATTGTATGATAGTGAAGACAACAATAAAAAAATTACAAAATTGTTGAAAAAGTCAGAAAATAAACTAATATCTATTGAACTCGACAACCACTTCTTACAAAATAAATGTAAGAGATTTAAGGATCAGTTACTTGAATTTGGATGTAACAAAGAAACAATTGCAATACTTGAACAAGATGCAAAAAACTACAGTAGTCAAGATCCTGAAGATGAAAAACAACTGTAAGGATATAGGGTTTCGGTAAAACACTTAAAAAAATTAGTTAATAACTGTATTTGTTCATTACAGAACCACAGAACATTCATCGTCTAATAATGGAACTGGCTTAAAAGCGTGTAGCTGCGATCCTGAAGTACAAGCTTTAACGGATGAAAATGAGGGCCTTAGAAAGGGACTTCAAGAAATCCTAAACTTTTTAAAAGATAATAGTTAGTACTGTTAACTTCTAAACTTTATTTATGTCATTTTTTTTCACTTACACTAACATGCACACTCACACACACAAACTTTTATTGTACCTAGTTATGTTTAAAAGGTTAATAATTGTAAACTGTATGTATAAATACTGCCATACCTCTGATACTCTTTGGGGGCGGGCGTTGTTATCTGCTACACAGTTTTCAAGCTTAAGCGGATAGCATCGTTTAAAAATGTTATATTTGAAACCATTTATCGTTCAACAAACAAATTTTATTATTTTTTATTTATTTATTTACTTCATGCTTATGTTCTTTAATATTTAAGTGACAGCTTTCATTTGGAAATAATTTATTTTTATATCGATAAAGGTACCACATCATCCGGAATATTATCTCTACAATGTCCTAGTTTAGACGCTGTCTTACAATCAATGGAGGCCCGTCACTTAGCCGGCTGGTTGGCACCGCATATGTCCACCGTGTTGGAATTACGTACAGCATTAGGTGGAAGAGATGCATTATTGACAGCATTACATGAAGCCAGGTATATATTTTTTTAAGTAAACTGCAAAAAATAGCATCAAGTTGTATTTATTTTTTAATATTCTACTCTATATAGGAAAGAAACATTTGATGTCATGGCGCAACTTTCTAAGGAAGCGCAAAAATCTTCTGAACTTGAGAAGAAATTACAAGATGTTGAAATGCAGAATGTTTTAAATACCGACGACGATATAATCGACAAAGATGATGGGAAAACTAAAACAAATGAAATACAGAGAAAATCGAGTCACGGAGAGTTTGGCTCTTGGATATCACTTGAAGAGATAAAAGTAGAATCTTACGACACAAATGAGATTGAAAATTTCGTAACCAAACGAAATATATCTTATGAAAATTATTTAAAAAAAGGATTAAATTATTTCCATGACAAATTTAGAACACTATTTGAGAAAATGACAGATATCGTAGTGCAAACCACTGATAAGCAAAATCACTGGTCAATTCAAGAGGAGCAATACAAAGCAGAAATAGAAAATCTTAAAACACAACATAATCATGACGATACAGAAGATAATAGTGAAGACTCGCCTGGAATAGTAGCAATCTTCAATACAAGTTCCTTAGAAAGGAAATGTTTATATTTAGAAGAGTCGTACAAATACATAAGAACAGTAAATGAAAATATGAAAAATGAGATCTTAGAAAGTAAAAAAGAGTCTATGCTCTTAACTTTCGATTATGAAACACAGATTCAAAAATTAATGTTAATAATGGCTAATCTTTTTGATAAGCTACGTTATTCCATTTCAATAGAAACGTTTTGGAAGCAAAACTCTGAACTAAATGAAACTGTAATAAAGTATAGATCATTATTAGATGAAAATCATAAAATGGAGGAAAATTTAGACCTTTTTGAATATTTTGAGCGTAATAAAAATGATATCATAAATACTGTGCGTAAAATTTTTAAAACAGGTAAGTACGTTATATTTTTACGTTCGTTAGATTTCATACCTTTCGATTTGTGTTTAGATTGCAGTTTAAGAAAATGCATCATTCATGTGTTTCTCGGTCTATTGCATACAGCATTTTATAGAAATTGACGTTGTTTCTTTAACGAGTAATTTATTTATTAAACTGATAAATTTTTAAGTTAACAAGTTACTATTTCAATACGTGGACTATCGCAGTGGAGTGCTTTTGCAGTAGTCATTGCCTAGTCTCTAACCCTTTAGGGATAATAGTCGTAAACCCTTGTATGTATGATAAGTTTTAATTATTTTTTTGTTTTTAAAATTTCTTTGTTTTCTAGGCTTAGGCGAAGATGATACAATAAAACCTCTTCTATCTACCACTGAACAATCTATAGTTCAAGAACATTTGAAGAAAGTTTGCTCAGACCTGGATGAGAAAAATAATCAAATAAAACTATTAGAATTAAGAAATTTTGAGCTTCAGGCAACGCAAGCCAAAATAATGTAAGTATTTTAATCATGAAGATGGAAAAAATAAACATTTTGATCTTTTGAGGTTGTTTTATTTTATTTCAGTGACGAAACTTTAGCTGCTGACACAATACAAGAATCTGATTTCATGAAATCTCAGTTAGAAAAACTAGCTGACGACAACAAATTATTAAGAGAACAATGTCAGCATATTAGCAATCAATTAGACATTGCTTTACTTCAGGTAACCTACTTTAGTCATATTTGCAATGAAAAACTATTCAAATATTATTTTACTACTTATCTAAATTTAATATTTTAGTTACAAGATAGCCAACAAAGACAATTCAGTTATGATATAGAAATCAACATGTTGAGACATCAAATTCTAGACTTACAATCTACTAGTGATAACAAAGCCATTATTGCTAGGTAAGTTAACAAACATAATATATATCTACCAGCTTAATTGATCGAAGCCTACCCTGTTAACATATTTAGACGTTGTAAAGCTTAATAAACTTACTCTTCATACAGACTGAGTGGAGAAGTTTTAGTTGCACATTTACAAGCGTCTGAAAGCCATAAGAAAATAGAAAGATTAACCACATCATTAAATAGAGAGAAACAATTTAGAATTGAAGCCGAAGAAATGTTGAAAGGTCGTCAAAAGATTTTTGACATATACTCTTTGAGATATGAATCTAAATTCAGGTAAACTAATACAATAACTAAAATATTTTCTAATAAATGATTTTTAATTGGTAATTAATCTCGTGTCGTGACATAAAAATAATAACGCACAAATAAAAAAATAATCAAACTACATAAAATTTACTTTTAGATATATGTATAAAGTAATGCAAATACTCAGACTGCAGTATCATGGAAGCTTACCTTTGGCGTCACTTGAAAATTATTTAAATAAAATGGAAGAACTATCTAGAAAATCGTATGCAGTAAACGAGAAATTAGAATATATTGAGGATCTACAATACAGTTTGATGACTAAGCATTCAGTGTATGACCAAGTACTGGACTTGACTAAAAATAATTGTGTTGAAGAGCAAGGCGGCTGCGCACATAAGCTGAAAAATATGGTTTTGGTAATTATTTAACTTTAATAAAATTGAAAATAACAAAACTAGTAGTAGGTTGACTGACATTAGATTTTTTTTAGGAAGGCATACACTCTCGTGACCAGTGTCACTATGACCAAAAACTGAAAGTATTAGAAAGCTCTCGAGAGGATTTACTGAAACACTGCAATAAGCTAGAAAACACGCTGGTCCTTTTAAATCAAGGCTTTGAAAGGTCCGCTCTAGATGTACTTCATAGAGATGATTCGGATAACAAAAATCAACTTTCTAAACTGGAATTAGAAGATATTCAGTCAGATGAAGAATCACGTGGTAATTACCAACTATCTATTAAGTACAAAAGTTTATTAACAATGTATTATTTAACTTATCCATTATTGTCAAAAGGGTACACATAATTTTGAATGTGACATTACACTTTTTTTGTTAAATTAATATTAAATTATTGTTAAAGGGAGCAGGACCATCACTTTATCCAAGCCACAGGTTATTAAACCAGTCGCAAAATTTACAGAAAGTGGTAATCTAGAAAGAGGAGAAGTTGTAGTTACGACTAAAGAAATAAACAATAAACAAGTTAAACTAAACAATGTGTTTGTGCAAACAGATTCAGTAAGTTCTAAAAAAATCTTAAAATCTATTCAAACTGACGAAGATGAAGAGAAAACTAAGCTTATAGAGCGATTGAACTATTTACAAACAGAAAATGATAAAATAAAAAAAGATTTGGCTGAGGTAAAAAAATCTTCATCTCAAAAATATCAAGAAACAGTGGATTTAAATACACAGATAACTCGTTTACAAGCTCAAATAGATAATCTGACTGAGCTTAATATGGAAAAGGATAAGTTAACTGAAAATTTAAGAGCAATTATCGAAGACTTGAAACGACAAAATGATGATTTTAAAAACTATCAAATAGTTCAAAGAAATAAATTAAAAGATGCCGCTAATGAAGATAATAAATCTCTCGTTCTTGCTCTAAAGCAGTTAGAAAGTGACAAACACAATATTATGATGGAATACAAAGAATTACTTCAAAATGAACGGGATGAATATTCGAAATCAGTGAAGGACCTGAACATGAAAATTATGGAGCTTAATTCAAAATTGGAAAGGTAGTACTAAAGTTACAAGTCTTTTATTTACCTATGGCTATTATCTTGCTAATTTTACTAGAACGCGGTATTTTTTAAACAAAACTATCAATCATTTTACCCGCCTCATAGATAACACCTTCGTAATCTTTTACGTAACCCGCTAATAACGTCTTTATTACAGCAAAGAAAGTGACAAGAACGCCAGCAAAGCAGATGCCATCAAGGATGTTATCAGTAAATACACATTGAAAATAGCTCATCTCGAAGATGCCTGTTTCAAGTCCCAAAGTGATTTAGATGGGTGCAGAACGGAATTGTAAGTGACTTTAATGTTATTGTTGTGATTTACATGTATAATTAACACAATAAAAATCTTAGTTTTGTTTATACAGAAAAACGTATCAAAGTGAATTAGATCGCTGGAAGGATTTAGCTATAGAAAGATTATCAAAAATGGAACAACTGAACTCTCAATTGGAAGAACGGCACTGTCATGAGGTTTGATATTTATTATTATTTAACACTTTAGGTATGTAATTTCTTAAGCAGACAAGATAAGGAATTGTTTTTTGGTTTGGTATTTTTAAGTTCGCTAAACGAAGACATGACAAAGCGTAGCGTCTGTGAAATGTTTTACTTAAATGTGACAGTATTCTTGAAAACTCAAATTGTGACGATCATTATGACGCTGATCAGATGGATAACAAAATTTTATTTATGAAATAATATAGTCATACATAGAACTTCTCTTTGTTGAAAAGGGAAAACGGTGTAATTAAAAAGCTCTAACCCTTTCAGGTAGACTCATATAAAGCAGAAAATCAACATTGGCTGTCACAATTGAACGAAACTCAGCGTGAACACATGGAACTGCGCTCGCGCCTTTCGGAGCAGAAAGCTTTGCACATGAAACAAATGGCGGACAAAGACGCGATCATCGAGCAACTGCGCTCTGCTGTTCATAATTTAAAAGTACGTTTTCTAATTCATTTTTTTTTTCCTAAAAACATCTGCACACCGCCTCTGTAGTCACATAATTAAACTACGTTTATCACTAAATCAAAGTATCAGACCCAGAGGTCCCGGTTTGGATTCCCAGATAAAACCTAAACAGTCTTCTTCTTCTTTGTCGTTATGCTCCTGGCAGAGCGGTCGTGTTCGTTACGTAGTACTATCGGAATCGAAGGCGGCAAATGTTATTCGTCTCACGATGTCGCGTCACCTAAACAGTACAATGGTCCAAAGAAAAAATGTAATATTTTGTTACGCTAAGAGCTTAAAAAACTTTCACAACATTCTTCCGATAACTTTACTCTAAAAGATTTTTGTTTTAGACGCAAATTGTAAGCATGCAGACAATGATATCGGTGAACGACCCCAGTTTCGATTTATCAGCTATTGTGGAGGTGGACGAGACAAGCGACGCACTATCCCAGCACGGTTCCGACAGGTTGGAGCTAAAGTTCGAGTCCACGGTGGACATTCTCGAAATGCAGGATGACCTTGCAAGGATGCCGGCCACTTCCACCACAATCTGGTCAGTTCTACGATTATTCTTTGTTTTTTACACAAAAAAATTATAGACAAATACCGTGAGCGCTTCAAAGTTACCTTGAGCCATTAAACTAAACACTCATCATCATTTGCACGTATAATATAAACATTTAGCATTATTTTACATTCAGGTTATTCAGACGTTACGTTTATCTGGTTGTTTAGCTGGTGACGCGACATTTCAAAAATAACCAAGAATTTGCAAGAACGCTACCTAGTTGCTTCATCGTACTTATGAGCCGTTTACACGTATTAAGTTGTCAAGTAGGTAACTTAATTTTAAGTTAATTTTAACTAAATTCTTGCGTGTAAACAGTCACTTATCGCAGCTCTTTAGTAGCAAGTGGTAAGTAAACGATTTAGTGGGCAAGTGAACAAGTAGAATAGAATCGAGTCTATTTTTTGAGTAAGTAACCGCCCCTCCCGCACCGCTTGCATTCCCCGGTAGGCGTGACTTCTACTAAATTGTCATTTAGTTGACGTGTGGACGCAACAATTTAGTGAAGTATTTAGTAAAGTCGTGAAGTCTCGTGTGTGACGAGAGCCGGTCTTGCCGCGATGTTTCACCGCCGTATGCACTAAAGAGTGCTTAAGTAAATACACGTGTTTAAATAAAGTTAAAATTAACTTAAAATTTAGTTACCTACTTGACAACTTAATACGTGTAATTATTAACGAACGAAGCCATTATTTAAGCATAGAATTTACGACTTCATTAAATTGTTGATCGTCCATCTTGAGTGAACTAAAGAGCTTAACTACTTAAATACGTATGAACACCTACTTAACTTTAAGTCACGTAAAATTTAGTTAGCTACTAAATTGCTACTAAACTACTTAATACGTGTAAATCAGCCATAATGGCTGATTTACACGTATTAAGTTACTAGTAAGTACTGTAGTTAAGCTCTTTAGTTCACTCAAGATGGACGATCAACAATTTAATGAAGTCGTAAATTCTATGCTTAAACGTGTGGTCAGCACATTTAGGCAGTGTCAAGTAAGATATTAAAGTGAATATTTTTTTGCAGAAAGTAGATGATAATGAAAATAAGTGATAAATGAACGTTTAATTGTAAATTAACCAAACCCCTTCAGACTCAATAAAGCTGTGGGACTTTATTGAGATCTCACACGGACTTCTTGAGAGAATTTGAAAAGTGATGTTGCACTGTTTTGTTTTATTTGCCAACACTCATACACATTCACGAACACATAACACTAAATAATCCACCATTATTGCATATTAATATTGGACAAAACATAAATTAAAGAAAATAAAACAAAACTGCAGACATGACCCTTCACTTTCCCGCCAAGAAGTCCGAAATATAACGCATTTAACTAAATTGTGCCTGTCCAAACGTGTCAAGTGACAAGCCCCGCCCACCAACTTAACCGAAAAATAGACAGAATTCTAATTTAGCTCTTTAGTTGTTAACTAAATTTTAACTTGCAACTTGCTACTAAATTCTGTGTTTACATGCACTTAATCACTTAAAATTTAGTTAAAATTTAGTTAACTACTAAATTACTTAATACGTGTAAATCGGGCATTAGTCTGCGGGCACGAGATTAGCGACGGCCGAGCGAAGGCGACGCGACGCGACGGCGATGCTTATCAACATGGACACCTGCGCACGAAACGAGCGATGGCGGGGCGATGCGATCGAGCGATGCACGGGCGACTCGGGAGCGACGGCGGCGGCGCGGAAGCGACGAGAACAAATGAACAAACTAGTTTGATTAGGTCTCTCGCGATTACAGTAGTGTTGTGTTGAAAAATATTAAAGTAACTCCTACCTAATGGAAATAGAAATTGATATTGAAGAATTTAGGTATCTCGTGTATTTTGTCAAAACCTGCTCTATGGGACAGTAAAAATGTTCACCATAAAAACAAAAAATTTTAAATAAGTTCAATTTTCTGTAAAATGAAATCAAATGCGTGTAAACTCATTCTGGTATAGTTGTAAAATTTTGTTGGATCGCACCTTAGCTCGTAAAAATTGTAGAAAAATCGCCTAAAGTACTTTTTCCTTCATTTATTGGATGAACACTATCTCTAGGTAATAATAACTCCGTTCTCATTAATAGACTTTGCTCCAATTTTTCTCTTTGACGTAAACTTCTGTTATGATGACGTGACATGTTGCTCACAACACTACCTCTAGAGCGACATGGAGCGACAAGTTTCATGCCCACGTGAGATATCGCGCCTCGTCGCCCCGCTCCGCCGTCGCGTCCCCGTCGCGTCGCGTCGCCATCGCTCGGCCGTCGCCAATCTCGTGCCTGCAGACTTACACCTACAATTACTAATCCGTAATAAATATATTATAAAATATTCTACATAATATACAGGGTGATGAATCCAAATGGGTCAGTAGGGAGAAATCAAAAACTATAAGAGATAGGGAAATCTGTTCTTAGGAACCATGGCGACTATTTTAGATTTAAAGATAACGAAACGTTGAAAAAAATGTCTGAAAAAATTCCCATCTGAGGTAAACATTTTTTTGAGTTTATTTGAGCGTTTTTTTAAGGCATATAATCAAATATTACGATTTTAGATTTAATAAAAACTGCTTTCAATAAAAAGTATGTCTGTAAAAATTCCCACCTGAGGTAGACATTTTTTTGAGTTTATTTGAGCGTTTTTAACGCATATAATCAAATATTACGATTTTAGATTAAATAAAAACTGCTTTAATTTTTTTTATTAAATCACATAAGTACGTAACCGGAACTCGAACGCGCGGTCTCTATCTCTGTATACAATGTTAGGTATAAATTCTGCAAGTTTATTCGTTGTTATTGTTGATGGTATGAATAAAAAGTCAAAATAAAACATTTTTAATGACATCTTGTTTACACTATTGAAAGAAAACCCAAAAATAAGATAATATTTTTTTTAAGGTAGGTACCTAAATGTTCAAGATGGTATCCATTTTCCTGGATGAAAAAATTATGTATTAAATGTATGTAATTTTAAATATATATGAAACCGCGGGTTCGACTCCCGGTTACGTATAAGATTTAACAAAAAATTGAATGCCGTTTTTATTAAATCTAAAATCGACGCCATGATTTCTAAGAACAGATTTTTTTATCTCTTATAGTATTTGATTTCTCACTACTAACCCATTTGGATTGATCACACCAATCTGAAAAGATGAAGTTACGTACTCATTGTAGTAACTCTCAGTTTGTCCTCTATTGTAGTCGTCCCTATCATACTAACGTGCTGTCTTCTGGTATAATGTTCTTTCGGAAACAACATTTATTTTTGTTTCTTTTCAGGCAAGAGCCGGTGATAGAACGTTTGCGTCGCGAGAAGCAGTTGTCTAGCAAACAGAACGCTATCCTGCGTCGGCAGATAAAAGCGCTGGCGGCCCGCGAGCGGCGCGCGCGGCTCGATGCGCAGAACCTTAAGAACCAAGTGTTTAGGATGTGAGCATTCTCACCATTTATAAGTTTTATTAAACCCTTAAGACAAGTGGTTTGTTTCTTTCCATTATTCCAAATTCTAATACAAATGTAAAAGTGTTGAAATAAATCCATGAGCCGGATTTGAGTTCTGATAAATTATTAACGAATAACTAAGCAGACTTCTCATGTCATTTTTAACACTTTTTTAACGTTTTTTTTTTAATTTCAATCACGATTCGGCATGGTGGTAATCTCTGTTTCCGTATCCTATCTTGACGTTAGCAATACCAGAGGTATCACTTACTTGTTGGCGACCCCTTCATGAAATGTGGAATGTAGTTTTGCATCATAAATGTAATGTGAAGTTGCCAACGTCCTCTGGGAAGACTTACAGAAGTTAGCTTAAAGTTCGTTCTTTACAGAAGCACGTCAGGCAGTAAAGTAGCAACGGCCGAGTCGGCAGCTCTCCAGAGTAAGATCGCATCGCTGCAAGCACAACTGACCAGTGCAAGGCGTGACAGTAATTCTTCTATTGCTCTATGGGACAAATGGAAGAGGTTTGTGTGGTTAAATCCCGTTAAATATTCCATTTAAATTTATAGAACGCGAAAGTTTTGATCTGCTTTCACACTGAGATGTTAATAAAGTGGTTTCTATGTAACCCAGGGCACAGCAATCATCTGATCGCTGGCAAGCCCGCTACGAGGACAAATGTCAGGAAGTTAAGAAGGTGGAGGCCAGCTTGCATCTCGCCAAGTCTGCTGTGGTGCGGCTCGAGAAGGAGAAGCGGTTACTGCTCTTAAGGCTTTCTGAAGTTAAACGTCAGTATTTTTATTAAAATTAAACACTTTTTCCGCAATATTCATAGGGTGTTCGTTGTGAGCTCTAGATTAAAAGTTTGGCCAAAGAAATAAAAGTGGTTGAATGTCATTTTGAAAATCTCGGGGGGTTTATGTGCACAAAATTGTTAAATCTGACATGTATATTTTAATAGTCTAGGCTAGGGCTCTTGGAAGCTTAAGCTACCCATAAATAACATGAGTAGATTTGTACATGTTGGGTGCTTAGTTACCTACATATACGTTGTTAAATTTTATTAGTGTAAAACAAGGGTGGATCCAGGATTTTTTTTGGGAGGGGCAAAAGCGGCGGACGGGCAAAAAAATGAACAATAACTGTTTGAAATAAACTTCAAGTATCATACTTCAAGTTTATTTCTACAAGTTCAAGTATTATGCATACTTAGGGAAAGGTTTATGGAAGTGTCAAAGCAATCGAAAAATAAAAAGTTTAATAAAGACAGTTTTCTTTATAGTTTCCTTCATTAGCGCTGGCCATTTTTGCCGTTCTGTTATTTTAATCATACATTTTAGCAGCTCCGATAATTTGATACAGTACAGTACACAACCCCCCCCCCCCTCCTTAAATCCGCCCTTGGTTTTAAACCACAACTTTTGTCTCAGCTCTACCTAATAGTTATGTCGGTCTTTTTATTCCAGAAGAACGGCAGCTCACGTTAGAGAAGCAAGACACGGAAACTCCTGAGAAGTCGTCCCGGTTCAGTGAAACGGAGCGTTCTGAGTCCCCGCCGCCGCCGGTGTCGACGCGCGCGCTTCTAGACCGGGTGCAAGCGCAGCAGCGTAGGATCGCGGCGTTGGAAGTCGCCGAAAGGGTATATTATCATCACCATCATTATTATTAATATTATTCTCTTTATTTAACATAATATTAATATATCTTATGATTTTTTTTTACAATATTTTATTTAAAAACAGACTTACAATAACTAAGTATAATATATTATAAAAAAACTTAACCTAGGTTGCCACTGGCAGCGGGGATAGACCCAAGCTATCGGTGGTTAGGGCGGTGAGGAACCTCTTGACAATACGTGCCGTGTCAAGGAGTACTGCCTTCTGTATCTGACCCTTGACCCAACCTTTTAGCGAGAGCCTCTCTAGATGTTGATCGAGGCTCTTAGCTATAAGGCCGTGTGCCGAAACGACTATCGGTACAAAAATATACAATAATGGCGGCGACCTCGTGAGCCAAGTCAAGGTACTTACTGAGCTTATCCTTCTCGGCTTTCATGAGGTTCTCGTCATGAGGTATGGTGATATCAACCAATATTGCTCGACGCTGAAAACGGTGGACCACCACGATATCAAGCTTATTGGCAACAATATTCCTGTCCCTGATACTAGTACGGCTCTGATTCAACAAGGCCATATCATACTTATTATTATCTTTGTTATCATCAGCAGAAGCAGCCGCTTATAAACTTTCTACTGCTGCATGGGCCTTCCTATATGGACAACAGCGCATGGGGAGATTGAGCTATAAGTAGGGCATCGAAACCCGGTCCGTTTTTAAAACCCGGGTTTCGGGTTTTCTTGTAGTCAAAACCCGGGTACCCGGGTTTTTCGAGCTTTTTCGGTCTTTTTGATATTTTTTTTAAATTTGAGGAAACTGTATTATAGTATGGATTTGCTAAGTCAACACGAGTAGGTACCTATATAAAACAAGGGAAGGATTCATATCAATTAAACAGTATTTTCAAAATCACAAAATATTTTTAATAGGTATTAAAAACAAATATAAAATAGAGAAATATCTAGTATTTATCTAGCTAGTAATTATTTTTGATCACAGACTTACGCAGATTAAGTTATTTATATTAATTTAGTCTTTTGGTAATAGTCAGTTCTTATACTGCTAATAATTATAATATGCTGAAGACTATTTTTGATACCGATATAGAAATATTTTTAAATTATTTAACTCTTTTATTAACATTAACAATTAATTCGTTTTAGTATATCTAACTTACTCGTATGAAGTCAGATTGGAATCAGAATAAAAATTTAATTTAAGTCTTTCAGTAATAAATAATCAGTTTTTCTCATAACTAAAATTCTGCTAAAGACTATTATGAAACTTATTTTAAGGGTAATTCTCCTAGGAAAGTGTTCTCTTCTCAGAAACGTGTCAATTTTTTATTTAAAGTATTTAGCAAAAATAACCATGGCACATGAAAGTTTACTCAATTTGAAACATAATGAATGCCAAGGCCCAGTTCTTTAACCAGTAGTTTCAGAGTTATTTGAGTCCCACTATTTGTATCCATGTATCTGAGGGTATCGTTTTTCAAATAACGTGACTCATACTTTTTGTTAATTATATCTATTTGTATTAAATAATCTAAAAAACAGTAATATACCTAGGATCATAAAATACAATTGCGTATTTAGTAAAATTGATAAAACTGAATCCCTCTATTTTTTGCAAGTATTTGTGACTCAAACTACGGTTTAAAGATTGTCAGAGAGTTGTTTTGGCAAAAAAATGCATAAATAATTAATTTACTGAAACCAGTTACAGTATACAAAACATACAGCTGCTGCTACAGCGAATTGAGAGATTGCAGAGAGCAAAGTATTTGGCATTAAGCTATATAATATTTAATTTTATTTAGTTAAATTCGTAAACTAGTTACTAAAGCACTATGAATTTATAAAATATTACTGTAGGTAATAATATAATGTGAAATATTTATACAAGTTAGGTAGGACAAGATATGAAATAAAAAATTCAATAATTTTAAGTTTTTATTTTGATCACAGTAAGTTTTCGGTATATCATTAAATTAAAATAATCAGTCTCATATTAATTGGTCTTAAAATTAGACTAACGAAGTCATGTTTTTAATTAGTATTAAAAATTCAACAAACATTTAATAATAAGTGTGAGAACCGAAAATGATCTTGCCCCGAGGAACTTTACCTCTTTCAAATGGTTCGTTCGAACACCCTATACGAATTGGTAAGATATTTAACCCAATCCCAACAGTGGACTCCCACATTACATGATTCTCTCAAAAATATGAGTATCTTCTCAGAAACATGGCATGCAAGTGCCACGGCAGCCACGTATATGAGGCCAGGTATTTAAGGACAAAGCCTTATTTTACAGTTTAAGAAAAAACTAACGAATAAAAAATAAATATATATTGCTCATTATTTATGGAATAGCAAAAGCACTTAACATAAAAATATAGAAACCATTACTATAGTTATAAAGTTGGTAAAACGATACCATGTATTTGAGAGTTGCACCGAATAAATACGTGACTGTGATGGTACTAACCTTCGTGAGCAAACACCAAACATCGAGCAGCTTGTCCTTCCCACAATATGTCAGCGACGGCACTGGCCATACCGATGTGCGGGGAAGGGAGGTAGGTAGCACTCACCGTTTACGAATACAAGCGATCTGAGTAAGCGCAACAAAATCTGAGATAACTTGTTGGCTCACGTACTAATAACGGATTTTAAAAAAAACCGTTGTGCTTTTTTATGTACAAAACATATATAATCTTATCCTATGATAAGATACAAAAAATCATTACTCACGAGAAACAAACCTTACGAATCATTTACATTGGAGATCCGGTCTCTCAGAGATACTTTTTGTCACGAAGATAGGAAGTCCCACGCCATGTATTTGAGAAAATGCTTGTTTGACAGGCATTTTACAGAAATATGTTTACATAATCAATACATTTAAAGTTTGACCATATGTAAAAAGTGTTTAGGTATCGAACAGTAGCAAACTTTTAATGCTCTTCCCAATGAAAGTATGACTTTTTCAAAGGAATATCCGAAAAACGTGGTAAATGAGAATGTGCCTTAACTTTAATTAAACTTTTTAACATTAACCATAAATTCGTCTAGTGGCTAACTAACGCGTAAGAAGGCAGATTTTTTTAATGTTTAACGTCATAGTGACTGCATCCTGCCTGATGGTAAGCAGCCGATGCAGTCCAAAATAACGGAGCGCTCCTCTCCGTGGAACAAGCACGGTAACAAGCGCACCAATTCATGATGACGGCCTGCATAAATGCCGTTTCACGCCCCGCCTAAGACCAGCACGTGTAGTCCAGGACAGGAAAGGAGAGGGTGGGATTAGATCAAAAAGTTCTTCAGAACTCTCTCCGTAGTAATTTCGGTAGAAGACACTGAGAGAAGCAATGTCTCTACGCACACGCAGCTGGAAGTCTTCAAAAGAGGCTGTTACCTGAGCATCTCCAATAATGCGTACCGCTCGCCTTTGCAGTCTATCAAATGCATTTAGCGGGGGCGTCTCATAGATGGGAACAATACTCCATACTCCGTCGCACCTGAGTCTTGTACAGCAAACAGCGCTGCTCGGGAGTGAAAAACCGCCTCACCTTATTGAGAATACCCAACTTACGGGAGGCAGTTAAAATAAAACTCTCAATGTAGAATTTTGGATTTAGTTCCTGGCCGATGTCCATGCCAAGAATGCTGAGGTCTACTGAAATGGGTAAAGGAGAGTTCTGAAGAGAAGGAGGAGGACTGACGAAACAAAATGGCGGGGGAGTCACTCGCAGCTCACCGCTTCCGTTGCGTGTCAACAACGCGACGACGCATCTTGCCTCCATCTTTCATTCCGTTTATATAATTTCTGATCTGAGTCAAACACACAAATAACGTGCACCTTGCTTTATTAATTTAATCTTTTTCGCACAAAAAACAACTGTAGTTAATTAGGTCAAGCAGAAATTATTAGTGCCTAGTGCAAAAAAAGTTAAGAGAGAAGTAAACTTCACTAACTTGTTTGTATCTTGATTACATACAAAGGTTTGTATGTAGTCTGATAAAATGGAGTTAGGTACTTTTTGACCGTGTTCATTCAAAGAGATCATTTCGAAAAGGCGTAAATATACTTATGATACAAATAATTACCGACAAGAAAGCAATTGTAAAAAAGCTCGAAAAACCCGAAAACCCGGTTTTTTTATTATCCAAACCTGGGTTTTCTTGCGACCCAGAAAAACCGAAATACCCGGGTTTTTTCGGGTCGGGTAAACCCGGGTTCGATGCCCTAGCTATAAGTAATCCACCACGCGGGCCCAATACGGGTCGAAAAGGCGAATGAGCAGCTGCAAATTGAGTAGTTCAAAATATATTGGCGATACATTATAAACGATTAACGATTTATAAAACATCCGTCAGATTCCACTTTCGTCAGAAGTAGTTTTTTTTATAATATCAGTTCAGTTTCGTCATGAATGACGGATGTGGATAACCTCTAATGACCCTTTCGTCGGTTTCCACTTTCGTCGTAAATCGGCAGTTTCTTCTTAGGGAGAAAAGATCCTAATCCGATTAGTGATAGTCATGACCAATAAAAACCTTAAGTTTTATGGTTAGAGTACATAATCATAATCAATTTATTTGCATAAAAAGTGGTAGGTACAGAAGTTGGTACAGATAATTTCATCACAATGTTTACCAGAAGCTGGCATGCAAAATTTCTCTTTATTTATAAAAAGAAAAAAAAAGACAAAACACACTATAAACTATTAGGGAACAAACAACAAATGATAATTAGGAAGTCAAACCAACTTATATTACGACAATTACAATTAATTATTACAATACGCAAAATAAGTGGGTTATCAAATCCGGGATTGCAATTATAATTTTAGATGGACCTACGTACTACGTGTTTTGGGTGACTACACTCACCGTGGACGTATGCGATTACAAAATTCGCAACTGTCCACGGGTGAAAATACTCACCCGGGACGTATGCGAATTTTTTGCGCTCGGTGACTATACTCACCTAGGACGTGACAGTGGTTAAAGAATTCATCAATGGAATAAAAAGAGTTATGTGTCAACGAGTCCCTTAATTTAATTTTTAAAGAATTTAATGGCAATCCTTTCAATTCATCGCACAAACTATTATAAATTTTAATTGCCATGCAGTAGGCATTTCTACTGTACAGAGCAGTCGTTTTAGCAGGTAGAACGAGTTTTTCAGGAAACCTTGTATTAAAATTGCAAATGTCTCTTTTCTGTTTAAACAAATGGAACGAAATTTCAACAAATAAGTATGCATATTTTAGGCTGATTTCACAGTCACGCGTTTGATCAGCGCCGGCCACACGCGCGCACTACACTGCATAGTAGTTGCGGCGCGTTTGAACTGCGTGATGACTATGAAACGCAACTACCTACCTATCTAATGTAATTATAACCGCGCGCGTGTGGCCGGCGCAGGTCAAACGCGTGACTGTGAAATCAGCCTAAAATATGCATACTTATTTGTTTACAAGGCATTACATTGTATTACAAGGCACAGTCAACAATTTGAGTTCCCTAAAAAGAGACCTACAAGATGTCAGAATCAACATTGCAAATGGCTCTGATACACTGTTTCTGTCCTACAACATACAACCTAAGTTCGTTTAAGCAGAAATAGACTTATTAAATCTAACGCAATAAAGTACATTCTATACATATATATGAAGGAAGGGATTTGAAGCACAGCTGCTAATCAGAAAATGTACTTTTCATCTACATCTGTTATGCTTACATAATTAAGCAGGACACTTTTTATAAGCTGTAGATACCTAATAGTTAAAGGGTCTCTGCAGCTAATACTAAATACTAATATAACTTTTTCATGGTTTTAGGGCAATGAAACACTAGTATCAGAGTATGAGAGAGCCCTCGCCGAAATCACGTCTTTGAAAGGGCAAGTTTTAAAGTTGGAGTCGACGTTACTGGAATCACAAATACGCACACCGCTGAAGACCCATGAAACACAGCCTGAGCTAGACTATTGGAAGAGGTTTGTATTTTAAAAATCATTGTCTTTCTCCAATTAAGTAATAACTGCCTTACTCAGAACCGTCACTATGGATTAACAACTATTTAGTACTCACAATTTCTCATTCCTAAATAGTGCTTACGGCGCGACGTCACTATTAGATACATTTTTACAATGAAAAGTCATAGGTACTAAAGGATAATTACCGTTAATTGATACTTTAGTGCAGCAGTTAGTATTGTAGGTGTGAAATAGTGGGTAGCTGTGCAAAGTCCGATATTAATGTCCGCATTCCACTAAGAGCGGAGCGGGCTCCGTACGGACTCCGTAATTTTCATAGAAGTGCTTCCACTGTGAATGAGCGGACGGAGCGGATCAAAAGAGTACAAAGAGTTACAAAAGTGGTCACAGAGTTCAGCGGATTTCTAACGGACTCCGTAATGACTCAGCTCAACTCGCAACGCAAAATTTCATAGAAATGCTTCTACCGCGAGCGAGTAAGTGGAGTGGGTTGAGCGAGTTACAAGTAAAAAAGTTACGCTAGTTTTGAACGGACTCTGCTTACACCTTCGCCGTCCCTGCCCCTTTCCTCGCCCGCTTTTGTCTGTTGTGTTTGTGCGCCACCTCGCTCATGGCCGCTGACAATGGAAGGCAAACAACTCGCTCAGCTGACCCCTCTTATTTGCCACCTCACTCGCTCCGCGAAGCCCGCTGGCAGTGGAAGGCAAAATCTGATACTCTTTCTGAGTGGAAGTGCACAGCTATTTTAACTTCATCCCGCTTAGATCATTAACTCAGTTTCCGCTCATTACCCTTTTTTATTCTTTTTTATTGGAAGGCGGGCATAAGAGCTTGTGCCCAAATTTGATTTTACTTTTGCACCATGTTTCTTACTATCAGCTGCTTTGAAAAGAGTTGTGGTTAATCGCTACAAGAACTTACTTTTAAACAAAGTGGTTTAAATGAGGGCGGGTTAATCAATGTAAGTTTCCACCTAGCTACTGCGACATGCTAAAAGAGGAGAACGTGCAGCTGAACATGCGGGTGAATGCTCTTGAGGCCGCGCCCGCCACCGCCGGCCACCACCGCGTCAATGACCTAGAGCAGACCGTGCTCACGCTCAGGGGTATGCTATAGCTATGGTGTTATTATTATTATTAAAATATCATCATCATCATCAGCCTATAAACGTCCAACTGCTGGGAACAGGCCTCCCACGTGAACAATAGCACGTGAGGATACTGGGCCATAACCCACCACGCTGGCTCAATGTGGGTTGGTGGGTTTAACGACTGCCATTTTACGACAAAAACCGGGACCAACGGCTTAACGTGCCTTCCGAAGCACGGAGGAGCTCGAGATGTTTTTTTTTTAATTGGTCACCCATCTTTGCTTAGCGGGCAAAATCGCAAGTCGAATGCGGTAGCCGCTGCGCCATCGAGCTCCTCATATTAAAATATGAAGGCTTGTAATTAGCAATAATAAAATTAAGTTGATAATTTATAAGAATATTTGTCTGTAAGCTTTCCTAAAATAAATAAATAAAAATAAATTATTTCAGCCATGATCGTCCCACTGTAGGCAAAGGCCCCCCTTCCCTTTTTCCACTCTTCACGATCAAGAGCTCTTGATGTCCAGTCGTTGCAGTGGGAGTCGAGTTCGTCACGCTATCTCTTTCTAGGCCTGTGGCGATAGTTACGTTATGTTATATAATTCTTCTTCATCATCATCATCATCACCCTTGACCTCTTACTTACTATAAAAGATGATTCAAACAGCTGCCGATTGACATTTTCATAAGTGCAACGGTCCAACCACTGGACAGGCAGTAAATTCTACTGTGTTTGGTTGTTTTGTAGCTACGTCACTGCTCTTTTATAATGTTATTTAAACAATAGTGTGATCTCTTTCAGGACTTGTGAGTAAACTACAAGCGGAACAGAAATCCTCAGTTGGCCAGAAACGCAGTGATTCCAGGCCAAGTAGTGGCAGAAGTAACTCTGACAAGGTGATAAAAAGTTATCTACACCTAAATAAACTCTGTTGCGCTGTAAAAACCATCTAGAACAAAATCGAATACCGTCAAAAAGTTTAAGTCTGCTGAGTTGAATCATTTCATATTTGAGTAACCGGACTCAGCTTGTTACTGTGAAGAGTTATACTTCAACACCTATACATTCACACTCAGGCGTTCCGCAGGGATCCCACCCATCTTGGTCCTCCTCTTTTTTTGTCGTTTTTATAAACGATTTGATCTGTCGATTATCCTGTTCCTCTCGTTTGTACGCCGACGATCATAAAGCTTTTACTGATGTCAGGGACTAGCGTTTAGCACTTCAACATGTCCTGAAGATAATTTCTGACTGGTGCTTACTCAACAAGATGAGTCTCAACGTGCAAAAGTGCTGTGTTATCACGTTTACAAGAAAGAAAAGTAAACAAAGAATTCTGTCTACATGGTCAAATATTAGATAGAAAAGACGTAGTAAAAGATTTAAGCATTCTGTTTGATGGACAATTAAGTTTTTGTCCTCATTTTTATAAAGGGTGACTGACCTAAATACTAGCACTGCACCAGTTTATCAGCATCTCGTAAAAAACTAAAAATATAAGATAATGTCTATAATTTTAAAGTTGCAAGGGTAGAAAACGCTTTCAGATAGTTTTAAATTATTGTACTAGCAACACTGCGTATAGTTTGATATTTTTAATGGCGCTTTATTCTTGAGGAGAAGTAAATGCTGTGTGAATAAAAGTGATTTTCAGCCATTCTGACACATCAAGGGTAAAATTTTTCTTACGTATATTAGTCATTTAGTAATGCGATTATAGCACTATTTATAAATACTGGTATTTGAACACATTCTTAACATTTTTCGCATCCTAAATTGAAATAATATTAAGGTATTTTTTTACTTACAATACATATAGAGTGGTGACAATATCTGGATACAGAAATATAAAGTTGTCCAATTATCAGCACACCTGTTAATAATTGGATGAAATAGACATAGTTAATCATAAATAATGTACTTCTTTTAAAATGGACTGTGTGTAAGTAAAAGTATAGTTGAGTGTTGTGTAAAAAGTGAATTTAGCCTTGTTATCCAAATTTCAGCCCAGTGCTAAAAATCCATTTTCCATTTATCATCATGGTGCTGATATTGGGTTCAAAACTATGCTAATAAATGGATTTGTTTAAATTATTTTTACATGTTTCAGATCTCTTAAGATGAACCCATCAAAAACAACAAAAAACCCTAATAAAAGAAAGAAAAGAATTATTATGAGAAGAAAACAGTATACTGAGGAGTAAACTATTTTTAAGTAATGTTTGTATTGCTCTGCCTTTACTGGTTCCTAGTTTTAAGCAAATTATTTATGGTTATTTTACTTATTTTCCAAGTTTAAAGCAAATAATTTCATGGTTTTATTTTAAGATTAATTATTTTAAAGTTTATCTAACTAGTTTAAAAGTAATGTTCCTAATTCCAAAGATCTAGTCGACTGAAAGTGGAACAAGTTATATGTTAAGGTAAATTTTGATGTGCCATAATTAATAGAAATGTTGAAAGATTAATAAACAATAAAAAAGAGTACTAATTTCTAAAGAATGTTTTATTTTTCAGCCCTTAAACGTATTACAATTCACAGTGCTAATAATTGGTGGGTGATGTTAATTGGTGATGACTGTGCTGATAAATGGTGATAGGCTTGTTTTTTGATAAATTGTAATTTTGACTCAATAAATACTACAAATATTAAAAAAAACTTACTTTACACAACAGGTGATTATATTCTCAACATTAATAACACAACACAAAAGTTATAGAATATTGTAATATATGAAATATTTAGAGTTGAAAGTGCTCATAATTGGGTCCGTCACCCATAATTTGATCATCAGAAGCTTTTATGAAACCTAGTAGTGTGCTTTTTTTTTTCTTTAATTTAGTCAGAAAGTGTGCTTGAATATAATGCTGTCCAATTTGGTCTCCATACTTTAACGTTCACGTTGATACAATTGAAAGAGTGCAAAAGCGATTCATGAAATTTATTACACGTAAATATAACTTTCGTCGGTCTCTTGTGAGTTACAGTGTCAGGCTATCTAAATTTGGTATGATACCGATTCGTACCCGCCGAAAAAGACACGATCTCTTTTGCCTACATAAATAGTGCATTCCTCCTTTGATTCGTCTTGAGTTACTCTCCTTGATTAACATTAATACCAGGCATAGATCGCGTTGTTCGGATACGTTCTTGATTCAGGCTTATAAAAACAATACATCCTTTTATAAACCTATTGTCAGAATGTGCCGGACCTATAACGAATATATCGTGTTTATAAGGAGATAGATGCCTTTAACAGCAGTTTTTCGTGGTTCAAGAAGGTGATCTCGGAAAAAAGGTTTTGTTATGAAGCGCCCTCAACCTTATTAGGTACATAGATTTTCTTATTTAGGATAATAGTGATCATATAAGTTAGTAGACATATTTTAAGTTAATAATATGGCAGTAGTTTTAATAAAAAAAATATTGTAAATAAATATCTCAAATGATGTTAAGTGATGATGAGACCGAAGATGGTGCGCACTTCACCCGAAATCCTCCACTCGAAGAATCTTTTCTTCCACAACACAACCCAATCTCTCTCCGCGTCATGATGACAGTCACGGATGTGAATGCACAGACAATGCGTAGAGCTGTTAAAATGCAAGTTGTCAAACGTCTTCAAATACGATAGACAGGACTTAAACATTTTCCGTAGGGATTTATCAAATATACTAACCACCTGTATACACAAACTAACAGTTGTGTAAACTACCTCCTTAACCGAAAAATTTACTAGCGTGTAAGCTACTTCTCTAACTCGGTCGAATGGTGAATGAAAGTAGCTCAACCTAGGCGTTCATTTTAAACTCCTAGCAATCAATATGTTTCAGAATCGTGTGAAACAGACGGACACACACCGTGTTGAGGTGGCAAACCTCAAGCGCACCATACAGGACAAAGACCTGCTACTTGAGAAGTCTAAGGAGATGCTCAAGATAGCTGCAGAGAGAGAAGACGATTTGCTGAGAGAGGTGATTTTATACGTTTTTTTTCTACGGGTAAACATTTGGCTTTTATCTGACCTGATGGTAAGTGACGATAAGGCCGAAGGTGAAAACGCACTTAACCTGGAATGGTCACTGAGTAACTGGCTATCTCTAAGCTGTCCAAACAGATCCTTTTTTTATTGGTTTATGTTTTATGTAAAGCGCTGGTAGGCACAACAGGGTGAGGTTGATCTGGGTACCAGGCCACATGGGAATCCAAGGCAATGAGATGGCCGATGCACTTGCTAGGGAGGGCTCAGAGACCCCATATATTGGTCTTGAGCCGTTTGTGGCACTACCATCGAGTACCATCAACAAAGCCTTCAAGGACCACATCCAAAACAGGCATAAAACCGAATGGAAAGAGCTACCCGGCGTAAGACACTTAAAATCCTTCATAGGCGAAGGCGCCCTAGGACGGAGTAAGATCATATGCGGAGGTAGCAGAAGGCAGGCCCGACTAATCACCGGTGCCCTGACTGGGCACTATGCCACAAAACAAAATGCTCCAGAAAATGCAACTAGCAACAGACAACCTGTGCAGGATATGTGGAGCGGAAACGGAATCCATGCAGCACCTACTGTGTGACTGCGATTCTTTTGCCAGGAAAAGAATGAATCTTCTGTAATCGGCCTACCCGAAACCAGAAGATATTAGGCATCAAGGCCTCAAGGACATTGCCAAGCTTATGGCAATTATCTTCACTGAGGAAGCAGAGTAGGTCGGGGTTGCACAAAAGATCCCAATGGGTCAACGTGCTCCTGCGAGAGGGATACCTCTGCAGGCCCCACTAGATAAGATAAGAAGATAAGATATGGAAAGCGCTCACCGCATCCACACACACACACACACACACACACAACGCATCCGACAATTCTGTCACTTGAAGCACTAAGGTTGGAACTTCAGTTCTTATGCTTCCATGCATTGTTATTTCACTACATCTATTGAACTCAGCTATACAAAACACTGCAGCTTAGCGGCTTAAATAAGTGCATACATAGGTACGTACAATCACGACTATTGTCCTCTAAGGGTTAGTCAAGAGACTAAGCAATGACTACCCCAAAATCAGTCTCCTGCCATAGTCCACGTTTTACCAAATAATAATTGCACATGTGCTTAGCGTGACAGGTGGGTCTGCCCATCGCTGCTCTTAGTCCGTTAGTCGACGCGAAAGGCGACTGCCTTTTACGACACCCATGGAAATAGATGAGTCGATAGTATTATTTTAAAGATTCGTCGCCACACAGCTCAAATAAGTAAGTAGGTATACTTCATTATTTTTATTATTCATTTCAGAATGCGTACTTACTTCGTCGCATCGAAGAACTTACCAGCCCAAAAGGCGGCTTTCTTTCCGCATAAAATTATATTTGTAAGTAAATTTTAATTTTAAGTGTGTTATGCTAGTTGGGAAAGGAAGGTAAATGTAAAATTTAATAAAATTCTTATTTTTAACATAATATTTTTATTGTTTTAATATTGATTTATATTATTATTATCTTTTATCTTAACATTTTAAGTAAACATTTCGTCTAACTGTTCTGGAATTAATGCTAGGATAACACCAAATATTTTAAACAGTTATATGATATCATTAATGATATAAGATTAATGTCAGCCAAACAGCAAAACATTTTAATAGGCAGTAGGATTATATTCCCATCATAATTTGAACTTTATACGATTTGGAGGATTGAAAAACCAACGAAACGGGTCGGGCGTGGATTCCCTAAATCGCAATTCGTCTGATTATCTAAATTATAAGTTTCTTACTTCGTACACATCGCAAATCATCTTAAAATTTTAAAATAAGTATGGATCGGATCGGGTCGGGCGTGGATTACCCATAACGTAATTTTCAGTATTATATTTAATAGTAGTCATATTTAGACTTTTTCAAGTTTTTAAAGAGAAATGTAAAAAATAATAAATCTTAAATAAAAATTGACACGACTAACCGACCGGATATGCGAAGCGAGAAACTGGTAATTTAAAATTTAGACAGTAGGATCCCATCATAATTTGAACTTTAACCGATTGGAATAAGATTAAAAACCAATGAAACGGGTCAGGTGTGGATTCCCTAAATCGCAATTCGACTGATTATCTAAATTACCAATTTCTTACTTCGTACACATCGCAAATCGTCTTAGTTGCAAAATGTCTAAATTCTAAATTACCAGTTTCTCACTTCGTACACATCGCAAATCGTCTTAGTCGCAAAATGTTTAAATTTTAAAATAAGTATGGATCGGGTCGGGTCTGGCGTGGATTACACAAAACCTAGTTTTCTGAATTATGTTTGATTCATATTTCGACTTTTTCAAGTGTTTAAAGGAAAAATTAAAAAAAAAACTAACACTAACGATCGACCGGTTGTGCGAAGTAAGAAACTGGTAATTTAGATAATCAGACGAATTGCGATTTAGGGAATTCACGCCCGACCCAATTAAACATTCAAACATGTTATGCCTTTGTTGACATTTCCTGCCAGTCATAGCGCTCAGAACAATATTAGTTATTGTTCTGAGTCATAGCGTCATCGTCATCATAATCAGCCCGATTCCATCCACTGCTGGATATAGGCCTCTTAGAATGCATGCCACTGAGTAAAATCTTAGGCTTGTCTCTCCTTTCTTGTGGCATTTTGTTTGATTGGGTAGTAAAGTTTTTTAACTTGATTGCATACCGCAAGACATGAGGAATTTTTCGCACAATTCATTTTATTTATTTGAGAGACATAACCATTATGCCTATTTGGTTAATTAAATAAATAATAAATAACTATTTTGTAAAATTATGTAATTTTAAATTACATAATTACACATTAAATTCTCATAATTATTATCAGAGGCAGAAAATCAGGCATTAATATTATTGAACAAGTTTAGTAACATAGGTATTATAATTAATTATTTGCAAAATTTAATCAAAACTACAGCCTAGAAGCACAGCCATAACACTAGCTCATACATAACATGTGCTGTAGTAGGTAGATAAATAAAATTAAACATTAAGTCGCCCTAAATAAAAAACTTATAATTAATCAAAATCTACCATTACAAACCATTTAGTAATGATATCATGACTCTACGGTGTAACTGGCTCTATAACAATTTGAACAAAAGGCATGAATAGTTGTAGATAGATAGTATCTAATGTAGTATTGTGTATACATATACCATTTCTGTGTATATACCTCATATAGTTTCCAGCCATTATTGATGTTTAGTTATTTTCTTAATTTATATTAAGTATACCTATGCTTAATAAAGTTATGTTTGCGATATAATTTTCTAACGTTTGATACATTATATTTAGCCCAATACTGCTATTTCTCATCTAACACTGTTTATAACAGTTCACTAAAGTACCTATTTATTGTTTACACACAATGCTATTTTTTTTGCATTATCCTTTACATGAACGTTCCGAAAAAAATAGCAGAAGAGCATTCATGCACTAATCACAGCAAACTCATTTGTTGTACATTCATTTGTAACAGTAATAATTATATACTGTGTAGTACCTATATGTTTTCTTATTACTATAAGTACTTACAGTTATTTGATCAACAAATGTATAGGTAAGGTAATGTATATTTATTCAAAAATATAAAATTGTTATAAATCTTCTATTCAGTTTTAGTATGTCTTAACTCAGTGACATGACTGGAGTTAATTCGTTGTATAAGGTACCTACTTACTTTAAATTTGTGTATTGAAATTGAAATACTTACATAATTAGTTGTTATTTTAACAGCAAGCACCTTATAAAAAAACTGTCAACTCACTAATTATTCTCAGCTATGTAAAGTACAGTACATTTCAAAAATACGTTGTTTACCGTATAACAAGTTATTTTATTTTATAACAAATAATATAACAATATGTCATTATAAATATAAGTATACCTAGGTGCTTTATGTAAGCCTAGTTCTGTATACATGCTACAGTCAAAACCCATTTTTAGTCTGAATTAGTTTTGACCCTTTCGGTTGGTGATGACCACTTGCTGCTATGACTACTTCTTGATATGACCACATCCCGATATGACCACCTCCTGATATGACCACCTCCCGATATGACCACTTCCTGATATGACCACCTCCCGATATGACTACCTCCCGATATGACTACCTCTCGATATGGCCACTTCTTATTATGCAATACTATAGATTGGTTAGTTTTGCTAGCTAAATCTGAGCTGTTCTTGCTTACAACTGCAGTAGCTCTACCATTTTAGAAACTATAAACTGTGGGAATTCTAATAATTTCCGTCTTTCTTAGTCAGAACTATAGTTTATGCCATGTAACATGTATGTGTCTTGGAAAGGAGAGAAACTAAAAATATAGCGATTGCAGTCAGCGTCTAATTTATTGAATAAATAAAACTGTTCAAAAGTATCGTAGATAAATAAAATCTTCTATACATGGCAGAGGCGATGCAGTTCATGAAACAGAAAACAAATGAAGTGGATCGTGATTAAAATATTGCTATTGTTATGTTTACAAATAAATCTGATGTTTCTTTTTCTTCTTTCAACCGAAATCATAACGAAATGGGTTTTGACGCTAACATACACAAGGAATGTCAGAATACGTTTTAAGGGTTTACGCCTTACGATAATAATAGTATCCCATACAAACATACAACCAACCTCTCTAACTTATCTGCAAAGTTTTACATAAGCTCATCCCATGAAGCTTTAAATTTATTAACTGCTCTACCACTGATTTTAGATCCAAAAGTCCGGGGGGCTTATTGTACATTGCTTTTCTTTAAAATTATTTTAAAATTAGTTTTATTTATGTAAACTAGCAAAGCGCTGTTATAGACGATTGGCTCCCAGTTTCGACTTATTGCCACTTATTGCTGCCAGATCGCAAACCACCGCCTTATAGCCGCTGCGCTATTGATCTCACCAATGTGAAGTTACCTACGTTAGGCTATTTTTATATTCACATTTTAAAACCCATTCATTTAACACTTTGAATGCGGTGCTAGACTAGCAATAGACTGCGCGGCCGTAGTTGAAACGTTAACCCTTAGCCAAGTAGTGATCTTTCTTTCTTATTCCTTGAACATAAGATCGAAAACCAATGAAAATGTTTAACATGCTGTGCCTGTTAAAGGGTTAAAATATACCTTTAAATTTATAGATTGGACATACAGTGGACAAGTTCCGCGTAAACCCTCTTTCTCCTTATAAATATTCTATTGATAAATAAGTACAACTATTAGTGGAAGACTGGATCATTTATAATCATAATTAATCTTGGACTCCGTTAGGTTTCAGCAGTTCGCACTGTAAAATATTAAAATACTTAGTTATTAAAACATGCTTAATTAACAGCTAACAAAAATTATATCTAAGCGTCGACGCGACGCGTTAGGCTGAACGAACCTTCTAGCTCGGGTTAAAGAAACCAAGAGTTCCACCTTATAACTTTTGACAAGGCTTTTGATGCAATATACGGATAGGTAAAACCTGTCCCCAATTTCGTCATGCTCAATCATAAAATGTTGACCTCTACCAAAGTTAAATATGGAATAGACTGACTATCTGGCAAAATTTGAAGGTATAACAACATTTTAAGAAATTAAAACAGGTAGATTTTACACTTGAAAGTTAGTACCTACACAATTTTTCGTTAGGCGTTGTCTCTTTAGCAATTTGAAGAGCTGCTTATAACTTAACGAGGCAAAACGGTCGTAACTTAGAATCCCGCTTTAGGCAAGTTGGCTTATAACAATACATACTATACTAATAACATAACTGCAAAATACAATAAAAAATATCCATTGCGCACTTACCTGTCGTTCAACACACCTCTCTACACATGCAGGCCCGAAGCGTATGCAAAATCAGTATATACAGCCAGTATCCATCTAAAATCAAGACTACTAAGCAAACTATGGAGAAGCATATAACAAGCGTTTAAAACTCAAATTTATAATTACTATGAACTATTTACATGGTGATTGATGATGATGATAAGATGTGATAGAGCTTGTTCTTTAAATATATAAGTAGGAACAGAATGAGCATCCAAAGTCTAAAAATAGAAAAAATCTAAGACACCGTTAAAAAGGTCATATGACGCCATGTCGTCCGTTTCAAATTTAAATAAAACTTCATACACAACCGGGATTCGAACCCAGCCACATCTCTTAAATGCAATATAGTGTAATGCAGGTACATACATTTTCTTTTAATGTGGACTCAATGGCATCATCCGTCTGCTCAACAATTTTCAGTTGTCAGTTCTCGCACTCATTAAACTGGTAGACAGACTTGGACCTAATATAAGGCGACTCACACTGGATCGATCCCATACTAACGGCCGGACGTAGGCTTGTGAACTAATTTTTTATGTAAATTTGATATTCAAAGTATGCAATCGTGTGCAAATTATATCTATCTAAAATATTAGTTAAGACATGTAATGGTTTAAACATTATTTGAAAGAGATATCCCTTTTTGATTTTTTTTTTACTAAGGGAATAAACATTCTAAAAATGTTTTCTCAAATCGCCCGTATATGCACGTGTTCTAGTTGCTATAAATGGCTTCCCCTATAGCTAAAGCACATTTTCTTAGAACATTCTTGCTACCCCTAGCGAACTTCTCAAGTTATTCATCGATTTGTATTTTTTTAAACTTTTACCAATCTTATGGTTATTCGAATAACTAATAAGAGCAATAACGTGGTTACGATTCGTGATTTTTATTATTCACATGCTCTAATACTTGTGGCAAGGTGAGGATTAACTTTTGTTATAAAATTACGTTTATATTATTGCATTTGAAAATTAATATGTTACATATATTCAGTAACTATCAAGTGACTGTGACATGAATATCCAGTGACTGCCTTACTCTTGAGGGTAGTTGAAGAAAAATACCAACAAATGTTATAAAATTCGATGGTACTATTGCATACATATTGCATACAACACAACTCATTTCGTGTTTGAAGATTTTGTTTCGTGCGCTTTAAAAATATCTTCTTTCAAAGGTACTAACTTAGATATTTACAATCCAGAGTAATATGTTAAATTATCAGTTTTTGACAAAGGAGCTTAAAACTTAAAACAGTAAACTACTGTATACGAAAATATTTTGCTGGAATGGTGTAGAAAATTTTGCTTTCGAGCACACCAAAGATGGGTTAAAGCAACAAATTGTCAAGAGAAGTTCAGAAGCCAGAATAGTGCATGGTTGGAAAAGGAAATAAAATGTCCTACTTTCATAGCACAACACGTAACATAACTTCTTATACAATGGAAGCAGAGAAATTGGCGAATTCCGTGGCCGTTCCATCAACTTCAAAGCAAGTAGAATCACTTTCAATCAACTGATTAAAAGTTTGGATATCGATGTCAGCAAAAGTGAAATGAGTGAATAAGGAAATGATTCTGTTGAACAAGTGGGGTTTTGACGGATCTTCTGACCAAAACGTTTACAAGCAGAGATCTTCATCGTCCAGGGATCAAGATCTTTCCAGTGTTTCCATGGCTGTCCTTATCCCTCTCAGTCTTCGCTTTCGTAATGGTGGCACTATAATATATGGGACAACGACAAGGCTTCTTCAATCTTTTATTGCCATCCCATAATGTTCACCTCCATGAAAGAGACGGAAATGAATGTCATGAACGAAATGGCATCTTTTGAGTTGGAGATTTCGGAGCTTGAGCCTACTGTTTTTGAAAATGTTTCAGTGACTCGTCGACTTTTTCTCACTATGATTGATGAAAAAATCACGTCATATTACGATTCTGCTTCCATGTATCAGAAATGACGTTACGTGTTGTGCTATAAAAAGTAGGATATTTTATTTCCTTTTCCAACCATGCCCTATTCTTGCTTCTAAACTTCTCTTGAATATTTCTTGCTTTAACCCATCTTTGGTGTACTCGTAAGCAAAATTTTCTACTCCATTCCAGCAAAATATTTTCGTCTTCACTGTCTAGTTCACTGGTGTAAGTTTTAAGCTCCTTTGTCAAATACTGATAATTTAACATATTATTGTAGTTTGTAAATATCTAAAGTGGTACTTAAACCTTGGAAAGAAGACATTTTTAAAGCGCACAAAACAAAATCTTCAAACACGAAATGAGTTGTGTTGTATGCAATATGTATACAATAGTACCATCGTATTTTATAACATTTGTTGGTATTTTTCTTTGACTACCCTCAAGAGTCACTGGATATTCATGTCACAGTCACTTGATAATTACTGAATATTATGTAACATATTAATTTTCAAATGCAATAATATAAACTTGAGCGCCTTCAAAACCTTTGTATTCGATTCATATTTGGCTTACGCAAGTATGATCATGTTTCTGAGTACCGCTCTAAACTCAAGTGGCTTCCTATTCGTCTTCGCCGGAATACTCACATCCTCTGCCTTCTATATAACACATTGTTTAATCCCACCTATCCTACCTATCTAAAGGAACGTTTCAGTTTCCTTTATTGTTCATCCTCGCGCTCGTTACGGTCATCAGAAAATCTAACCCTTAAATTCCCTTCTCACAACACCACCTTTTACGATTGTTCCTTCACCGTTGAAGCTTTTCGTCTCTGGAACTCGCTTCCAGTGGCGATCAGACGTGCGAAATCCATACACGCGTTTAAGGAGCTCGTGAAAAATTTCTACCTTTCCCGTTAACCCTTTCCTGCTCCATAGCTGTCGTTGTCCGCTACTTCCTACCTGAGACTATTATGTTTAAGTATGTATAATTATGTATTATATATTTATGTAGGTATATTTAATATATGTGTGTGTATATATATTTATTAAACCCGATTATTTATTTATTTTATAATGTTAATATTCTTATTTTTTGCTTTTAATTGTGTAACTAAGTATGTTTTCAATGTTTGCACCTCCGATCTTAGAGTATATTAGTTCTCTCCATCGGACTGGTTGTCTGGCAGAAATCGCTTTAAGCGATAAGACCGCCAAATTGTAACATTGTTTTTCTTTTCTTTTCTTTTTTTTTCTTTTTTATGTAAATGCACTGTAAATGTTTGTGTTATTATGTTACAATAAAAGTATTATCTATCTATCTATCTATCTAATATAAACGTAATTTTAAAACAAAAGTTAATCCTTACCTCACCACAAGTATTAGAGCATGTGAATAATAAAAATCACGAATCGTAACCACGTTATTGCTCTTATTAGTTATTCGAATAACCTTAAGATTGGTAAAAGTAAAAAAAATACAAATCGATAAATAACTTGAGAAGTGGTCGCTAGGGGTAGCAAGAATGTTCTAGGAAAATGTGCTTTAGCTATAGGGAAAGCCATTTATAGCAACTAGAACACGTGCATATACGGGCGATTTGAGAAAACATTTTTAGAATGTTTATTCCCATAGTAAATAAAAATCAAACCGGGATATCTCTTTCAAATAATGTTTAAACCATTACAAACTAATATTTTAGATTGATAAAATGTGCACACGATTGCATACTTTAAATATCAAATTTACATAAAAAATTAGTTCACAAGCCTACGTCCGGACGTTAGTATGGGATAAATCCAGTGTGCGACTACTAGAAACCGCAAGAAACTTCAAGCGCTGGTCAGCTCAAGTGTTTTAAACATGATAAAAAAGAAATTAGTGCTTTTTTCATTTTTAATTAAATACTTCATTAATTTTGCGAATTTGAATAAGATAGTCTTTGAGTATCTAATTTATTTCAAAGAAAAATACGCACATTTCGTAATAGGAAAATAAATGGGTTCTTATTGCAGACTAATGTAAGTACTTATGTACTTATCGCCCGGCTGCCGTGGACGGATCAACAGACGGTTGGGTCAACGACCAGCCGCTGCCTGCGCGTTGTAAATAATCGTTTTTTTAAATTGTTTTTCATTTTTTTATTTATTATTTTTCTTCTGTCATTGCTTTAAAATAAATTAGATACTCAAAGAATATCTAAGTTATTAAAATTCACAAAATGAATTATTTCATTAAAAATGAAAAAGCACGAATTTCGTTTTTGAAATTTTTGTTATGTTTAAAACACTTGACCTGACCAGCCCGTGAAGTTTCTTGTGGTTTCTAGCAGTCGCCTTATATACTCTGAGAGATCGTCTTATCTAAAACTGAACGCCCATCCAATATGTTTACGCTCACATATAAAGTAGGTGTATAAATAGGTCGCGCACAAATAGGTCTGGGGGGCGATCGCGCTAAAATGATCTCAACCAAACCACAACTGAACCGCAGCCGCAGCCGTGCCGACTTCGTATAGCGCCATCGCGTGTGTCAAGCGCGATAGCACTATAAGAAGTAGGTCTAACGGCTGCGGTTTGGTTGAGATTATTTAGCGCGATCGCCACCCAGACCTATTTGTGCACGGGCCGTTTAGTGGAAGGGCGTTCAGTTTTAGACGATCTCTACACGTAAGTATGTAAGATGATGCATTAAATGGTATAAAGCTGACCGTGTCAGGGTCCAGAGACCAGTTCAGAGGAAGAACCCAATTGCCAGCTAACCCAATTGGGTTATTTTTAATAAGTGTTTTTATTATGATATTGATAACTTAATTTTAAAAAATACACCTATAAATCCCCGCGTGCTATTGTCCACGTGGGAGGCCTGTGCCCAGCAGTGGGACGTTTATAGGCTGATGATGATGATGATGACACCTATAAAATATATTTACTTAACAATAATATTTAGTTAGCCTGTTGCCTCCCTTCAATCTCCAAAAACCATTAAATCACCACGTTATATTAGTCAAAGTCTTTACATAGCTATTAAATAGAATTTTATTCGTATTATTTACAAAAATAAAGTGATAAATAAATTACTTTATCATCATCACGTAATTAAATACTTGATTTCTTTTCTTTTGTAATATATATTTTTAATTTAGTAAGTACCTAGTAGTAAAAGAGATTAATAGAACTATAAAGTGGTTATATTGTATGGGGAAGATTTTATAAGATTAATTACTTTGCCAGTAACATACACATAAAAATCCAAAATAAAACCAAATTGAGGGTACTAAAGTATGACCATGCAATAGAACAAGTTTTACAATTTCCGGAATAGTCTTTAAAAAAGAACTTTTGTCCCGATCATACTATTCCTGTATGACACAGTTCTGGGTAGAAATTTTGCCAATTATCTGATGAAATCAGCCATAAAGGATTTAAATTACTGAACGATAAAACCTGTATCTTCATGGGCATATATTAAAAGTAAAAATGATATTAAGCATCCCCAAGCCATGCTACCTACATACTTGCCTTAGGAGCCTTTAATGAGCCTTATAAAATATGTACCTACAAAAGATGAAAGTCGATCGACAATCTTTGGTAAAATTGGTAAAATAGCTAAGATGAGGGGTTTCAATAAATTGATATAACAAATTCAATAAACTACTCAAGTAAATGGCAAACACAATATTATTATAATATATTGTGTGCCTGTGCTTATTTCTGAACTCTTTCTAGTTAAGATGGTACTATGGTAGATATTATTAAATTAAATAAAACACTGTCTGTACGGATACAAATTAAATGCGAGTTCACCCTTTAAAAGTGTTTCATTCCCATAAGTGTTCACGTGTACTTCAGAAAACCAATGATCTATAGTGTGTTTCATCAAATAGTTCCTATGCCGTCATGTTGGCATTCCTGTCTTGTTGCTGCCATGATTGCCAACTTAGTGGATTTTCCACTAAAACTGGTGGTTTCGACCCCACTTTTAGTGGCGGAATAATGCTTTTAGTGGCGAAATATTGCTTTTAGTGGTTTTTCCAGTGAATTTATAGAATTTCATTTTCAGTAGGCTGATCACTCAACTCACTCACTCAACCACTTGATGACATGAAAAAAAAATAACTTTATTATATTAATTAAATTAGTTTTAGTGCAAAATCTACTAAATTGGCAACACTGTGGGAACAAGACAGGAATGCCAACATGACGGCATAGGAACTATTTGATGAAACGCACTATACTAACGTTTTAAAGCTACTCGGTGACAACCACATGCCCGTTTTTACAGAACCAATTACCTGTACTTGCGGCTTCTCTTTCTCACGCATAGCTCGCAACCGCCGCGCTAAGGGGGGTGTGAAGAGCGCGGGGTCGGGGTGGTCTCGGCCGTCGCGCTGCCACGGCTGCTGCTGCCTCCACAGCAGTGACAAAGCAGTTCCTACTGCCATCACCCATACAAAGCCGACCTAGAAAGGATGGAGCAGTGGTAAAGTCCGGTTCTTCTTCTTCTTCTTAGTCGGGCACTCTTGATAGAGTGGTCGTGGTTAAGGGGTCTTCGTGAATGATGGCTCTCGTTATTCGTTTCCATCAAGTCCGGTTATGCAGTATCAAAGTCCAGTTACGCTATAAAGCTCATCTGAGACCAACAGCAAGCTATCTCAGATAAAAAAGGAAGAGAGTTTCACTGAACCTTCTCACTCTAAACGAGGCGATCATCTACTGATGGCAAGATTTTAATATATTTTCTATAACGTTGGCTCCGTTATTTGACGGTAAGTAACTATGTAGAAAAAAAAGCGCCAAAGAGGGGTTTAAAACGGGGTCGGGGTTGTCGCGGCCGTCTCGCTGCCATGGCTGCTGCTGCCGCCACAGCAGTGAGAGAGCTGTGCCTACTGCCATCACCCATACAATGCCGACCTAAAACGAAGGAAGAACAATATCACTTATCCATCTTATGTACTACTGCTACTGTTATAATTGATGGTGTATAGACGCCAGCAGGTCAATCTACCATAATCCGGCCAAGTGCGAGTCGGACTCGCGTACGAAGGGTTCCGTACCATTATCTATACAACATTAGACACTTTATTAATATTTTGTGAATATTTCAAACTACCTGTTGCCGTTATTACCTAATATCGAGCAAAAAACGGCAAAAATATCACGTTTGCTGTATGGGAGCCCCCCTTAAATATTTATTTTATTCTATTTGTTGTTATAGCGGGAACAGAAATACACCATGTGTGAAAATTTCAACTGTCACGGTTCATGAGATATCTACAGCCTGGTGACAGACAAACGGATGGACAGTGAAGTCTTAGTAATATAAATGAATGAATTAGTTTATTTCAGATTACAACCACATTTTACGTTAATAACCAATGACATTCTATAGAATGTCATTTTTAATAACAGGTAGAGCGATTATTAATGTTATATTTACTATAAGTTTAGGCCGACTACTTACCGGGCTCGTCCACATGTACGAAATTCTGTACAAATAGAAGTAGTCCCCAGGGTCTGGAGCAGCAACCGGTGCTGGCATTGTGAAGTTGTAGGAACACCCTTCAACGTTCAACGGCAGCTTGGAGGGCGGGGGGCGGGGCGAGCCGAAGCTCATCCATAGTGTCATCGCCATACCGCTTATGAGCGCTATGGATACACCCTAAAAACGATTGATAGTCAATGTTATTTATCCGTGCTTCGGAAGGCACGTTAAGCCGTTGGTCCCGGTTGTTGTCGTAAGATGGCAGCCGTTAAAACCCACCAACCCGCATTGGGCCACCGTGGTGGGTAATGGCTTAATATCCCCACGTGCTATTGTTCACGTGGGAGGTCTGTGCCCAGCAGTGGGACGTTTATAGGCTGATGATGATGATGATGTTATTTCTCAATAGTCTATTTGTAGGTATAGGGTCTAACAATATCAATAAGCGAACGTTTAAATGGAGCATTTATACATCAAAGAAATCAAGTTAGGTCATGCATCTTGTCTTCAGTTGGAGACTCTAGATACTTTTATTTTGGGTATATACCGATCTCCCTCTAATACTAACGCGTCAGTATTTATAGAGTCCCTATGTGAACACATAGAATCATTAAACACTAAAAATAGTGTGGTGGTAGCTGGTGATATAAACATTAATATTGCTCCTAAACAAGAAGAGCGGTCTCAAGAGTACCAAAATCGCATACAGTATCTAAATAAGCTATCAGTACTGGGTATTCTGGCTGGGCATACATTACCAACGAGGGAAAAAAGTTGCTTAGATCATTTTATGATTAAAATGAATACTAAGAAGCTCAAGGCTTCTATTGCTATTCTTACTACTTCTACTACTGATCACTTTTCCACGTTTCTTGCTATATCAAAACTAAAAAATCGACCTAGTATAAAAAAGACTAAAACTAAAATTGATTTTGAAGGTGCTCTAAAATGTCTCCAACAAAAGAATCTATCTAAATTGCTCTATTGTCATGACCCGAATGCAGTAATAAATCGATTGATAAAAAAAGTAAGAAGTAGCATTAAAGAAAATTCCGAGGTCATTACATATTCTAATAGAAAAACCATTCTAAAACCCTGGATTACTGAAGGCATATTGCGCTGCATCAAAAATAGAAATAAGCTCCAAAAAAAATGTCAAAAAGATCCACATAATGAAACAAACAAAGTGACGTTCAGAAGGTATAGAAATTTCTGCAATAAATTATTAAAAAAACTGAAAAGACAATACGACAGGGATTTATTAGCTAAATCTGTGTCAAATAATAAAACATTATGGAAAAGTATAAAACGTATTACGTATACAAATAAAACTAGCAACTCTAATACGGAACTCCTGCATACAAAATCGGACCCCCTAGAATCTGTAAACTCAATAAACAGCTATTTCGTAAACGTTGCTAAAGAGCTCTCATCTGCCTTGGTGCGTCCACCTGAAGTAGTGTCAAGAGAAAATATTCGTCATAATATCGCCCAACAATCAAATTCATTTGTGTTGCTTCCAACAGACTGTGACGAGGTTAACAGGATTTTGATGAACTTAAAAAATTATAGCGCACCAGGGTGGGACAACATCCACACAAGTTTCCTCAAAGTAGCTAAGAATGAAGTAGTTCCAATTATAACTCACCTTGCTAACCTGTGTTTTGACAAAGGAATATTTCCTTCTGCACTGAAACAGGCTGTTATAACACCGGTGTACAAGAGTGGGGATAGGGTGGATGTCGGCAATTATAGACCTATCTCGGTACTCCCGGCGATCTCCAAGATTATAGAAAAACTGCTTAACTCAAGACTTCTTAGTTATTTAAATAAATTTAACATAATATCCGCATCACAGTTCGGTTTCCAGCAAGGAAAGTCCACTGAAGATGCAGTGAGTGCACTTAGTTCGCTGGTAGTAGAACAACTAGACAAGAGTAAACAGTGTCTCGGAGTCTTCCTGGATCTAAAAAAGGCGTTTGACACAGTCTCTGTCCCCATCCTTGTGCGAAAGTTGGAGAGAATTGGTGTTAGAGGAACATGTCTTGCCTTATTCCAAAGCTACCTGACTGATAGGAAGCAAAGAGTAAAGATTGAAGATGTTATAAGTGAGGAAGCTGATATATCACATGTAGTGCCGCAGGGTAGTGTCTTAGGGCCTACCCTTTTTCTTATATATATCAACGATTTATGCAATGCTCAGATACTTCACGCTCATATCTTTTCTTATGCAGACGACACCGCTATAATTTTTACAGCTGATACATGGGATGACGTTAAGACATACACCGAACAAGGTCTGAGCTTAATCGCTGAGTGGCTAAGTTCCAACCGTCTAACACTTAACATTCAGAAAACAAAATTTATTTGCTTTGGCATTAGAAATAGTACACATCTAAACGACATTATAAACATCAAAATACATGATTGTCAGGGCCCAATCTACTACAATACTTGTACTTGCAAATCCATTGAATAAGTCATTCAACTAAAATATTTAGGAGTTATGCTTGACAATAGACTGTCATGGTACCCTCACCTTGCATACATGAGTAACAAAATTAGAAAGCTAGTCTGGATCTTTAAAACTTTGCGACATGTGATTCCACAAGCTAATGGAAATAGTCATACTTCACCAAACAGTCTGTTAAATACTATATACATAGCTCTTGCACAGTCTATTTTAACTTACTGCATGACTGTGTGGGGTGCTGGTAAAACTAAATTCTTGGAGCTAGAGCGAGCGCAAAGATGTCTCTTGAAGGTAATGTATTTCAAAAAATCGCGGTTTTCAACTGAAAGACTTTACGAATTGAGTGACGTGCTTTCGGTTAGGAAGTTATATATAATGCAAAGTATCCTCAAACTACACAAATCTTTACCATATAACCCAGATATAAGGAATAAAAGAAGGAAAGATATAGCAGTCCATGCCCCAATGGTCAGGACAAAATTTGCACAAATACAATACACTGTTCAATCTGGTCACATATATAACATCGCTAACAGAGAATTATTTATTTATAACAAAACACATAACGAGACAAAAAAACTGTTAACTAAATGGCTACAAAATAAAACTTGGGAAGAGACAGAATCACTCCTCAAAGTCATTACTTAAAACATAACACAAACACTCACACATACACCCACCCACTCGCAAACACACCCACATACACACTCTCACGCACACACACACACACACACACACGTACACACTGGTTTCTAAGAGTCATAGTTGGTAAACAATAGTTGGTAAAATAATAATGCTTTTTACTTTTCTTATTTTGCTATTTTATTAATTATACTTATCTATTAATTAGTATCATTAAGGAGGAGCGGGGTTTCTCACAACAGGCCCTTAAGCTTAAAGAGATACCCCAACCCATAGCTTTTGATGTATAATATTGTTACTGAAAATAAATAATTTTAATTTTTTAATTTAATTTAACATCACACTGAGCATGCTCACCAAATTTGGTCCAAAACTACTGGCTCGTTACCGAGATAATCAACAAAACATTAACATAATTCACCAAAAAATACGCCCTTTCCAAACCCGTACAGCTGTACTACACGCACACATAGATAGCCGAACATGAACATGCACACTAAACTCGGAGCTGTGTCTCGGAGTGTTAGTAAATTTATCGAATGTTTGAGTGTTAGATTTAGTTTGTTAGAAAACATATAGATATAGATACCACCCCTAAATGTTCGCTTATTGATTTTGTTAGACCCTGTAGATGTGACTGAGTTTCGATGCCTCTATATCCAAATATTTCGCTGTTTTATTAATCTTATAGGAAGTTGAGATGCTTTTCGATTCGTTTTGATTTTCTGATTAAACACTTCGGTATAAAAATACGCAAGCGTGAAATTGTCTCCTAAAACCTTTCAGGGTTTGATCAATAACAATGACTTGAGGTGAGGCATCATCATGTTTCTTGCAGCATATTAACGTAGTAGAAACGTTGTATTGGTCTTTGGCGACCAATAGATATAGAGAATAATTCATTTCCAAAAAAACTTTGAGTCGTTCCTGACATGTTGGGTTTAAACAACTACTATCTTAAAACAACAATCGGTACTCAAGGTTTTGCAGAACACGAAAAAAACTCGATTTATTATAACTTAAGCAGAAAGTATTTAATGTTATTGCCAACTCACCCTTTCATTAGCGTAAGTAGTAAACATTCCCAGCGTGAAAACTGCCAATAGAGGGCCACCGACAGCCCCGAAGATAGTCAGAGCGGCTTGTAACACCCCGCCCAAGTGTTCAGCGATGAAAGCCAGAGCTAAGAACACTAGACCGTAGCCACAAGCTGCCAGCTTCGTTAACCAAGGTATGTACGAAGACGGTAAGGTGCACCATCTGAAAATAAAATACGTTCATACATATAATCACGACTATTATCCCCGTAGGGTTAGTCAGAGACTAGGCAATGAGGACAGCAAAAGCAGCCCATCGCCGCTTTATGCTGTTGGATGTATGAATAGAATAGAATATCATTTATTTGCATTTGATTAGGGTACACTGGAGGTCATAGTATACAAAAGCTCTGCCTATTCAACCATTAACAATAGCATGCAAATATTATTTTAAATTAAAATCAACAAGTTATTACTTTGTTTTTTACATTGCAGATGTCAAATATTTTTTACAATTTACAATTCATAAATTATTATTAATGTGAAAACAATTGAATAAAATACAAATGTCAATAAAATACAATAAATGTCAATAAAATGTCAGAACAATAATACAACACATCACGAACATAGACAACAAGAAGGAAACACTGACAATTATATATGAGCATCATGCTTTAAAATTTGCTAGTTAAATATTCGTTAGTGCTGTAAAACAATTTTTCGGATAGCCATCTGTACAGAGCAGTCTTAAACTTATTGAAAGGCAATGTTTTAATATTTTCTGGTATCTTATTATAAATTTGCATACACATCCAATAGCATTCTTTCTGAAATCTACGGCTTTTCGGAATAACTACGGAGACCAATCTATTACCATTTCGTGTATTTCTGCGATATGAGCAGTATTTAGCCCGTTAGTCGCCTTTTACGACACCCATGGGAAGAGAGGGAGTGGTAGTATTCTTTCACCGATACGCGATACGGTTAATACGAGTACAGGGAAATATCTACTGTAAATTTTCAAGATTTTCTAGAAGGCAATGGATAGAAATGGGTGATATCCTTGGTCTTTCGTTATACTACTAAGGCTGGATTCGACCAAACTGGAATAAGACTTACTCCGAGATTAGTCTATACAAATTCGGCGTTTAATTTAGGTATAAGACCTTATTCCAGTTTGGTTGAATCCACCCTAAGAGGGCGATCATGTATACGCCCCGCCTGATGTTAAGCGGTTATTACCGTAGCCTACGCACTTTTGCAACGCCAGAGGTATCACTCATGTGACCCTTAAAAGCGCCTTGATAAATTACGCATACTGAGATCAATGAAAGCTGCTGTGGTCTATGCGTACCCCTCCGGGAAACGGGCGTGATGTATGTATGATATACATGAGACGCTTTGCCCATTTTGGTGATACATGAGACGCTTTGTCCATTTCGGTATCAAATTCACAAACTCACAAAAATGAATTCACATAAGTCACATTGTTTGTTCTTTGTTACAGAAATTGTTAGAAAGTAAATAACTACACAGTGTAGTTACTTACTTAACTGAATATCTTCTAAATATTTTATAATTGTAAGTTTGTAAATAGATAAATAATAAAAAAATCGATTGGGTCATTTGCTACAAATGTAAATAGGGAAAATTTTATAGGTGCTTGTACTGTCCCATTGGGTTTTTATCTGTAATGTTAATATTAAGTTTTGTGGTATTAAATAAATAAATAACTCTGAAAGTCATCGCCGATTTGCCCAGTTTGCTAGAACACAGCAAGTGATTTTTGCGTAAAATGGCCAATTTTGGCGTTCTTGATCTTAGAAACAAAAATACATTAACAATGTTCACTTATTGTATAGTGTAGAATAGCTATTGGCATAGTTCGTAGCGGTCTCGCTTTTTGTAAATTTTGCTTAACTTTTTAATTAAAACCAAAATTGCAGAGAAATATTTTCATAAAAAGACACATTTTGAGCTCCTAGGTTTAACTACTGTTCTAAACAAATGAAAAAAAAATATAATATTTTATCTCTTATATAGTCGTATAGTTTGTAGCGCCTCGGAATTTTTAATCAATCTTTAAAAAAAAATCTTAATCTAAATCAAAAAATTTCGAAAATCGCTTTAAGTTAACTGTGAATTCCTCCTATCTACGATAATATTATTGAGCAACTTTATACCAGAATAATTGTTACTTCATGAGGAATAAATATTGTATATAATGAATTTATTATTATAAATACAACTGCAAAATTACTACTAAATGTGATGCGCTGGTCGTCCGAACTCAGCTTATTCTCGCAGAGTGGAGATTTGCAATATTAAGTATGAATTTACTATCCTATTTCGATAAAAACGATAAATACTACTTCAAATTTACTACAAAATGCGAAAATGGGCATTTTACGCAAAATTCACAGTCGTGACGTAATTGATGCTAACGATAATTTCTCAAGTTAACCGTGTGGAGTCTACGATAATTTCTTAAGATGTCCCCACTTTGAAGAAACTTAAATTGCAAAATATCCGAACCCAACGATAGCGGTTAGAGTCTGGCTAACGAAAGCCAGGAAAAACGCGGCTAATTCAAAAAAATCATGACTGGGTAACACAGGGGCACTTACACAGCTGCAATTTTCTCAGAAAAAAATCAATTTGACATACAAGATGACACCTCAGATAGACACACATAGAAACAAAGTGTTGCCAATCAAATAACTACGAGGTTCAGCTTTCGTGGCCAGACTCTAACGTGACAGACGCCAAATTAATCAAGTAGATCATGTTGTGTAGATATTTTGGAACGCGAACGAATATTCTCGCACGCTAAAAAGAGTAAATTTACACCATAAAAAGTAAAATTTGCACCAAAGGTTAGGTTAGGTTAGCAATATATATTTTTGGTAAACATTTAGGGTACAATTTTTAGGTAAACATTAATAATTTTTTGGTGAACATTTAAACATAAGCCTTTTTGATAAAGGTTTTGTAAAGTAACTGCCAAACCCACCTACTGACGTAGTCGGTCAACGTGACCGCCGCCAAGGCGTTGCACGCGGCTGATATGGTGGACAGTGAGGCGCTGAAGATGCCCGCTACGAACAGCCCCGCCAGGCCCGGCACCGACCTCATCGCGTCCACCACGTAGTACGGCATCAGCTGGTCTATCTGAACAATTCAATATGTATGTCACAGCCCTTGATTAAAACAAAAAGTGGGTTACAGTCACTCGCGTCCGTATAGGTTACCATTGAGACCCTGACACATGGTCACGTGTCCTCCTGGGTGGTGCTAAATTAGTGACACTGTCTGTTTGTGGTAGAGCTACGCTGCGTCACAGCACGAATTAGGCTGGCTCGCCCGGCGTAATACCGGAATGGAAATAGCCTTTGATTAAAACAAAAAAGGGGTTACAGTCACTCGCGTCCGTAGGTTTACCCTTGAGACCCTGACTCGTGGTCACGTGTCCTCCTAGGTGATGCTAAATTAGTGACACTGTGTGTCTGTGGTAGAGCCACGCTACGTCACAGCACGAATTAGGCCGGCTCGCCCGGCGTAATACCGGAATGGAAATAGCCTTTGATTAAAACAAAAAGGGGGTTACAGTCACTCGCGTCCGTAGGTTTACCCTTGAGACTTTGACACGTGGTCACGTGTCCTCCTGGGTGGTGCTAAATTAGTGACGTTGTCTGTCTGTGGTAGAGCCACGATGAGTCACAGCACAAATTAGGCCGGCTCGCCCGGCGTAATACCGGAATGAAAACAACTTCCTCAAGGTCGGCAACGCATCTGCGACTCTTCTGGGTGTCTATGGGTGGCGGTGATGACTTTCCATCACGTGAGCCGCCTGCTAGTTAGCCTCCTTTTCACTTAAAAAAGGAAGATACGCGCAGCCTTACAATACTGAGTCCAATGGACCTGTTACATTTCAGTCTCCAATAGAACAGTAATTCGTGTACGTGGGAGTTTAAAATATTTTTGTTTATCGTTGTAATTCGTCACTCTGTATCGCTCGCTCGATTGACACTAGCTGGATAAATTAATAATTTCAAATGTGTCTGTAGAGACTACAATGTAGTTAAGCAGGTCTGTTTTTTGTTTGATGCTAGTGGATGCTACTAAGGGCATGTCGTGTTAATGTTTACACTTATGGGGACTACTAAGCCACAGTACAGTACTAGGCCTTTAGATCTACTTGTCCGTTTATAATTTTTCCCTTCGCCAAAATTTTAGTGGTATCAGTATTTTGAGGAATGAACACTCGATTTTATCTAGGCGAGCCTCATGAGGGAGTAAATCCTATCATCGTTAAAGGATTGCGCTGTGTCTGACGTAGCAACCTGATTATAATTATCTTTATCATGTTGGTAAAATGTAAAGAATTAAGTTATAAATTAATTATGCTAAGTTAAATGATAGTAAATATTTAAGCGCGGCTCTCTTGATAGCTAATTTCGAACTGAATATGTGAATGTGAAATATGTAAAAAAAGTATAATACACGTTAATGAGGTCAATTCAAAACTGTTGATCTATCAATAATTAAATATAATATAATGTACGTTGCATTGCATGGGAATTGCACTCTTTAGTGGAAAATGTATTGTATCTAAAACTCCTAGTGAATTTGAGAAAGAAGAACTTACTGATGTCAGCTTATTTCTTTTGATTTTTCTGTTGTCCTATACCGCAAAGGTTGTCTGGAAGAGATCGCTTTAAGCGATGAGACCGCCTTTGACCACATTAGTTTTAATATGCTTATTTTATTTTTTCTGTATTTTTGAGTGTGCAATAAAGCGTTTTATCTATCTATCTATCTTATTGGTAACAACAGAACATACCTTTAAGTGAATAGAAAAGGTACAGTGTGTCTGGTTTCTGTGAGCCTCAAGTCTCAAACTCTCAAGTGAGTTTAGGGAAGAAGAACCAGTAGCTTTAACTTACCGCTGTCATTTTGCCGGTCACAAACGGATCGCAGTCCTTGTACACAGCGTAGATGCCGAGCCCGCTGATGCAGGTGACGACGCTGAGCAGCGACAGCACCGGCCAGCTCCACCAGAGGCACTGCTGGGAGCGCGAGAGAGAGCTCACGGTCAGTAGACGCTGAACCTACAATTGTAAAATAGTTTATTTAAATGATCCTCAGACACATGACATCAAAACTAATAAAACGAATATTAACAAAAATTAAGTAAATTATTTTTTTGGTAAAAATTTACACACCTGCTAAAAAGCAACTTAAATACCTGGGTATGATTGACGGCATACAGCGACAAGTAAGTAACAAGACCTCCGATGGTCAGTGACCACCACGTGTGCCTCTCAGTTGGATCTATGCTGAAACTGAGAAAAAAAACATTTACGCAACAATTTAACGTGTGGTATCTGGATGATGGGACTCTAGGCGGCGACGCATCAACTGTCCTTTCGGACCTCCTAATCCTTGTCCGCGAGTTCCAAGCCATAGGATTGGAGCTTAATATTGCTAAGTGTGAGCTTTTCATAGCGGACAGTTGCGTCGACAGGCACGACATAATATCCCGCTTTAGAGACGTAGCTCCTCTTTTAAAAGTAATAGATAAAGGTTCCCTTCACCTTCTGGGGTCCCCTATTCTGGAAGATTCCTTCCAAAATTTTATAACATCAAAATTACAAAATTTTAGTGATACATTAGACCGCCTTTTCAAAATTAATTGCCACATGGCTTTCATTTTAATTCGGTATTCCCTTTTTGTTCCAAAGTTCACGTATGTCTTGCGGTGTTGTCAGCTGTGGAAGTATCCTGATCTCCTTGCCAGCCTAGATAGCACCATAAAACATACACTCTCTTCAATTTTAAATATAAACTTCAGCGACCGCTCTTGGACCCAAGCATCACTTCCAATTAGATTCGGTGGCCTGGGTATCCGTAAAACTACTGACGTGTCCCTCCCGGCGTTCTTGTCCTCAGTCCATGCTTCCCTACCACTCACGAATAAAATACTAGAAGCAACATCTAATTCCTTTTTGACACCTTACATGGACAAGGCCAAGGCCGCCTGGAGAGCAGCTTGCCCGTATTCTGATCTTCCAAACAAAACTTCCTCCCAAAGGCTTTGGGACGGGCCCCTCTGCGAACTGTTGCGAAATAACCTTATCAACACGTCTTCTAGTTCCGCAGAGCGTGCCCGCCTTTTAGCTGTAGGGAGATGGGAGTCGGGTCTTTGGTTGCAGGCACTACCCTCAACGAATACGGGTACTCTGCTAGACCGCAGTACTTTTCGCCTAGCAACTGCCCTGCGTCTTGGTGCCCCCAGTATCGTCCCCCATCAATGTCGTTGTGGCGCACCGGTAAACACCCTCGGCCACCACGGGCTGTCCTGTGCACGGAGTGCTGGCCGCATTGCCCGCCATCATTCCTTGAATGACATCATTCGTCGGGCTCTAGTAACGGCTGGTGTGCCAGCAGTACTAGAGCCCGCCGGCCTGGCGCGCGATGATGGCAAGAGGCCAGACGGCATGACCCTGGTACCTTGGAGGGTGGGACGGGCACTTGTGTGGGATGCTACATGTGTTGACACGCTTGCCCCGTTCCACCTTTCAAGTACGGTGGAATATCAACGCTGGCTCTGCTGCCAATACTGCGGAGAACCTCAAACGGCGCAAGTATGGGAATCTGACTGGAGATCTCATATTTGAGCCGTTTGGGATAGAGACGTTGGGACCATGGGGTTTAGGTGCCCACCAGTTTTTTAAAGATATTTCAAATAAGCTGGTGGAAGCCACCCGAGACCCCAGAGCCAGCAGCTATCTGGGTCAACGCCTCAAAGCCTCGCCATCCAGCGCGGCAATGCGGCTAGTGTACTGGGTACTCTGCCTGATGGGGATGATCTGGGGCAATTCTTTTATTTATAGTTTTTATTGTAATTAAGTTTTTATTTCTTTTTGAATTGTAAATATTTTAAAATCTAGCTTAAATTAATGTGTAAGATAACTTTGAAGGATTATTAATTCATGATATACAATGCAATTAACATAAACTCAATTAATAAGTACTTTATGCATAAATAATATCTAGTTCTTCTAGCATTAAGTCTGAAATTGGATGACTATGAAGACCGGTGCAAAACTATGATCCGTTGTCGTTAGTGTTACATCATAGAACATCAACATTTTTATGCGTTTCTGTCGCTGTCTTTGTCAACAAGCAGTCCAAACTGCTAATTGTGTTCTTCTTCACAACGAGAGGTAGCCGAGCTTTGCTTACTTGTTTGAAAATAGAGAGTGGACCATGCGTGTCAATGGGGTAACTCTTTATGACACCTAGCCGTGTGAGTACTGGGTGCAGAAAGCGAATCGACGGTTTTTATCCCGGTGTTATGACCCTAAGGGACTTCTATGGTTTTTCATACAACCAACCCGTGTTGTTAGTAGGTGCCAGTACAAATAAAAGTTGGTAGTAAAAATAAATAATAATATGCAAGCTTACTTGTCGAAGGTAAGTCTTCCTCCTTCTTTAGCTTTCACGAAGATCATTTCGAATCCTCCGAGCTGTATTGAACTGAATATAACAATGCTGAACACCGCTCCGAACATAAGCAGCGATTGTAGTAAGTCAGTGAACAGCACCGCCTTCATCCCCCCCAAAGTCGAGTAGAAAGTACATGCTAAGCCTACCACTAAAATGGATATCAGTCTATCGAGACCAGTCACTGATTCTAATACTATAGCTGGTGCATACAGCACTATTCCATTGTAAAGCACCATTTGTAAGGTATAAGTGAGCGACGCGAGCATTCTAAGTCTCGGTCCAAATCGCAGCTCCAAATACTCGTAAGTGCTAGTTTTTTGCAGTCCAAAGAATACTGGCAGGTAGAGTCTGCTAGCTATCGGCGTCGCTATGCCGTATGACATGTTGATGACGACGAATTGCATGCCGTAGTAATAGTTTTCAGCTGATACTCCTAGTAAGGTGATTGCGGACATGAACGATGCCATCAGTGACACCGCTACTGGCAGTATAGACATGTTACGGTCGGCCAGTAGGTATTCCTGGAAAAGAAATAGAAAACGAATTTTAAAAAAGGTTATCAATAGACGATACAATGCAATATGGACTGTTTAATTCTTATTCTGTATCCTCACTGTTCTGTATTATCTCAACTGTCAAGGCCGGAAATGAACGCTTTGCTGAATCTGTTAAGCATTTTTTTTCCGGAAAATGTTTCCTACCGGCGGCGTGATCCAGAAATTTTCCTAATTACTCAATGAGCCGAAGGTGAACCGGTTTAATTTCAATAATCATTAATTCATCTATTTCTAAACGTAACAGGATTGTTGTGTCTGTTAGGTGGTTAGAGGTAAGTATGACACACTATACGTCTGTGGTGTGACATCGATTAGTTCCTCAGTGATAACCTACCGTGTTCAGAGCGCTTCCTTCTTCGACCTTATCGTCATTACCATTAGGTGAGGTAAAGGTCAAACGCTTACCCATTACAGAAATAAAGGAAGTAACTTGGGGTACTATTTAAAAAGATTGCGTTTGAATGAAGGCAGTGTAAAATTTAATCTCAGCTGTAGAAGCTGCTTAAATTTGCTGTAGCTGTTCCAATAGTGCTAGTCGTCTCTATTATGAATACCCCAAAAATCATACGAAACGTTTACATGTCAAAGAAGATACCACCTCAAAGCAGGATCAGCATTACATTACATTCAGAAGCAGTTTGACAGTACTTAATAGACACAAACCTCGTTTGTCTTCTGTTTCCCGCCACTGAACCGGAAGTATAGCCCTATGAGTATGGAGACCACCATCGTGGCGGCCATTATTATATAGTCCCATACTCCGAACACCGCCGTCACCATCTTTCACTGCAATCATTAAAGATACATCATCATCATCACCATCCACAGCCCAATAAACCCCATCGGCATCTTAGAGAATTATCAAAGTCTGCTTCACTCAACCGCTAATCAAACGCGATTTTCGTTCGAAACTCTGAATCTGACAGGGACTCGCCGATTACTGAATATAAACCTATGTGCTCGCGCTTTTCTCCGCAATCTTTATATTTTAGCAGCGACTTGCATGACATGCGGTTTACGTACCTAGTAGCTAACCCAGTGGATCTACCTACTAAAACTAAATATGGTACTCTTCAACACGGCGTAATCAGACGGCTAGGGATTCTGCGAGCATGTTTATCAAGCTCAAGCCCACCTAGACCCCTTCACGCTGATGTTTTTTTTGTATGCTTTAAGACTTTGGTACAGAACAGTGCAATACGACCTAGAGGTCTATAACATTCTCTCCGATCCTGTACCACCGTATTATTTAATAACTGGATTATAAATGCATGCTTTTTGTATTGGTCTCAAGTTTACCATGAACGTCAGGCTAAAATCATAACGCAAAATAAACGCGAGTACCTACTATCTGTAAAGAGTGTTTTATTACCCATGTTTACGTAAAGTTTACAGACAATGAGGCAGGCAATTATAGGAAATCACTTTTTTATGTAGTTATGACTGCATGAATGCGATTTTATTGCACTACCGTCTAGCTGTCGAGACTTGTCATGTTACGTAAGCCGATGATACGTCTTATCATGTTAACTTATCTCGTAGGAGTAGGTACATCTGGAACGGCATCTTAATAACCTTATCTCAATGAGGCGAATTACATTGGAAGATCCACTGTTTGTTATGTAATAATTATATCAAATTTTGTTGAAAAACAAATTACAAATGCCACGCGACGCGGTAAACCAGCCCACCGAAGTTCATCAATACTATAGGTAATAGGTACTTTTATTTTCAAAGCCTAAGGCAACATCGAATGGGCGCATACTCGTAAAAAGTACTCTTTTTAAATATTTTCCAATTTGTAAAAAACAAAACCTTCGTCCCCGTGAACACCCGTATCCCGATAGTTACATGTGACGGCCGAACTCTGAAATGGTCATTCCCTTTCATTGTTACTTATTTAACGCAATGACTATCAATATCAGAACGTCGAAATTTTACATTAATTTAAAAATAGCATCCATTTTTTTTGATCTACAACGGGTAAGCGTTTGACCTTCATCTCACCTGATGGTAAGTGACGATAAGGCCGAAGGTGGAAGCGCGCTTCACCCGGAATCCTCAACCACTGAGGAACTGGCCATCTTATCTCAAACTGTCGGACCACAACAATGCTATAAACATCGTTGTTATGGCGACAGACTTAGATAAGCTGGTGGTAGCTAGCCAGGCGGACTTAACAGCCCTACCACCAACCAAACCGAGAACACAAAGATGTACCCCCCGCTGGGAATCGAACCCGGGACCTCTGGGTCTGGAACCGGTGGCTTAGCCACCACAGTAGTAGTTTTTGCTTGTCTGTGGTATTTTTTTTTATCAAACATGCAACATAATTTTATCGAGTTTTGACAACTGTAACCGAGATAGTTTGTCGTTCCCGCCATCGAAGGAAAAGAGAATATCGTACGCGACATAATTTCGTGTTGCGCATGCTGGACTCCACTGCCACTTAACATCGGGTAGAGTGGAGTCATTTGCCATGCTTAATAAAAAAAGGCGTATAAAATTTGAAAAGATTTACTACGTGATGCTTTTGACGAAATTGTATTTTTTTTTTTTTTTTTTTATAAAAGAGGGAGGCAAACGAGCAGGCGGGTCACGTGATGGAAAGTAATCACCGCCGCCCATGGACACCCGCAAAACCAGAGGAATCGCAGATGCGTTGCCGGCCTTTATGGGAGGAATAGGTTTAAGGAAGGAATAGGAATAGAATTGAGGGGCGGGGGGGGGGAAGGGGCCTCCGGAACCCTCACTGGTCGGACGAAACACAACAGCACCAAGTGCCGTTATTTCACGCCGAATATTCGTGAGAGGGTGGTATTACGCCGGGCGAGCCGGCCCAATGCGTGCTGCAACGCAGCGTGGCTCTACCACTCAATAGTAGTTGTAGACTTAAATGTAATAATAAACAAAGAAAGTTGTAATTTATACTTATGTATTATGTTACTGTCAAAACTCATAACCAGTCAAAAGCATTTAAGACTGAAAAATCAATCAAAAGTGGTTTGACTAAGGACATCGGTCAAAACCACTTTTAATTAATAAATAAATAGAAAATATTGGGTAAAAGTGATTTTGATTAAATTGCATCAGTTACTTTGTAGTATTGTAAAAGTGAGTAATAAAAATTACCTACGTTTGACAATGAATGTATAAAAATCTTCTAATTCTTTGCAAAATTATTGCAATGTCAAAATCTTAATCAAAAGCTGCTTTCATACTTGAAGTTTTCTTAAAGTTGGTAAGTATACAGTTTGATAAGGTAAACATTTCCTACAGAAAGGTATTAATAAAGTCGGTTCTGGTGCTTCGCCGGCCGCTATGTCAAAACTACTTTTGTCAATTTTTTCTAAAATGGTTTTGACCAACTGTCCAAAACCACTTTAGTCTGAAAAAAATTTAAAACCTTACTAACTACATAATAAACCTACTTACTAAGTAGTTAACTACTTTATTCGAACGTAGGGCATATTGTACTGTGTGTACTTTTAGCTGTTCAAGTTATTAAAACTATTTTTGTCAATTTTTAAACCTTATAATAATAATATAAAACTAATCAAATCTTCAAAATTGTTTTAAATTACTATTTTATTATTTCATAATTATACATTACTACTACTACTAGCCTTTTATCGTGCAAGACCGGCAACTATACGCGGTTGCAGCTTAATGAACTCAATCAATTTTAATCACCACGGCTATAGTAGCAAATTGTTTCAATTGCTGATAACGTTCTATTGACCGCATTTTAGTTGTGTTTCGTATGCAATCTTCTTCTTTGACAGATTGCCTTCTTACGCAAAGCAATGGGTAGAGCGGGCCATATCCCACTAAGCTATTTCCCATACAAACTTCCAAATCAAAATTTTTAAAAACCATTGAGCCAATTTCAATGAAACTTTGCATGCTAAAGTAACATACAAAGATCTTTCCACAAACTGGAAAATATTTTCAAAAAACGCTTAAATAACTGAGTTAATGATTTTAAACTTTCTATAGTGGACTTTAAATCGCAATAACTCAGCTAAATAAACCTTTTTTTATATTTTTTCAACAAACTATTTAGATCCTATATTTTACTTTAGTATGCAAAGTTTAATTAAAATTGACTTATTGGTTTTTAAAAAATTTGACTTGTAAGTTTGTATGGGAAACCAAAATGCGTAAACACTGCCATCTTACGACAATAACCGGTCTGTTCTTGCAATCTTATTTATATTTATAATAGAAATAGTCTTTCTTTTTCTTGTTTCAAAGATACTGTAAGACATTGTTCATTTTATTTTAAATATCCTAATGGAAATACATTAAGGAATTAAAAATATAAGAACAAAGAACCTAAAACTAAAAAACCTTAAAAATATAATATAAAAACTAAAATATATTATTAAAAGGAGTCCCTTTAGGCAAGGTTCCGAAGATACTGGCAGCGTTCCCCCGTTGAATAGCAAGACTAATTCTTTGTCCGAGGTAGCTGCCAGTTCTTCGGTCTCCTGTGATGTCGACTAACCTTTTTGCCATTTCCTTAAAAAGCCTTATAGCACTAGGACCCCACGGACCAAGAGTCTCGACACCGAATGGGACAAAATCATTTTCGGAGCCTAGACCCCTGTACTTGCATGCTTTAGCTTTTTCAGCCGCTTCACAAGCCGCACCAGCTCTGTTGTTGGTTCCATGTAGATGGGAAGGGGCCAGCGTGTTTAAAAATTATTAAAATTAAATTAAATTAAAATTATTATATTTAATTCATTTTAAATTGAGCAATATATTATTTTGTATGTGTTGTGTTGTCTTGTAATCGTAATATTAAATGTTTTTTTATGTTGTAATGGAAAATGTCCTCTTATGATAGGGAGGGCATTTTCTAACTTGTATCATGACGCTGTAAAAGAAAGGGAGAAAAGAAATGCCCTTGCTGAGTTTCTTGCCAGTTCTTCTCAGTACAAGGCTAACGCCCCATAGTTAGGCCTTACGAACCGATGGCATAGCGACATTCATAAGTGCTCAATTATTGTAGCCCAAAATTGAATAAATGAATTTGACTTTGACTTTGGAACCAACAGCTTTAAGTGCCTTGCAAAGCACGGAGGTCTTTTAGACGTTTTTAATTTGGTCACCTATTCAGTAACCGAACGCCTTAGCTGTTGCACCATCGAGTTTTTCGATTTTATTACTATAGTACGAGCACATGAGTAAAGAAAGGAGATTGACTATTTTGGACCAAATGCTGCCCAAGCATCGAACGCCTTAGTCGTTGCACCATCGAGTTTTTCGATTTTATTACTATAGTACGAGCACATGAGTAAAGAAAGGAGATTAACTATTTTGGACCAAATGCTGCCTAAGCATGGGAATACTTTTATTTCTTTCCTTACATGAAGAGATATTTAAAAAAAATATTTATAAAAAAACATCCACGGGGTTTAAACATTGTACTTAAAAACTTATCTTATGGCTTTTTGGTGCTTCAACTTTTGACATAATTTTTTAACGTTGTCGTTTACGTTACATAATATTAATATCTTACTTAGTGCATTCGCATACGGCGTAATAAGACGTTTGTTATCATTTTTCGTTAATGGTAAAACCTATCCAACAGATATTTTTCCTCAATACTCCTTGGATAGATTCTGAAGCGCTTTGGGTTACATACAAGGAACATTATGCACCTATGATTCAATGTTGGGGCAGTCTTGGTCCAACGTCCATACAAAAATGGTCAATCTCCTTTCTTTACTCATGTGGTACGAGTCATAGATATAAGCAATGTACGTACGTAATCCAATAACTTTAGTAATCTAATATATTTGTTTTCTTTTTAACTATAGTAATAAAATGAAAAAATGCACCTCACCTCACGTCGTCGGTCGCATCAGCGTGAACATCATCAAAGTGTCTTTACTAGTATAATGGTACGTATTCGCCCTTTTTTCTAAAATCAGCTGTGAATATTATACTCTCAATGCTAATTTCTATACCGTCATACTAAGCCGTCATACTAAATCCTTCGTTTATCTAAACACGATCGAATCCGTCAACAAAGATTTTGACCATTTCCTTTTTATAAACGTGAACGGGCAAAATCTATTTTACATAACCGGTAAAGGTCATTGTCCGATAGATTATAACACAGCTCTAAACCAGTATCTATATGAAATTACGACCATTGCAAAAAAACTAATAATAAAAAAATACTGTTAGATCCTCGTTAAATTAGAACTAAGTACCTATAATACTCGGTGGCCGAGTGGCTAGGCGCTCGACCCGATAGTCGGAGGTTTAATTCCTAGATGAAATAACAAGTATTTGTAGGTGCGAAAGCAACTATAAAATTTCGAAAAGAAACAGCTGTTCAATATAAAATTGCAAATAATTTTTTTATACAGCCCGGCTTGTCCCACTGCTGGGCAAAGACATCCCTTCCCTATCCTCCTTCCACTCTTTACGGTTTAGGGTTGCAACTTCCCAGTCCCTCCGATTGTAGTCCAGCTCGTCCCGCCACCTCCTTCTGGGCCTGCCGCAACGTCGTCTATCGTGGTGTGGACTCCACTCAACGCAAATATTACTCGACCTAAATGGAACAGCTGATTTTTTTGCGCAGTTTCAGAATTGCTCCCATAAAAATTGTAGTTTTTTTTACTTAATACTGCCCATTTTCGGGATCATTATACATATCTACTCGACTTTAATTGAACAGCTAATTTTTTTGCGCAATTTTTGATTGCTTTCATAAAAATTGTAGGTTTTTTCACTTAATATTGCCCATTTTAGGGATTATTATACATAACTAGCAACCCGCCCGCGACTTCGTCTGCGTGAACACACTACCCTGTATAGCGTTACAAATTTCCAAAAAGTTTATTTCATAAAATTACTGTTTGTCTACTAGAAAAAAACTCTGTTTACTAGAAAAAAAATGTTTACTAGAAGAAGAAAAAAGATAAGTTTGTTTCATAAAAACCTAGTCCTGACAATTATTATTACGACGGAACAAAAAAGAATTACCCTAATAGATGCAGCCGTTCTGAAGTGATGCGCGTATAAACATTTCCGCAATTGATTTTTATTAATACAGATTATTACAAAACACTCTGTATACATTTTCATCAACATTTTCCTTTTTCCGAATATCAAAGATATAAAAGAAAGAATATATAAAAATATGGTACGATTTAAAAGTACTTAGACAAACTTTTATTTAATGAGACTGTTATCAAAGGACACTATTAACTAAACATAATTATCTTCAAGGAATCTCAAGTCTGAACAATATGAAAGCATAACCCAGTTGAGTTCAGTGCTTTCCGTATGTTTATTTTCGACTCTCTGTTAAAACAAACATGTGAAATCGAAATCAGGCGTTTACGGCTGTCTGTTCTCTGGTACTAAGAATCTATTACCAAAGGTCAGTTGCTAAATATCCAATACCTTTTGATTGTCTGACGACCTCCATGGTCGAGTGGTTAGCACACCGGGTCTGGCGTTGCGCCATCTCGGAGGTGCCGGGTTCAATTCCCGGTCAGCGGGTCTATCGGCTAAAAAATATGAATATGGACATGGGCTCCATTTGTCATTTAAAGCCTATAATATGCCCATATAAGGACAAAATATGGGCTTTAACTGTCAAGTGAAGCCCATGTCCATATCCATATTTTTAGCCGATAGGGTAGCAGGTCAATTTAGAGAAAAACTGCTTTTCTAAATTATTTTTTTCAACATTTCAACAAAATTTCAACAATAATTTATTTTATTTATAAACAATAATTTGGGGGTCAAAGTTGCTCGCGTCCGTAGGTTTACCCTTGAGACCCTACACGTGATCCCTGGGTGGTGCTAAATGAGTGACACCAACTGAGTGGTAGAGCCACGCTGCGTTGCAGCACACATTGGGCCGGCTCGCCCGGCGTAATACCACCCTCTCACTAATATTCGGCGTGAAATAATGGCACTTGGTGCTGTTGTGTTTCGTCCGACCAGTGAGGGTTCCGGAGGCCCCCCCCCCCCTCCTCCCAATTCCTATTCCTTCCTTAAACCTATTCCTCCCTTAAAGGCCGGCAACGCGTCTGCGATTCCTCTGGTTTTGCGGGTGTCCATGGGCGGCGGTGATTACTCTCCATCAGGTGACCCGCCTGCTCGTTTGCCTCCCTCTTTTATAAAAAAAATAAATAAATAAAGATAAAAAAAAAAAAAAATTTTAATGTAGGTATCTCATTCTATGAAGTACTAGCGGCCGCTCGCGGTTTCACCCGCGTGGTTCCCGTTCCCGTGGGAATATCAGGATATAAAGTATCCTTTATGTTAATACAGGTTATAAACTATCTGTATGCCGAATTTCATTCAAATCCGTTCAGTAGTTTTTACGTGAAAGAGTAACAAACATCCACCCATACTTACGAACTTTAGGGTTTATAATATTAGTAGGATAGCCTAATATTATTGCTGTTTTGTACTTATAAATGTTTTCTGTTATGTGTTCTTGTGTGCAACATAAGTATATTTTATTATTTATTATTATTGTCCCACTGCTGGACTAGTTTGTATCTTATTTATGTGCTGTTAATTTCAGTATTAATTTTATTAATTACGTATAACTATAGGTATGTTCTTTATAAGTAAAAAAAATAAAGTACCTACTTACTAATAGCCTACATACTATATAGGGTTTCAAATTCAAATATGTTCCTTATGCTCATAGGATCAACTTTAATAACGAATATGACATGCGATTAATTATAGAGTTTTGACCAGATTCGATTACGGTCATGTATGAAAGTTTAAAAAAAATTAAGTAATACAGTTTTTTATCTAATCTAAAATCGATGCCATGGTTCCTATGAACAGATTTCCATATTTTAGTTTTTGATTTCTCCGCACCCATTTGGATTGATCAACTTGTTATTGAAAAAATGCACAAGCTCATTTTTTTCGTCAATATAGTGTTGACACAGTGCGTTTTCGTAACACAGTTATTATGCAATTATGCCACACTTGATGTTTAAGAGTTTTGGTTAACTAAAATCATGAATGAGTTGGATTTGTCTGTACTAGAACCTACATTACTACATTATTTGCATGCCGATTGTTAAATCGGCAACTTATCTATTGTGACCACAGATATCAGAAAGTAATTGTGACGTATGTCTAAGGCACATCTTCTTAGTTGTTAAGAGATTATGTCATTCGTCATGTTTATAAATACGGTTTGTGATATGATAAATCTTGAATGAGTTATATTTGTATGTACTAGTCTATTGTAGGTCTGTGAACCGGTCACGTCCAGTACCTAGGGTCACAGATGCCTACGTCACGTGTTCTGGAATTAGATCACAATGTTTTAGTGTTACTAAAACTAAACCGAAACGGCATTTATGCAGGCCGTCATGAATGGGTGCGCTCGTTATCGTGGTTATTCCACGGTGGGGAGCGCTCTTATTATTTTGGACTGCATCGGCTGCTTACCATCAGGCAGGATGCAGTCACTATGACGAGTCATAATAGAAAAAAAACATATAAAGAAACAACATTTTAAACTTTCATGGTCACTACAATTATTTATAATTATGAAAAAACGGGATTTTTACCATGTTTGAGTTGTTGTTTTTAAATCCCCGATATTTTGGCGCAGTTGCATGCACCATGATCACGACTCGACATGACTCAAAAACAACAACTCGAACATGGTAAAAATCCCGTTTTATCATAAAAATAACAATAAAGGAATCTACAGGGTGTTTGGTTATTGGCATATGATCCCGCAACTGGGACATCCTTCTAAGTGCAAAGAACAACTACTTGTATTAGAGCAACCTGAAAAGCGAAACAAATCAGCTGTTCCATCCAAAACTGCAAATACTTTTTGACGTACATGAATGAAACAACTGTTTTTCTTTGCTTTTTCAGGGTTCTGCCATGCAGATAGTGTACTAGGTAGGTACTAAGAGCGAACACCACATGGGGGGAGGAATATCGAATAGTAACTGGGAGACTACCCCCACAGACAGTTTCCCCACAGTCCATAAATGTCCAAATCAGGCTACTGTAAAACGATTGTGGGCGTTTAAAAATAAAAAAATCAAGACCCAACTCTCGCGCACTATCATCCGGCCCACCATACCTACTTTACTTTGATTACATTGTTACAATTACTTGCATTGTAATCAAACAAAATTGCCAACAGCTAGGTATTATTATTTAACGACTCATTAAAAACACATGTAAGCATAATAATAAATTTATTATTTTCCTGAGACAAAAACGAACTACCGACGGCACCGCGCGTTATTCAAAACTTCAGTATCGTGGTACCTATGAGAAGGTAGTTAGGTCTTGGCCTAGAAATTATTGAAGAATTGATGCTAGCCCTTGGACTACTAAGATTGACATTGCTATGGATGGCTTAGAGTGATGCTATTATAATATTAGGTAGACTAATTTTTTTTCGATATAAAAAAAACCAAACGGCTTTTTTCTATGGGATTTTAATATTAACTCAATAATCCGTCACAGGATGCGGGTGTTCACGCAGACATAAATGTTTTTGTAAGGAAAATCAACTTAACTTCAAAAAGCCCTATAAAACGTTGTGCACTTAATTCGAACTAACACAAAGTCTTTAAAAATACACAGTTTAAGTGGAGTTTACTTTAAGAATTAAGAGGCCTATTACATCTCGAATGTGATGTTTGCGTAAAATGCCCATTTTCGCATTCTTTTGTAATTTTGCAGTTGTATTTATCGCTTTTATCGAAATAGAATAATAAATTTGTGCATAATTTTACAAATTTCCATTCTGTAAGCATAAGTTGAATTCGAACGGCCGGCGCATCGCATTTTATAGTAATTTTGCAGTTGTATTTATCGTTTTTATCGAAATAGGATAATAAATTCATAATAAAATCTTTATTCCTCATGAAGTAACAAATACTCTGGTATAAATTTTGCTCAATAATATTATCGTAGACAGGAGATATTCACAGTTAACTTATAGCTATTTTCGAAGTTTTTTGGTTTAGAATAAGATATTTTTCCTATATAAAATTCATGATATCTAAAAATTCCGAGGCCGCTACGCACTATTCGACTATATGAGAGATAACATTATATTTTTTTTATTTTACTTGTTTAGAACAGTTCAATCGATGAACTTAAAAAAGTGCCTTCGCGTATGAAAATCTTTCTCTGCAATTTTGGGTTTAATTAAAAAGTTAAGAAAAATTTACAAAAAACGAGGCCGCTGGGCACTATTCCAATAGCTATTCTACACTATTCAATAAGTCATAATTGTTAATGTATTTTAGTTTCTGAGATCCATAACGCCAAAATTGGCCATTTTACGCAAAAATCACAGTCTAGATGTTCGAAAAAAAGTCGAAACTTATTATTATATAAGCTAGAAACTTAGTATGTTGGTGTTGGTAGAGACGAGATCTAAAAACCTTGACGTAGATAATAGATTAGTTTACAGTAGTAAATATCACGATAACATTTAGTGCCTATTCGACATCGTTTTTAATTCAAAATAGACTACCTACATATTTAGTATTATTATGTTCACCTACTAACTTCGACGTAAACTTTTAAAAACTCTACATAACTAACCTAAAAATATAAAAAAAACTTTACAGACGTTTAATTTACATATTATTAAAAATAAAACCAAAACAACTAAACAAAGTTAAACAAAATAATAATTTTGTAAAATAAACACTTGTAATATACTCCCAGTGCCATAAAGTAAACGAAAAAAAAAGATCAGTAAACTACAAAAAAATATCAGTAATTAATTTTAATTTAACGCTCAATTAACACAGTTAACTATCACAAATATTCAAGCAAATTATCACTTAGTTAACCAATAACTAAGCGCATAGATATAATTAAATTTCGCGCCAACTAGCAATTCGCGCATGTGCCGGCTAAATGTTGCAACAATCCACACAATTGCAACAAAAAAATAAAAAACCCGTATCGAATGAATCAATTAATAACTACATCAACAACTAATAAAATTATCAGCACTTAAACTCACCGTATCAAAATCCGCTTTAGAAAACGTCAACCAAAACTACAGTTTCAATCGTTTCAATAGCAAACACAAATTTTTTGACTGCTTCTAACGCGTTCTTGACAGCATTGTATAATGTGTGTGCCGCGGTCGTATTTTGACGTACACGGCAAGGGCCACTTAACCTTGGTAACCCTGAATTGAAATCGGGGAATCTTGCAATTCTAACCTTCCTTTTACGTTACGATAACGTTGTATGTACGTACGAGCTCCACTGTAAATAATACAGAAATGAGCGACGAGACAAAATCGTCAAGCGTCGGGCGTCTAAAAATTTAGCGTGGCGTGTTCTTGACGTTTTTGCTTGCATACAGTTAGACAGCTACGCGGTCGGTGACAACAGCCGACGCCGAGCGAGCCGCGACCATGCGATATCGTACGACGTTTCGGCCACTGACCAAGCAGCGCTAAAGCGCTAAAGAAAATAGCTTACAGAACAAAATTAAAAAGTCATTTGAAATAGAAAATGCGTAGTTATTCTTTATTACAGAATGGTGTACAATGTAGTTCTTACGCATCAATAATATTACATCTATTTTAGTCGTGCAATTTTGTAACTTATGCCTTTTTAGTACCTACTTACCTATAGTATTCATACTGTGATTTAGTCAAACGTATTTTTATATTTATACCTTAGTTAAACATAATACGATAACTGATAGTTATCAGTATATATAGTTAACATACACTCACACGATTATTTCCAAAGGGTAAGTCAGAGACCAGGAAATGAGGACCGCAAAAGCAGTTCAATGCCACAGTCCACGTTTCACCAAATAACAATTACCCATGTGCTCAGTGTGAGAAGTGGTACGCACATCGCCGTTTTATAGTGTTAGATGTATTCTAACCGTTAGCCGCTTTTTATTTTTCTAATAATGGGCCACTACCACACAGGTTGAAGCTTCAAGAAGCTTTAGTACCAGAAGAAGCTTTAAGAAGCGTACTTATTTCTAATAATTCAGGGGCCTTTCTTATAAACACTGTGTAAACATTATTTAGCTAATCAATATTTTTTTTACTTTTGCTCAAATTCATAATAACCCTTTGTTAGCCAGACATTTCTCACACTATTATTTTTTATAATTAAAACATCTCTACATTATAATTTTAAGTATATTTTTAATTTTATACAAACATACCTACAAACCTACGTGACCTACAAAATAAAGTAAATCCATAAATTTCGTTCATCTCGCTACATAGCGATATTATTCGATAGCGCTTTCAATGCTTGAAATCACATGCGCAATGAAATGCGCGCGCATGTTTTTCTGAAAAATATAACATAAGTTGAAGAACATAATTTCAAAACCAGTAATAAATATATTAATATATTAAAATTTTATTATATTACTATAAAATATACAACAATCTGTTTCAAAATGTCACAAAAATATCTATCTACTTCTTCTACTCTTCCACTTCAGTTCCTATGAAATAAGCACAGTGACGTCTAGTAACTATTTCTGAAAACATGCACCCACCTCAATTACTAACTTTTGAAGTTTCGTTGTATTAAGATGTACTTTAAATAGGTACTTACGCTACATACTCTAAATTCAAAACAGACAATATTTACAGATCACCGTTATGAATAATATAATAATACAAAAGTTCTGTACAGTGCAGCGCTTAGTTGACCACGCTGCCTCAGTTCACCATAAATTTGTCAGATGACGTTGATGTAATAGTTTGAGTAAATATCAGAGTTGTTGCGAAGTGTCGAGAAGAAAACCCACGGTATAAGATTTTCACTTTATTTAGCAGTAGTTTACAGTAGTCGAGTTAGTAAGACACTTAAAAATATTGGTGTTAGTCATACTATTTATAAACAAACATAATTTTGTCATGTAGGCTAATAAGCAGTGCAACGCACTCAAACGGCTGATTAAGCGTTAGGTCAGTATGTGCGGAGTTAAACCGTACAAAACATGCACCCACCTCAATTACTAACTTTTGAAGTTTCGTTGTATTAAGATGTACTTTAAATAGGTACTTACGCTACATACTCTAAATTCAAAACAGACAATATTTACAGATCACCGTTATGAATAATATAATAATACAAAAGTTCTTTATAAAAAAATTGAGTTTCTTGTGGATTCTTCTCATTACAAAGTTACCTTGACTTGATTTCGATGTTAAAAACTTTGTTTGAATAACATTTTTTGTTACGTAAGTAGTTACTATTTTAGGGTTCCGTAGCCAAATGGCAAAAAACGGAACCCTTATGGATTCGTCATGTCTGTCTGTCCGTTCGTATGTCACAGCCACTTTTTTCCGAAACTATAAGAACAATACTGTTGAAACTTAGTAAGTAGATGTATTCTGTGAACCGCAATAAGGCTTTCAAACAAAAATAGAAAAAAAACAATAAATTTTAGGGGTTCCCCTTACATAGAACTGAAACTCAATTTTTTTTATTTCATCAAACCCATTTTTGTGGGGTATTTAAGGATAGGCCTATACGAGAGACACTTCCAAAGTGGTAAAATGTGTCCCCCCCCCCCCTTGTAACTTCTAAAATAAGAGAATGATAAAACAAAAAAAAATATATAATGTACATTACCATGCAAACTTCCACCGAAAATTGGTTTGAACGAGATGTAGTAAGTAGTTTTTAGTACGTCATAAATTAATAATTAAAAAAAAAATACACTATTATTAAAACATAGATTAAAGTTACAACGAACTACAAGAACTTTTATATGATGTTACTTGCTGCTACGGAACCCTTCATGGGCGAGTCCGACTCGCACTTGGCCGGTTTTTTATTTTTTACGCCACGATGTCGGTGGTGACAGGTCGGGCAAAGTGTGTTTTGGGATTTTTCGATCCATAGCCCGGGTTTGTGACCAACCCGCATTTGACGAGCGGTGGTGATTGAGTCCACACAATCCATTGTAACGATGATTTGATTTCAGTGGGACAGCAAACTGGCTGTAGGTAAGTACTTAACTCTTTTTACTGTAGATTTGAATTATCAATTGAATAATTGTAGAGCCGATAAGTAAAATGTTTACTGTCCGCGGACTTAAAACCTTGAGAGAAAACCTTCCTAACTATATTATTAAAATAGCATAATTTTTTATCACATTTTGTAATGTAAACATGTATTTGTTTATGTTGTAAAAAATTTGTTAATAAAGAGCTTAATAATATATAATATCACTTAAACAATTCGATGGGTTATTGGAACAAAGCCGCAATCGACAAAACGCAATTTTACAGGAAAAAAGATTTAGTGAAAATCTTGAATAATTGTTAAACTACAAGGGGTATCATAACGGTTTGTATATCAAACAATGTGTTATTTTTTTCTGGAGTGACATAAAGTGTACCTAAGCTTAGTGTACTTAGAAATTAAAAAAATAGTAAAAAAAACATATTTCCACTTTAAACATTAAAAGTGGTTTCCGTAAGACTCCATTGAGGTTTTATTCCGGTAAAAAGTGCGAAATAAATCAGACAGCAATAGCATATTGCAGCGTTGTGCGTTGGTCTGAAGGATGTATGGCGCATACAGTAATAGCGTTTTACAATGATGTTACAGGAAATGGTGAATGTTATAGGAAAATGTACTGGCGAATACTGTGTGCATAGTAAGCATTTTATTATATATCTATATAGCATTGTGAATGCAAAATTTCATTAATAAAGATATATTATTGTTGTATTGGAAGGACTACAAAATTTATTATTATAAAAGCATCACGAAAATATAATGAATAATGTACTCTGTGGAATTTATTTGTAAATAATCGTAATAGATAAGATAAGATAAAAATAAAATATGCTTTATTGTAAACCACAGAAAACATACAAAAGGACAAACACATAGTACATACAATTGGCGGCCTTATCGCTAAACAGCAATTTCTTATAGTAGGATAGTATAGTAGTATTAAAATAATAGTATTATATTATTATTATTTATTATAATAGTATTATATTATTCTATGGACAGCTACCTATACACAACGCGGCCACCTGTACAAAGCTTAGCTACAGACCTAGAGTTAAACTAACCCGACACTACACCGAAGATATCCCGGACATCAACCTGTACGAGATTGGTATGGCTCTCAAGCAGCACAAGAACGGCAAGGCATCGGGTGCTGACGGAATTACGGCTGAGTTTCTGAAAGCAGGCGGAAGACTGGTACTCGCAGCTCTTCAGAAACTATTTAATTCCGTCGTACTCGGAGCTAGAACGCCAGAAGCGTGGCATGAATTTGTGGTTGTGTTGTTCTTTAAGAAGGGCAACAAGACCCTACTGAGGAACTACAGACCCATATCACTTCTAAGTCACGTTTTTAAGCTGTTCTCGAGAGTTATAACTAATCGTCTCGCACGCAGGTTTGATGACTTCCAGCCAATCGAACAAGCCGGATTCCGAAATAGTTTTCAGTATCATAGACTCGTAGAACACATACATACGCTGCGGCAGGTTATACAGAATACCGAAAATAACCGGCTACTTTGCTTAGCGTTTGTGGACTATGAGAAAGCCTTTGATTCGATCGAAACATGGGCCGTGCAGTCTCTCCAGCGGTGCCAAGTTGACCGGTACATCGTAGTGTTGAAGTGTTTGTACGCAAACGCCACTATGATAGTTCGAATGCAGGACCAGAGCTCAAAGCCAGTCCGGCTGCTGCGTGGTGTGCGACAAGGAGACGTCATATCTCCGAAACTCTTCACTGCTGCACTGGAGGACGTGTTTAAGCTTCTGGACTGGAGAGGACTCGGCATCAATATTAACGGCGTGTACATCAGTCACCTTCGATTTGCCGATGCTAATAGTAGTCATGGCTGAGACCTTGGAGGACCTAGGCACAATGCAGGGTGATCTCAAGTCTCTCAACAATAACCTTAAAATGAACATGGAGATGACGAAAATCATGTCTAATTCATGTGTCATACCCAATCCTCTGAAGGTTGGAGAGTCTGCTCTTGAAGTGGTTGACGATATGTGTACCTGGGACAAACGGTCCAGTTAGGTAGGTCCAACATTAAGAAAGAAGTTAATCATCGAATCAAACTCGGCTGAGCAGCGCTCGGTAAGCTACGAAATATCTTCTCGTTCAAAATACCGCAGTGTCTCAAGACGAAAGTTTCGACCAGTGTGTGTTGCCAGTGATGACATACGGTACCGAAACGTCTTCGCTCACTATGGGCCTAAATAGTCTGGCTCAAAGTCACGCAAAGAGCAATGGAGAGGGCAATGCTAGAGGTTTCTCTACGTGATCGAATCAGAAATGAGGAGATTCGTAGAAGAACTAAAGGAACCGACATAGCCCAAAGAGTCGCCAAGCGCAGTGGCAATGGGCAGGGCACATCGCCCGTAGAAACGACGGCCGTTGGGGCAGAAGTGTGGCAGTTGAGTGGCGACCACGCACAAGAAGACGCAGTGTGGGCAGGCCTCCAACAAGGTGGTCCGAAGATCTGGTGCGCGGTCGCGGGTAGCCGCTGGTTGCGAGCAGTATAAGACCGGTCGTGTGGAGATCCTTGGGGTTGGCTTTTGTCCAGCAGTGGACGTCCTCTGGCTGATGATGATGATGTGATATTTATTGTTTTAAGTATTTTATTCACTCATGTATACTGTTGTGTTATTATTAATGTAGATACTTCTTGTTAGCCATTTATTTATTTAAGGAAATGTAAAGAATAAATTTCAATCAACAAAGTTAATTTGTTTTTTTATTAAAAAACAATAATTATTACACACAATGTTATTTTTACTTAGTCTTTTTTAAAACTAAGTCATAAGAAAAAGTCGACAATTTGCATAAAATTATCTTAGTCATAAGAACGCACTTACCATTCATTACTAATACACTTACCTATTTATCAAAACAATAACTCAGTCTTCACATGATTAAAACGTTTCAACGAACTAGCTCTTACAGAGCTAGCTCTAGCTATGTATTGAAAATCAATCGACATATTTTAAGTTCATGGAAGAAAACCATAATTACTATTACTAGTGAAAGTTTAAAATATTTGTACAGCAATGTTTATTGTAAATCTTTTTACAAAGTTTATTTCGGGGAACACAGCTGCAAGGGACAATACTTGTAGAAGATTGAAAAAAACTTTAATCATTGCACATAGGACGATTATTCCGGTAAACAAAATTCGAGTGATGAACGAGGAATAATAAAGCAATACCCATAATGATTTTGCTAAATCAGGCAGCTTTCAGTGTTAAATTTGGAAAAAATTCCACAAGGTGTAATAGGGTCCATAGAATACGAAAATGGCTTAACCGGAAAACTGCTACTATGGCTATTGCGGTCTTGTTCCAGGCACCCATCGAATTCCAATATATTCAAAGAGATCTATCATTCACTTAAGAGAAGAGGTTCTCATCACAACACAATAAATTCAGGGAATCAAATGCAATTTCATTTCAGTAATAGAAATAGTAAGGGTATAATAATTACTTAGGTACTTACTGAATAAGGAAAAGTATTTCATTTGAGTAATAGAAATAGTAAGGATATAATAATTACTTAGGTACTTACTGAATGAGGAAAAGTCATAATTAAGATCTTAAGCAACTTTCCAGGTTAGAAATCGATTAATTTGAAAACGACCATAGTCGTAATTTTTATGAAATATACTTTTTTATTGAAAATAAACATCAATATTAGACGCATCGACTCATGTGAAAATGACCAATGTACGACCATTCCACACAGAGAAATCAGCCTTGGAATATTTGGTTTACTTTGAAAATGACCAAAGTCTTAGTCTTCACGTTTGGCCGTTTTCAAATTAAACGGAACGTTTCGCGCTAGTTATGTCAAATGAAATGTAAAGTTGTTGTTTTTTGAAGATATCTTTTCTGAAAAGTTACCTGTAAGCATTGAGTTATAACGTAGGTACTACGCCTGTCACCTCTGTAGGCCGTGAAAGATACGGGGGGGCCGCCTGGTTGAGGCTCCCGCCACATCGGGAATCGTCGGGGCATGGAGTGACCTCCCGGTTTTTACCGGGGGTCCGTCTCCGAGTTCCGGGGTTTGGGTCAAGGGCCCGAGGTCGAGGGTCGGTAGGTGTTTGTGGGGCTAGGGGTCCGAGTCGGAGCCAGATTCGTGGGCGGTTTCTGGGTCTGAGTCGGGGTCCGGGCTGCCGAGTAGGATAAGGCGGGCTGGTGGAAGGCCGCGCTATTTGTTGTGTGTTTGTTTGTGGTGTTGCCTGTTTGTGGTGAGGCGCTTGCGGAAGCAAGCGCGAGTGGGGTTGGGCTTTGGTGTGGGTATGACTATACCTCCCCAAAAGCCCAAGGGTCGGAGGACCAATGTGTCTTTGTCTTGTGTTTGTCCTGTGCTGTCCTTGTATCTGTTATTTTGGGGGATCGCGTGCCCATTAGAGGGTGGGCACGCTGTTTTGTGTTGTGCCGTGCGCGAAGTTGCCCGTGTGTCGGCGCGTGACCGCTTGCGGTCATAGGTTGGCACACGGGCGACGGGGTGACCGTCGCGGGTTAATCCCTAGTGGTATGTACCGCGACATCCACCTCAGCCTTTAGCTTCGGATTGTTGGGCCCCCAGGGGTTTAGTGGGTATTCCCCTCCGTCTCGCCCTCCCAGCCGGGACTTAGCTCGGCAGCTGACCTGGAGCCTCTCTCCTTGTCAGTGGGTGCGGAAAGGCGGACGGGCGAGTCCCACGTAACTGGGTGCCTCTTCAAGGCCCCGGTACTCGTAATGAGTTCCCCTGGGAAAAAAAAAAAAAAAAAAAAAAAAAAGGTACTAAAATTCTAACTTACGCCTGTAAGTTAGATTTTTTTTAATAAAATATAAAGAAAAATGCATAGGTAATACAAATATATCACAAAAATAATAACAAATAAAATAAAAATATTAATATTAACAAAAATAATACAATAGTAAGATTCTTGATGTTTTTGAGAAGCGCTAGGAGGTTTGATAAAATTTACCATTTTTTCCACAACGAGGGCACTCGTTCTGCCCTGTGATAGGGATTTTGGATGTGTAAAAAGAAAAATAAAGAAGCATGACAGAATCTATGTACCTACCATCAGAATACGAAAATATTATAACGAAAACAAGATTGGAAGGAAAATATAAAATTAATAGGATACAGATTAAAGAATTATTGAGCTTATAGTAACTGGTGGCAGCAATATTACAATAAAACATGTCTGTCCACAAAATCGCTGGGCAAGAATGTACCCAAAGACCAAATAGTAGATTGTTATACAAGGGGCTAAAAGGACCCATTATATACGAGGTAGTTTTACTCCCGAGCTTTAGCGAGTGAGTAAATAGAAACTGAGTTACACTCTGCTTTTCACTACGAATGCGAGAAAATAAAACAATCTAATACAATATGAATTTGTTTATTTTATTAAAAATTAACCCGTTAGTTGTTTTTACGACACCCAAGGGGAGAGAGGGGTTGGTAGTATGATATTGATGAGCCCATCGCCGCTCTATGCTGTTGGATAGTATGTGCAGTCTTTCCAACTCTTCCCTTGGGATAGCATAGAGCGGCAAAGGGCTCATCAAAATAATACTAGCAACCCTTTCTTCCCTTGGGTGTCGTAGAAAGCGACTTACGGACTAAATACTGCACATACATACATCCAACAGCATAAGTCTATCGCCGCTCTATGCTGTTGGATGTATGTGCAGTATTTAGTTAGTCCGTTAGTCGCCTTTTACATCACCAAAGAGAAGTGAGGGGTTCTTAGTATTATTTTGATGAGCCCATCGCCGCTCTATGCTGTTGGGCAGTATTTATTAAGTCCGTTAGTCGCCTTTTACGACACCGAAGGGAAGAGAAGGGTTGGTAGTATTATTTTGATGAGCCCATCGCCGCTCTATGCTGTTGGATGTATGTGCAGTCTTTAGTCCGTTAGTCGCCTTTTACGACACCCAAGGGAAGAAAGGGGTTGGTAGTATTATTTTGATGAGCCCATCGCCGCTCTATGCTGTAGGATGTATGTGCAGTCTTTAGTCCGTTTGAGTCATTTAGGTCATTGCATAACAATCTACTATTCTTTTACTATTGCTTTTTATTGTCTCGTAGATGAATCCCACGCTGCACTCAGGATTCTTGACTACTTTATCCCCTTGGTGCATAATCTACTATAAAAAAATTGGTTGCCTGTAAAGTCGGTATACGGGCGAAAGTTTTACGTGACAACGACTTTGAGTGGTAAAATAATTTTAATGTGAATATTCATTCGTATAGTAGGAAGAAGAATGAATCTTAGGCGGGCTAACTGTGCTCGAGTGGAAGGGACGCGTGCCTTTCACTTTTTATGTCTGTCTCTCTCGCTCTTAGGCGGGCTAACCATGCCCGAGTGGAAGGGATGCGTGCCTCTCACTCGCTCTCATTGTGAGCGCATAACGTGAGCGGAGCGTAACGCAGTTTCTTGAAGTGTCACCCGGCAAACCAATTTATAAGACGTTGTCACGTCAAAACTAGCGGCCGCTCGTGACTACGTCCGCGTGGACCCGGTAACATTTCGGCAATGGAGTTTTATTAAAGATACTTAGATAAAATGATACCTTTAGAAACCCTACAATCAACCATAATGTGTACTTTAGTTGTAACTAATTATGGGGATTACGACACGAAGAAATAGAGTGACCAATCACAATCAGTTTTCTATTAAATATTTAATCTTTCGAAGTGTTAATTTAGCGGTAAAAGTAACATTTCAGAACTTTTGTCACTTGGCCACTTTTCCAAAAAAGAAAATCCAATCCCAAACCCTTCGAAACGGTTTAATGCATTTTTACGGTTATTACATTTACAATTTTGTACACATTACAATTTAAACCCGGAAAAAGTCATTCCTTCAAGAGTTTGGATTTTGTGCCACATTGAATTGAATTTGAATTTTACGCAGAAACTAGTATATTTTGATAACTTCCTACTTTAATATAATGCTATATATTCATAAGATACATAACAATGAATGCAATATTCAATTCACAAAATTTTTCAATACTATACCTGAATTTCAGAGTCTCTTCGACAATGATATTAAGGTACATTGTTAGTAATACCAATGACAGGACATGCATTGTTTGTGTGGAACAGCAACGTGAATATAAAAGTGTGCTGGTGGTACAAAAAGGCTTTGTGAATTTAGCATATATACGTCTTGTTAATTACTCTCAATGTTAGGAAAGATTGATATAAAACTGATGGAAATACCTCTAATGCATGCTTAGTAGCAGAATAAAGTAGAGCAGTGCATCCATCAGCTTACGACGTTATTTTGCTTCCGCCTACTTGAAGAATGCTGAGATGTTAGATATTTAAATGTAAAATTTAATTAAATATAACCCAATGTACCTTCTTGTGGGACTCCCAAAACAAGTGTTACATTACCTATTTTGACGTACTGGCTACGATCATTTAGATGATTTGTAAACTTAATTCAGTTGTTTATCTCTCATACCAATGTTTGCTACCTTTATAGGAAGGATAAGAATGGAAACAGCATCGACTTTTATTAAGATCCACGTTTTACATATTATTTGATTACCTTGCTCAAGTTTTTCGTTTATAAATGTAATAAGTTAATTGATGAAATGCCACATATGTTAAGTCTTACTTTGGTCTTGCGATAAATGAATTATCCTCTTTTTTAATAAATATAAATTGGGCATTTTTATTATTATAAATCTGCGTTATAATTATTACAACCCTCTACCACTCCTTCGTGCCCTAATTCATAAGTGAGTGCGTAGTGCGTCGATTAATTTTTAATGAGTCTATTCTACGGTGTTAATATTCACCATGGAATTGATAATCAAAGCCAGATATAGTTCGTACGTTACAACTTCCACTACTCGACCAACAGACGATATGGCTTCTTCTACTCGCCCAAGGCGTTATTTTGCTCTACATTTCCTTCTTCTAAGGATTTTAGGCCTCGGTTGGTGGCATCATCCGGATGAAAAAGATACGAGAAACTTCCATGGATGGTATCTCTATTACTCGATTGTGACTCAATTGGTCTGGGTGGTCGGGTTTGTTGGACTTGAAACAATAGATCCATTCATTGGTGAGAAGGATATAGACAGATTCATGTTCAGTCTTTCCTTCGTGATCACTCATGACCTCACTCTTATCAAGCTCTACATTTTCTATTTTAAAAACGACCAAATTCAAGATATTGTCCGCACCTTAGAAATAGACTTGTATGATTATTACCAAAATAACGAAAAAAATCGATCAACCATTCGCCTTGCAAAAATTATGACTGGCTCTTTCTTGTTCTTCGGCTGGATAACAATCGGCAACACTAACGTTTACGGAACAGTTCAAGATATCCGTTGGAAGGCTGAAGTGATGAAATTAAATGAGACCGCATTAATACCACCTCGGACTCTGCCTCAACCAATTTATATTCCCTGGAAGTACCAAACAGACGAATCCTATATCTCAACGTTTGTGCTTGAGACAGTCGGTTTGTTGTGGACCGGACATATTGTTATGACAATCGATACTTTTATTGCATCTGTTATTCTTCATATGAGCTCGCAGTTTTCAAATCTATGTGAAGCTCTAACCACAGCCCATGATCGCACAATTCGAAGACTTTACGAAGGCGTACGCCAAGAAAATGAATCGAATGTAACATCTGAAGATGATGTTGACGAGTCATATTATTGGGATCATGATAATATGGAAAAAGTTGTAAGAGCTCGTTATGCTAAAGGAGAAATTGAATCGTCGTTGACAGATACATTGAAAGTTTGTTTTCACCAACACCAACTTCTTATTGGGTACGTTTATAAAAATATTACTATATCATGCGTTACGCATCATGCGCAGAAAGTTTGTTTAGTCAGTGACTCTTACCTCACCGTTTTATATTACTGTTAGTGTGTTTTGTAAGAAAATAGTTTCGTAAAACTGACACAAATAACTAATTATTATAAAATGTAGTATTGTCTTTATATAAATAAAGCGGTTGTATTAAAAGCTTCACAACTGAGGGCCTACCCTCCTTCTCCGAAGCGACAATTCGGCCGATTTTCGTTTATTTATTGCGCTTTCCATTATTTTTGAAATTCATTTTTCTAAAAATTTATTTTCTAAATGCCAAACCTATTTTAACACTTATTTTATTTACTATAATTTCAAAAAGCATACATTTAGTACATTTGATATAATATACATTTGATAATTATAATAATCTAATGATATAAAACTTATTGATAATATGATTAAAACAGCATGCAGCATGTACGCAAACATGCAACATGCAAGCAAGCATGCTGCATGCAGGCAAGCAAGCAGCATGCAGGCATGCCTGCATCAGGCATGTTTTCTGTCACGGCTCCGGCGCTGCGAGGCTCCGGCGGTCCCACGCGAGCTTATCGTCGCAGATGGATTCCGCTCACCAAAACCCACCTGCTCCTCAGCTCGCGGGCCGCCTCGCCCCTCCGCGCCTACGCGGGCTTGAATTACACTCTAGCGTAGGACAGACAAGACTACGTGGAGTCGGTTTTGCCGCGATTCGTTTCTGTCACTGACTTTTTAAGCACAAACTTACTGCTTAACGTACGTAAGTATACATCATAGTAATAATAGAAAATAAATTTATGGTCATTTACAATTATGCTTTATAAAACTATGACTTTTATAAATTATGCTTAAGAGTATGTCTAAGAATATTATGAATAATACAATTATGCGTTTTAAAGTACTTATGCTTAATAAAAATATGACTAACAATAATATAGATTTTAATGATTATGGTTTTTATTAATATGTCTTTCAACGATTCTGCGCTATTATGTTTATGCGTAATTAAAAAATTGCTACAAGCTGTTACGCTTTTTGAATTGTATGCCATATGATGTATGTCAATTAAAATTATGACAATAAACATTCTGCGTTTCAATGTGTGACCGAAAATACGTCCCTGCTTGGATCGTAGAGAAAACCTAAAACCGAAACCGAATGAAAATTATCCGAAGTCGTAAACAAAAGCGGCACCCATATGTGCTCATCAGGTATATTTTTTTAAACCCTCGGGCTATCCGGCAGCCACTTCCGAATAAACAGTCCGAAATAGTCAAAAAGTCCGGAATGAATATAAGACAGCTTACTGCCTTTTACAGGCCCTAACAGCAAATAACCGACAACCGACCAATATGCCGTAAAAATACTAGTATTTTCAATGTTATCCCCACCGGTTCACTAGTAAACCGTAAACATCCGAACCGAGCAATAATTCCACGGATTTAGATTTGTAAAGCTTCGTATGCGCTAACTCCAACCGATAGTAAGATCAGATAAATCATAAGCTGGCTGGTTACCGTCCAAGTCCCGTAAATATGTCACAGGTGTAGTGACAATAGGAAATTCTTTATTTGTTGGAGTAAGAGAAATAACCGAAAGTCCGAAAGTTTCTGTAACCTCATTTCCTCCTACCCCTCTTACTCGCTCCTTTACTGGTTGTAGTTTCGAGCCATCCCGATACAAATAAGTGATCCTTAGGATCCCGCGTCTAGCAACGCCCGAACCGAAATATATTTTGAATTTAAATGAGAACCAACAGATAAAAACTTTAACAATAGCCGTAGGTATTAAAATAGTCCGTTGTAGAAAGAGTGAGTAAGAGATAGAAACCGTACCCTAGTCGCGATCGTGATCATTATCGCGATAAAAAGTAAAGTTACGCCGCGCGGAACTCATCATCACCCATCCATGAAGGGCTCACGTGGAATTTCAAGGGATTATATTTATACTATTCAGTTGCAACCCAACTCACTGGGTGGTCGAATTTCTCGGACTTGAAACAATAGATCCTTTCCTGGGCGTTTACACAAACCTTACTGGCATTAAACTTATTATTTTCTACTTTATAAACCTATCAATACAAGATATCATCCGCACTCTAGAGGTAGATATTTTTAATTACTACCATAATGAAGCAAAAGTTCGCTCGACGGCGAGAGTTACGAGAGTTATGACAAGTTCTTACGTTTTTTTATTGGTTGACTAACATTTCTCAACAGCGTTGTACGTGTATGGATGTATTCAAGATTCCCGTTGGAAGGCTGAAGTGGCAACATTGAATGAAAAGGCGTTGATGCCAGCTAGAACTCGGCCTCTGCCAATTCATATACCTTGGAAGTACCAAACAAACAAATTGTACATTTCGACGTTTGCGCTTGAGACAGGACATGCGGACCGGACATATCGTTATGACAATAAATTTTTTATAGAATCTGTTATTCTTCACATGAGCACATTCGCGTTTTAGTGCTTCGCCAATCACCATGTTTTTTCCCCTTTAATATACTCATGTAGTGTTACGATGCCTAAACGAGTTTACAGTGACGACTATAGTGATTAATGTAGAAAGAAAATGAGAAGGACAGAAAAACTTAAGATTTTCTTTTCAAGAAGCGCGAGAAAAGTTTGCGCATAGAAAGCAGCAGTTTGTCGGCGTGTGACTCGCTGCCGGCGCAGCCCTGTATCGTTGTAAGGACTATAGTACTGTATTTTTTAAATTAACAATTGTACATCTAAAAGAAAAGTGTGCTACTATACTTATCTGAAAATAGTGTGTAAAAGGACTATTACCATATTTTGCCAAGATAAGATTTAAAATAATTTTAATATGTGTTGTGTACATCTAAAAGGGATGTTGCCTTCACGTTATTTAAAACCGTTACTTTAATTAGTGATGTGCACTTTCAAAAGCAATGTTTCCTTATCTGAAAATAGTGTGTATAGTTAAAAGGACTATTACCGTATTTTGCCAAGATAAAAATTAAAATAATTTAAATTTGTTTTGTGTACATCTAAAAGTTATTTAAAACCGTTAATTTAATTAGTGATGTACACATTCAAAAGGAATGTTTCCTTCACTTTTATATACTTTATGTATAAAAACGATTGTGGATTAAATCAATTTTCACCTTAGGTGAATAAAATAACGTTCTAGCAACGTACGAAAGTGGATATTCGACCTTGTTCAATAAGGCGAAAACGAAATGCAGCCTGAGGCGGACTGGGGACCGATTCTCTTAGAGGAGCCTGGACCAGGCCCGTCTACTTCAGCTATGCAAGAAGCCGAAGCCACTTCTAGCCACTTCTATTCACTCGATGCAAGTAGAACCGTCTCCATATGTTGTGACTGTTCGTCCAGAACTTGACGAAGGGATCCCAAAAGATTCGTTTGGGCCAAACCCCTAAGAGAAAAAGCTAGGGCCAGAGATAAAGGCAGCTTTATCTGGCAGCTTAAACGCTGATAAAGAAAGACAAAGCGTTAGAATATGAGTAAGTGCAACTGGCGGCTGCCATTTCCTACATTGGAGGCTGTCTGACCATGTTGTTTTCATTTAAACATAGAGACCAAGCTGTCATAAAGTTCTTGATTGAAACTAGTCGTCTGCTATGCGATACATAGCATAATAAGTCTATGACGAGTAGGAGTTTCATATGTTCAACAATAAAGAAAGATTTTAAGGATCAGATGTATAGCAAACAAACTCCAAACCAGCCTTTAAACCAGAGGCCTCCACTTCCGGTAGCCAGGCAAACGGGACTTGCGAGGCGGTCGGAACTGGCACCTCCAGCTGCACCGGCACCACGCCCGCGGCAGCAGCAGCCGCCGCGATCGCCGCGGCGCTTTCAGCGAGTTAGGACCCTTGTGCCGACTTTTGTCAACTGTTTTTCGACTTTACTGAAATATCATAGCATCCCGCGGCCCTCGTCGCTAGATTCGGTACTTTCTGCAGGTATGCTGTTCTATTTTTACGATAGTTTGCGAATATAACCAACGATCCGGTTATTTTAGCCTGGTTAAAATGTTATAAAATACCCTTTTTTAAACGTGTTTCTCAGTTAGACGAACCACGCTTACTTTCATTATCTTTGTTTCATTATTATATATGTATGCGAATGAGTCTTAGGTCTTTTTCTGATTTTTCGGCGCAGCAGCGGTGCGACATCAACATGTCGGTATGCCGAAAGCATACCGCGGCGCTTCCGCTTTCGCACTTGTCTGCAAATATTTATGCAGAGCTGTTTGTGGCGTCTTGAAATAAGGTCGTCTTCGTCCTTTTTCATACTTATTTACGTAAAAAAACGTTGCGGCATCATTCTTATAAGCTTTAAGCGCGGCAGCGGCGTGGCACAGATTCGGCTTACCGCGTCGCTGCAAGCATGTCCAGTAGCCGCTCTGCATTTTACCGAGTTGGACTCGTTCTTCCCGTGAAAAAGGATTTACACATTCCCTAAACCGCGTATTTTGCTTTGTTATAGCTGGGGAAATACAACTATTCAAAAGCTCTTGATATGTTTCCTTTTTCATTCTGTAAATGGATAAAAAAATTTCGCCAAAAGTTTTTAAGCTGCAACAAATACAAGACAGGTAATATTATTATCGATATATGGATGAGACGCCAAAAACGTTTTTTTACGTAAACGAGTATAAATGTAAAAAACCAAAGTATCTTCACTCACTCGAACTCGAAGACGACATTATTTTACGACGGCACAAACGGCTCTGCATAGATATTTGCAGACATGTGCGAAAGCGGAAGCGGCGCGGTATGCTTTAGCATACTGACATCTTGATGTCGCACCGCTGCTACGACGACAAATCAAAAAAGGGCGCTCGCGGCAGTGTTCACGTTGAACAAGCGGCGGAGCATGCGATTCACTCGCGACACGTCAGGTAAGTTCAACCAGTTTGAACTTGTCGCTAAAAACGATAGCACGTTTTTGTCATGTCGTTGAATACAGAAGAGTTTATTAGTGCTGTTCAGGCTAGAACTCTAATGAACTCCGGCAAATTAAACACAGTCATCAAATGAACAGAAACGTTCTTAAAAAGCTATGGAAGAAAATTGCTGAATTGTTTCCAACCTCTGACAATTACGTCATACACGCGCAAACGCATGGCGGCTTATGTGAACAAGAGCTCGCAACGTCTCCGCGCCCGCACCCGCCGCCGCGCCCGCGCGTTCCTACGTGAACAAGCACTTTACCTTAGAAAACAATACTATGCATGGATGTCAAGTCAGTCACCCCATTATTACACGGCAGTTATACTGTCAATTAAATTTTATTCATTAGGTTCCGAGGTGTCATTCGCTACTTACGTAACAATTAATTTAATAGGTAATGCACCATAACCAGTTCAGCGCCATGGTTTCTTATACACGTCCAAGACGTTATTTCGCCTTACATTATATAATATTTCGCATATTGGGCCTCGGTTGGTGGCATCATCCTGACGAAGAAGACGCGAGAAATTTCCATGGATGGTATCTATACTATTCTATTGTAACTCAACTCTTTTGGGTGGTCGGATTTGTCACTCTTGAATCAATAGACCCATTCATCGGGGAGGTCGACATCGATCGATTAATGTTCAGCCTGTCATTTGTCATCACGCATGACCTAACATAAAAATGATACAAATTACATAAATATGATAAAAATTTGCATAATCTACTTTAGAAATAAGGAGATACAGGATGTTGTCTACACTCTGGAGATAAAGCTCTATAACTACTATCAGAATAGTGAAAAAAACCAAGTGACTATGAGGATTGCAAACTTAGTGACGAGTTCTTTCGTCTTCTTCGGTTGGGCAACTATCATCAACACTGACATTTACGGAGCAATTCAAGATTTTCGTTGGAAAGTTGAAATGGTAAAATTAAACGACACTGCAGTGCTATTATTGCCCCGGGCCCTGCCAATGCCAATTTACATTCCTTGGAAATATGAAACAGACAAGTTATTTGTGTTGGCGTGCTTGCTCGAAACTGTTGGTTTGCTGTGGACTGGTCATATTGTTTTGGTTATCGATACTTTTGTTGGATCAGTCATTATTCACATGAGCACGCAGTTTAAAATACTATGTGAAACCGTCAATACAGCTTACGATAGAACAATGCTTGCACTGTATGAAAAGACTTGCGAAGAAACTGAATTAGAAATAAATTAGTTGTACAAATTACACTGTCAAAATGACATTGAAGAATTCGTTATATCTAACTATTATGCAGAAGAAATAGAATCGGCGTTAAATAACACTTTTAAAAGTTGTTTTCGCCAGCACCAACTTCTCGTCGAGTACGTATGCTGTAAATATTAATTTATTGCAACCTGCAGCATTCGGGGATAAATCAACGTTGTTTGTGCCGCCGAACGCGCAGTTTACCCGTTAAAATTTAATTAACACTCGGCTGAAATGCTGAATCACCCGCTTTTTGCAACGATCACGATGTTTCATGGATTAACATTTAGAGCAACGCTATGCTGAATTTAAAATACTTATTTTCCTAATAAATAATTATCATTTCAGATATTCTAGAATATATAAAACATCTTAGGAATTAAAAGTAAGAGCACAATATATACAGTTTTAAATATATAACATTTAATATTATCCTAAAATTGATTCTATTTATTTTCAATACATATACTTACTTATTCCATTTATTTTAAATAATTGTAAAATGACATAGCATTCTACCCAGTTGATATTTACTTAATCAAACCTTCTCTTGACACCAAGTAAATCATATTTAATGCAATAGCAATACCTAAGATGAGTCTCGTTGCAAAAAGTCTTCAGACTGTAAGTAGGGCATGAATAGGAGTGGTATGGACGGCGTAGCATACATAAATCAAAGGGAACTGCTCTGTATTCTGGAACGTGAATGTGGCTTTGCACGTTGATGTAGAGTGACACTGATCGTATGGGAAGCATTACAAGTTTCGTGCAAATGGGAATCCATGGAATATTTGACTTGGATAGCATTTACAAGTCTTGCAAACGGACATGTATCTAATTTAATTATTAGGAGAACTCACGAATGTCGAACGTTATTTTGATTTAAAGTTTATCCAGTAAAGCCTTTAAATTACTCAATATGACAAAAGTCTACACATATTGCATTGGCCAACAGGCCAAATCGCATGAAGCTGTAACTAGACCAAACGTAGCGACGTTTTTGGCAAACAAGCGACTGTTAAGGCTAGCAGACTGCTAAACTGCCATAAAGTGCAATGTGTATTAAGTGAAAGGCTACGCGGCGCCGGAGTCCTGAGCCAAACTTTGGATGTTCTAACAAATAGGTTAGCCGCCAGGCCTGCCAGTATAGATTTAAAGCCTGATTGAAGAAAGTTATTTAAAATAGTCTGTGATATCCCAGTGCCTGCATTTGATACTCCCTCATAGTGTGAAGCCTTCAAGCCTTTGGAATATTTTTTCATACGTTAAGAAGACATAATTATTGAAGAAGACTCTTAGTTTGTCGCTGTCTTTGAAAAGTGAAGGGCTTTGAGTCTTCTGCCTATAAGCCTAACTCAGACGATTCAGTTACCAGAATAAAAAGTATTCTATGTCCATTTCTGTACCCTTGAAAATGTGTAGGTAGGTAGGTACCTATGCAAAAATTCGTGATGATCAGTTAAGTAGTTAAGGCGTGAAAGCGTAATGAATACAAACAAATTCGCTTTCGCATTTATAATATTACATTCCTTAATATTTGCCAAGTGCCATAGTGTCCTGTTATGGCTCCAATGATTTTGCGCGAACGAACTTATTCCAACAATACAGTTCACGAAAATACAAATTATTAAAGAAAGAAAATAATTTTTAAATGTTTGTGAAAATAATTTACGTTGTAACTTTCGATCACATATAATCACAAATATTCAACCTTAGCTGCATACACTATCAACTTATTGAAGATTACACTGGTCTATCAAAAAAAATATCATAACAGGACCAATATAGGCAATGAGACCGGTGTAAGAGCATGTACGGAGTGGCAAACTGCAATAACCCAGGATTATCACCCCAATAATGTTACCCGCAAACTTTTTTTCGCGTTATATCAATATTATCTTTTATATTCACCTACGAAATGAGGTTTTCTAAGACTCTCCAAAGTAAATATACCTACCTACATAAATGTATTTTAAATACTTTTATTGCGGTTCTCATAGTGGTTTTTATGCAATCTTACTAGTTTGGTTTTCTTCTTTAATTCTGTAGGTACCTTAGATAGGTAACAATTTAATATTTAAATGGAAAAAATTGTAATTTGTTTTTTACTGCTTCTTACTTACTATAAGTATGTTGCAGTCTCCAACAGAGATTTCAAAACGCACTATGACTATGTTCAGGATAAAATGTTTACTAAAAAAACAAAACATTTTATCCCATATAGCATTGTGAATACAAAAAAATCAATAATAATGATAATGAATAAATGTTCGTTTGTAAAAAAATGATTTTCTTTCACTTTCCAGTTGCGTGGAGAAATTCAAGACGACTTACTCCTACGGCTTTATGACTCAACTTCTGTCTAGCATGGCAGCGATTTGCGTTGTAATGGTCCAAGTTTCGGTGAGCTCCATAAACTCCGAGTCAAATTATTTGTATTAAATTAATTATAAATTCTGAGTAACTGTATCTGTTCCATCTATAATAAATCTATTTTAAAACCGGTTTTGGTCTTCATCTAACCTGATAGTAAGTGATGATAAGACCTAACCTGGAAGTGCACTTCATACGGAAACCGCATGTTGTACTAAGAACTGCCTATATCGTATCTTTAACCGGCGAAACACAACAATAACAAAGTTGTTGTTCTAGCGGCATTTAATAAAACGGTTTTAGCTAGCCAGGTGTACTTGATACAAACCCTATTATCAACTAAAACCACTATCAACAACATTGCACCTAAGGTACTGCGAGAAAACGGATGAGTTCTAAGAGATGAGTTCTGAAACCGAAATGGTTTAACCACTAAGCAAGGAGACGGTTAAAATTAAGAGGGAATTTAAGTGTTATGTTTAGCCAGGTGTATGTACTTACAGCAAACCGTACTATCAGCTAAAAGTACCTACTGTCGATTATGATGCACCCTGACTGAGGCAATTAGAATTATTAAGATCGAAGCGTTTTATTAACGAGCCGGTAACGAGAGACGGTTAAAATTAAGAGGGAAAGAAAGTGTTATGTTTCGTTTCTTTTTATACTTTTTTTGTTACAGCAAGACGCGTCCAGTTTTAAATCAATGCGGTTAGTAACGTCATTAGCATTTTTTGCTGCAATGATTATTCAGCTTGCATTACAATGTTTTACTGGAAATGAACTCACACTACAAGTAAGTATATAAGTAGTCAATATAACAAAATCCAAATAATTTTATTTATTTTTATTCGTTATGTATAAAGCCCGGTACAGACTATTTATCAATATGTAATGCAACATTTAATGCAACATAATATAGGTAATAAAAAAACAATTGTCACGAATGTATGTTCGCACTTATTAATTTAGAACTGTTGCACCTATTTGGCAAATTCTCTTTTTGTTGTTTTTGTAATTGTCAGGAGAAGACTTTCATACAAAGTGGCGCAGACGAAATCGCGGGCGGCCCGCTAGTTTTCCATACATTTTAATGCTGTTTTTAGTGCAATAAAATGTATGAAAAAATGTTGCATTGCATGTTGCATTACATGCTTAGATTAAAACAAAAAAAAACAAAAAAGGAAAATGCGGCATTACCGTCTAGAAAGTGAGCCGCTAAAATTAGGCCTAAAGGCACAATTTCACTTCAGTCGGAATCGGTCGTGTACGTATATCAATACGATAATTGGAAATCACATTTAATTTTATTCCCTTAAGTAATAACTTAAGTTAACAATTCATTATGATGAATCATTCTTCACCTTTCATCCCAAAAAAACGATTAAATTTATAAATTTTTATATTTAAAATAAATTTTAAATAATAAATTTAATATATTTAATATATTATATATTTTAGCCGTTTGTGTCGCTAAGGGAGAGACACTTGCCCGCTATTTTTGTCTCGTACCACCACGGCTTATATTTCGGTTCGACGCGATTCTGTTTCGGCGTGCAGTGGTACTGGGGGTAGCGATGCGCATTTGTCTGGCACAGACTATAGCTCGTTAGATTAGTTGTTAAGTCTTAACTGTAAGTTAGTTAACTGTTTTTTTTATTATTAGTATTGACGTCAATAAGTGCCTGTAAAGGTTTACATTGAATAAATAATTTGACTTTGACGTTGACTTTGACTCGTCTGATGCGAAGCGACCGAGACGTCAATGCGCGTCAGTTGAGTAGGACTATATTTTGATTGACTAGAAGTAGGCGCATGCCGTATCTTCCCTTTTTGTTTTAATCTAAGATTAAATGTTACATATAATCTGTACGGTCTTACTTACTTACTTACTTACGGTGTTGTACTAAACAAAAAGTTGTATTACGGCCAGGCTTCGGCGATAGGCGATGCAGTAATGCATTCGAAATGGGAGAAAATGTCACCGAGACTCCGTCGGATGCTGTTGCTGATGATGATGCGGTCACAGCGGCCATTGCGGCTGTCCGCTGCGGGCTTCGCGTACATGAACATCGACTGCTTTTTATCTGTGAGTTTTGTCAATTAATTCTTCTTCTTAGCCGCTTACACTCTTAGCAGAGTGGTCGCGGTCGTCACTTCAGCTGTAGTAACCCGCCTTACAACGCGTCACCATTCGTCTCTGGCAGCCGCCTTCCTAGTACATAGATACAAGCTGCTCTAACCTGGTCCGTCCATCTCATCGGTGATGTACCGCACGGTCGGGTGCCCTCAACTCTACCCTGCACTACAAGCCGCTCGATTGAGAGACCGCGCCGAGACACATGCATGCTCAAAGAAAGGTAGTACTCGAGCTTGGACAATAGAACAAAGACGGATGTAATTTAATACATACTTACATAAATAGATTCCCAACCCAACCAGTCCAACCACCAACCCGCATTGGGCCAGCGTGGTGGGTTATGGTCCAATATCCCCACGTGCTATGCTATTGTTCTAGATTCACGAATATTATTCCCAAAAAGGTTAGCCAGAGACAAGGCAATGTGTTCCGCAGATGCAGTCCACCATCATAGTCCACTTTTCATCTAATTATAACTGCACATGTGCTCAGTGTGATAGGTGGTGAGCCCATCGCCGCTCTATACTGTTGGATGTATGTGCAGTCTTTAGTACGTTAGTCGTCGTTTACGACACCCAAGGGAAGAGATTTTTTTTAAATTAATTTTGCATGTCTGAAAAAAGACTAAAAGTGAGATTCAAGAATGAATATGTATGACCATCAAATAACTGTAACTACCACTTTTAATGCATTAAATTATTATATTTTACTCTATTACTATAAGTAGAAAATACCCAGACCCAAGACAATTTATAAAAATGGTTATTTCTAATTTGACCTGACCGGGAATCGAACCGACCTCAGTGACGGCGTATGGCAAACGCTTCGGTGGCCGATTGGTAAAGCGTTTGGCTTGATATCTGGAGATCCGTGGTTTAAATCCCAGGCCGAGGAAAAAGTTTCATATTTTTCGTGGCATAACCCGGGTTTGCGCGGAGCGGCCAGCGCGGTAATTAACTTACCCATTAATTGTAGAGATGGCTGCAATTCAATTATTAATGGGACGGCTTTATTTTTACTAAAATATTACCAAGATAAAAGTCTTATTACCGCATTTAAAGATGTGCCAAGTGACAGAGTTATTCATCAATAATAATTCATGATTATTATGATAAATATTTGATCACGTAAAAGCCAAAACTTGTTTGTATTTGCGTAAATGTTCAACTAAATGAAGGTATTAATACCTACATTTATTTTTTTTAAATACTGTCGTCATCAGCAGGTAATAAAGACTTTTTTAACAATGCAAATAGATGCTGATAAAATTTAGTAAGATTAATCAATGTCGAGTCTTTGATCAAAGGTACTGCGGAAATCATATTTTGAACTTTGTTCAGTAAACTACACACTCCACGATGATTGGATGATTAGGGCACAAACCGATTGTTACTGACATAAGATTAGTTAACAGGCTAGTCAGTAAAATGGTTTTTGCACCTGCAATAACTAAGTTCTTTCATAGAAATTGTATGGGAAATGGAAATAGCGAGTTATAGCGATTGCGAGCTACGATGGAGTCGTGACTTATAAATTGATAGATTTACACTGAGTGTACACTTACAAACTTACACTTGCAATTTATACATCCAACAGCTTAGAGCGGCGATGGACTCACCACCTGTCACGCTGAGCACATGTGCAGTCGCTATTTGGTGAAAAGTGGACTAGGGTAGAGAGGACTGCTTTAGCTGTCCTTATTGCCTAGTCTCTGATTAACCCTTCAGGGATAATAATAGTCGTGATTATATGTGTACGTACCCACGGCTTAAGATCAACCTACCCTAAACTGTCAAATTTCTCCAATGAATATTGATCCTTAGAACCAAACGATACAGTTCAAAATTGATTGTAGAAATTTGACAGTTTTGGGTAGGTTGATCTGACGCCGTGTGTACATTGAGTGTTGTTTTCCGACTCTTTACGTTACGGAACTTTGTGTTTTGATCGAATCTGTTAAAGATTTATGTTTTAGAAGGTCGTGTGTCGTGTCATTTGAACATTAACGTTGAAATACCTTTCTATATTTAAAGATAATTATTGGAAATACATATTTGCAGATAGTATGTACACAATTCATTATTTTTACTGTCTCATTAATAATTATTTTGTTTCTTTTTTTTAGATTATGAAAGCGGCGTATTCCTACTACGCAGTCCTGAGTCAAAAGAATGTTTGAAGAAATAAAAAAGAAGCACGCTTCGTTTTTTCACATTTACTTTAGAGAATTGACATCAACGCTTAATACAGTAGTCATTACAAATTAGTGATTGTCAGTACTACAATCTAATCTATCACAGTTGTTCCGCAGGTATAAAATTACACATATAAGTATTAAATTAATTCTAACGTAAACATTCTAGGTATACCTAGCCTATATATTCCGATGTAAATTCACTACGCCTCTACAAGTGCGTCTATTGAGTTTTGTAATGCTATTTTTATAGGTAAAACAACAATTTATGTTGTAACACGAAAGTGCAACAAAATAGTCGATGTAATCTTATAAACACAAACTTACACAATGATGTTCAAAGTTTATAATAGGCAAATCAAAGAGTGATTGAAACTACTAATAGAGTTCTTGCCCTATATTAATAGCATGTTTAATACTGTGTAGTTCGTAGTCTTGATGATCTATTTATATAGGTATTTACTAAGCATTGAGTCATAGTTCCAGAAGGGGCTGTTTAGGCGTCATCGGTCGGGATCTGTCGCCACCTTCTGAAGGTATACTGGTTTTTATGTCAATGACCGTCATCTCTTCAGATCTGAAATCAGAAAAATGTTACAATAATTATCTCACACAAACATCAGAACACATTTTGCAAAAGGTAGATTATGAAAGATTTATAAGCATAGCTCAAAATTACTGTTTTTTACTACATCTTTTTTTGCATTTTAAACAAAGTGTTTACTGGGTTTATCCAAATATAAACCTTTTTATACCCGGGCGGGTTGCCGGCATTTCGACCTAGTTGCTAAACGTCTAATCTAATCTATATGCCTACGAGTAGGATACCTATACTAATATAACAGTTTGGCATTTAACCCCGTTAAACGCTTTGCTAAAGATTACTAGTTAAATAAACTATTTATAAAAAGATGTGCATAACTTGACTAGCTCCTTTACGGGTTTTTTTATTGTCTGTCTCCTTTAAAAAGAAGTTGGTGGACATCCTACTTTTTCCAATACAAGAATGGTCTGACCGATTTCTATGTAAGTTTTCACTTTCTCTAGCGTTTTATAGCACACATATTTATGGAATTCGTGTCGTAAACTCATTGGAGCTACGGAGCATTTTAGATTAATCAAATGCCACAAAACCCGTTAATGGTATTGACGGTTGGCGAACGTCATTTTTTAGAATTTGTGACGCTATCACGGAATAGTTTATACGCATCTTTTTTCGTTCTTTAACACATGCAATATGATGAGAATATGGAGAGAGAAAGAGAATCCCTTTTTGCGAGGAGAATTCTTAGCAAAGGGCCCAAAATTTCAGGTTAAAATAATATGTAAAACAAGTACCTACCTGTACCTAAATTCGTATAGAGTGTTACAGTTCAACGTGTAATGTTTTCGTAAACTTTCAATACGTTATCTCGACTTTACGTTCACGTTATGAAGAGTAACGCAAAACGACACTTTCGCATAATGTCATCGCGGAAAATTGGTCACATTCTCAGAATGTCATTTACGCAAAAAGTACACTTTCGCAAAAAGACACTTTCGCAGAATGTGACTTTTGCAAAAGATCACTTTCGCAGAATGTCATTCACATATTTTTCCTCTGTAATCCCTGAAGGTATATTGTTTGTACACACGCCTGCAGATCAACCTATCCAAAAGAGTCCCTCATAACTCATAACCCAAAGTCACCACTGGTCCCAAGGTACCTATGCTTAAATAGTACATTGTTACCCTAGGGGTGAAAGTTTTTTATTTACTCCCGAGACGGGGTTTCGAGGGAGTAAATAAGTCTTTCACCTGAGGTAAACACAGTGCTTTTCATTACGAATATAAGGAAAGTAAAAACAAAAACATGAATGTCTTTAGTCCGTTAGTCGCCTTTTACGACACCCAAGGCAAGAGAGGGGTTTATAGTATTATTTTGATGAGCCCATCGCCGCTCTATGCTGTTGGATGTACGTGCAGTCTTTAGTTCGTTAGTCGCCTTTTACGACACTAAAGAAAAGAGAGGGGTTAGTAGTATTATTTTGATTAGCCCATTGCCGCTCTATGCTGCTGGATGTATATGCAGTCTTTAGTCCGTTAGTTGCCTTTTACAACACCCGAGGGAAAAGATGGGTTGCTAGGATTATTTTAATAATAAGTCACAACTACACATGACAGTACCTACCTGTCAACAAAACGATTCTTCCTAGGGCGGAATAGTATTACTTTCCACCCGCTCCTCAGGCAAATACAGACCTACTTTCCGTGTATGAGGAATGAAAAAGTATTTTAATAGAGAAAAGGTAAAAATAGCACAGTTACCCTAGGGGTGAAAGTAGCACAATGAAGCCCGAGACGGGGTTTGACGCCCGAGCGTAGCGAGGGCGTGAATTAGCTAAAGAAAAAATGAGTGAATTTTATTTTACATAAATCAACAACTTTTTAAGATATTTATTTAAATTTTATGGTAAAATTAGTAATCGTTTGAATTTATGGACAACACAGACCACGCCCACACAGTCCACGCTTCAGTAAGAAACAACTGCACAGCCTGCACATGTGCTTAGGTGGTGTGCCTTTAGCCCGTTAGTCGCTTTTACGACACCAAAGGGTTGTTAGTACTATAAGTAACTAACTAATAAGTCACAACTACACATGACAGTACTTGTCAGAAAAACGATTTTCCCTAGGGCGGAAAAGTATTAAGGTTCAGATAGATATGCTCATTACTAGCACGAAAGCATGCCACTATTGAGCAATTGCTACTTAGTAGTATGTGTGTTAAAGTTTTGCTAGTAATTAGCATGCCTATTACGAGCATGCTCAAAAGTTGCATACTTTCGTGCTAGTAATGAGCATGTCTATATGTACCTTAACTTTTAACAGTTTCAACCCGCTCCTCAGGCAACTTTAGATCTACTTTCCGAGTATGAGGAATGAAAAGGTATGTTATTTACCTGGCATCTTCACCCGAATGCGCGGCGTTGTAGAACACGCTAGGCAGAGGTGAGTCGTGCTGGCTCAACAGAGAACTGCCGGCCCTCGGCGACTGCCGGCTGTGGTTGATGTAAGGAGAGAACGGCACCATCGCACGCAGGGCTGCTAGTATGAGCAGCATCCCACCTAAATGAAAAATAGTCACATCTCAGGCTTTGCAAATTCAAGTTTTCAGTGTAGGTTCAATTAACGTCATAAAATAAAATAGCTGTACCGGGCATGCGTTGCAATGCCACAATTTCCTATCAATTCCGCATTCCGCTTCAAAACTGACAGAGTTTCAAAGAAATTTACGCCCCCCCCCCCCCCCTTTTACACCATTAAAGGGCGAATTTCCAAATATCCATTTAGTGCTCAAGCTAAGCAATTGGTATTTTTAGGACATGTGGTCACAATGAGATTCGCGTATGTACTACAATACTCGTAAACTGTTTGGTTCCTTGACAAATAAAAATTTAAAAACAGTTTTGTACTTTTCTTTTCATTGTTCGAGAAAAAAACAAGAACGGCGAATACCGCGTCTAACCTCTATTTTCCATAAGTGTCTAGAAGTGCCGGAAATCTGGCTCAATGGCATGCGATGGGAAAGACCTATGTCCATCAGTGAACTGACACGGGCTGATTATGATGATGATGATGCATGTTTCTAAACAAAATAATGTAAAAACGGCCCGAATGCCTTCGACAAATGGACGGTACAGCCGTGCCTTTTTTGCTCAACTTGGCGAGGGCACTTTCGTGCCCCTAGAATAAAACTCACCCGCAAACGTGGCCAACAGCGTCAGGTGCGAAAACAACAAAGCCGTAGCGATACACGCGTACAGTGGCGCCCTTGCGCGGGCGCACGTCCACCGCAGGAAGTCCCAGCAGCGCAGTGACAGGGTGTACTCCCCCCGTCTGCCCAGGAGGTCCACGAACAGGGCCACTGCCCACATAGTCTCTAGTAGCAGCACTAGCGCCGATCCCACACTGCGTCAAGAGAACATTCGTCAGCTGTCAACCTTTGCTCAAGTCAAGATTATGCTGAGCTAGTTTGCTTTTTGAAACGAACTTTAAAAACAAACTAGCACGTCCCTCGCAGGAAGTCCCGCAGCGCAGTGACAGGGTGTACTGCCCCCGTCTGCCCAGGAGGACCACCAACAGGGCTACTGCCCACATAGTCTCCAGTAGAAGTACTAGCGCCGATCCCACACAGCGTCAGGACACAGACAAATAAAACATTCGTCAGCTGTTAACGTTTGCTGGAGCGTTCGCGCCTGTGCTAGTAATGTACAAGTGATGTGGTTAAAAAAGGTTATTTTTCTAACTTTTAAGAACGTTTTCTAGTTGATCACTAAAATTTTATTTTATTCCAGAGACATTTTTTAAACTCTGTTTTGATTTTTTTAATTATGTTGTTAACTGCTATTAATTAATTAATAATGGTGACGGCTCATTAATAGAATACGACCAACCCATCCTTCCCTTAGGTGTCGTAAACGACGACTAACGGACTAAAGACTGCTCATACATTTAACAGCAGAGGGCGGCGATGGGCGTACCACCTGTCACACTGAGCACATGTGCAGTTTTTTTTTGGTAAACGTAGACTGTGGCAGAGGACTGCTTCTGCTGTCCTCATTGCCTAGTCCCTGTCTAACTCTTTATGAATAACAGTCGTCATGTATGTATGAATATTAAAAACCAAACAAGTGATGTGGTGTCCTAAACTTCAGAACTAAATAATTACTAGCAGAGATGCGAATTACACTTTACTATCGAGGAGCTCTAACGCGTCGTGTTGCGTAGCGGTGAAAGAATACTACCACCCCCTTTCTTCCCTTGGGTGTCGTAAAAGGCTACTTACGGACTAAAGACTGCACATACATCTAAAAGCATAGAGCGGCGATGGGCTCACCACCTGTCACGCTGAGCACATTTGCAGTCGCTATTTGGTAAAAAGTGGACTATGGTAGAGGACTGCTTTTGCTGTCCTTATTGCCTAGTCTCTGACTAACCCTTCGGGGATAATATTCGTAATTATATGTTATGCTAACGAGGTGCTCGATCACGTAGCGGTTAAGGCGTTCGATCTTTTAAAAACGTTATGGCATAAAAAGAAATGAAAGTGTAACCGTACCTAAGATCTCCAATGACCATGTGGAGGTGTAGTATTAAAAAAAAACGTTATGGCACAATCTTAGTGCGTTTCATCAAATAGTTCCTATGCCGTCATGTTGGAATTCCTGTCCTGTTCCTGCAGTGTTGCCAACTTAGTGTTTTTTTTACTAAAACTGGTGGTTTCTCAACCCGTAGATTAATTTTTTATTCATGTTTTCAAATGGTTGAGTGATTCAGCCTACTGAATATGAAATTCTATTAATCCACTAGAAAAACCACTAGCCACTAAAAGCAATATTTCGCCACTAAAAGGGGGGTCGAAACCACCAGTTTTAGTGGAAAATCCAATAAGTTAGCAACACTGGCAGGAACAAGACAGGAATGCCAACATGACGGCATAAGAACTATTTGATGAAACGCACTATACCTCTGTGCTGTTGTCCATGTGGGAAGGCCTGTGTTCAGCAGTGGGACGTTTATAGGCTGATGGTGACTAATAATGATTATTAGAGTCTGCCTAACGAAAGCTGAACCAGCAAAAACGCGGAAAATTAAAAAAAAACATGGCTGGGTAGGGTAACACAGGTCACTCACACAGCTGCAAATTTTCTCAGAAAAATTTCAATTTGACATACGACATGTCACCTCAGATAGACACACATAGAGACAAAGTGTTGCCAATCAAATAACTACGAGGTTCAGCTTTCGTTAGCCAGACTCTACCTGTTAATTTTCCTATAGTTTTGGTAAATGCTCAGACCAGACTATCGGAGTGCCCGATTTGATTTCCAGCTAAGTCTTTATAGCCATTGTAACTACAAGGTATACTTACGCCGTTATATAAATAAAAATGGCCCAAGGTTCCACCTCGGTTTAAAATGACGCTGTCTCGTTTTTGTTTAAGAAGACAGATAGAGATACCGTCCATTTAATCCTAAGTGTAACTTTAATCAACGTTATTAATGTAGAAGTACCTTAGTATTGTTTGTTTTTTATTATTGGCCGATGCTACTGTTTTTCTTTGGAAAAGCTTATACTGAAATTTGGTTTGCATGTGTTACTTAACTAATACCACCGTAAATAGACACTGTGTGATAAACGTGAAAAAGACTGTCATTTACGGTTTTTTATTTATCACATTGTAGGTGTACTGTACGTCTATCCGTCATAATCAGCTTATACCCGTTCTGTGGTTTATACTGCTGCAAACTAGCTATTAAACGGCTAATATGCCGCTGTATAATTAGCTAAAAATCATAAATCACTACTGTTTTTATGTATATTTTTAATGAACGTTAGGTAACACACGCCGACAGGTCAACCAATGTCAAGTTTCATCAATAAATTTTTAACTTTATTATTTTGGTATTGACGAGAAGCAATTTGTCAGCTTTGGGTAGATTGACCGGCTGGCACGTGTACAGTCGAGATTTTTCCCGGTAGACCGTTTTTCGGCGATATTCACTAGCGCTTGCGTGCGCGTATAGGTACACACGGCGTCAGATCAACCTACCCAAAACTGTCAAATTTCTATAATCAATTTTGAACTTTATTATTCGGTTCTAAGAATCAATATTCATTGGAGAAATTTGACAGTTTAGGGTAGGTTGATCTAACGCCGTGTGTACAGGGTTAAAGGTAAGTCGACCTATCCTTTAAGGGAATGTAGTTTCCATCATTTCGGACTGATTTGGCTACTAAACACCGTAACCCAAACTTAACCGTTCTCAAGTTACAGTACTTTAAAGTTTTTTATAATAATTGCCGTTTTTTTGTCTATTGTCCTCTTTTATTGTGTTTTGTGCCTCTAACTTATTTAGTTTTGGTATTTTTGTGTAGAAGATTAGTTGCTTAAATATTCTAAACACCAAAATTGCAATTAGTTGTACCAACTCAGTCGTAGTAGACGATGAACAGTATAAAAAAGAAATAAATTCGGAAAAAAATGTTATTTCTTTCTTCGATATTAAAAAAAGTCTATGACATTGCTGCAAATAATCGTAAAAATATCTACGGTTCTTTAGCTTTCTATCAAGGTATAACAAGCTAGGGTATTAATGTTTTATATTTTAGCGTTTTATTAACGCTTAAATATACTTAAGTAAAATTTTAAACACTGAAAAAAGACGGCAACCTCGGTAGCCAAGTGGTTAAGGCAGCCGCCCGGAATGCGGAAGGTGCGTGGTTCGTTTCCCGCCTGAGGTTGTCGTCTTTTTTTCAGTGTTTAAAATTTTACTTAAGCTAGGGTATTATCAGGATTCTCGGAAAAACTTTGATGAAAGACTCCCAGGTAGTAATCAAAATAACGGTATTACGTTAAGTTATTCCCTGCGCCTATTGTCCTTTAAGGCATTTGTACGGTGATTTGGGGTACGGTGTTTTATAGTCAAATCAGTCAGAAATGATGCAAACTACATCCCCTTAAAGGATATAGTTTGACTTAACCTTTAACCCTGTATAGATAGCGTGCAAACGAATATCGCTAAAAAGTGGTTGGCTGTAAGTACATAATTATAAAAAGATACAAAATAACGTACTCACAGCAAGACCGGCGCCACTTCGTAGCCGAGGACGACCAGCTCCGCGCCCGCCCCGCTCATCACTGCAAAATAAAAAATTCTAAATTCAAAATTATTTCAAAGTCAAAGTCAAATTATTTATTCAATGTAAACCTTTATAGGCACTTATTGACGTCAATACTAATAATAATATTAATAAAAAAAACAGTTCAGTAACTTGTAGTTAAGACTTAACAACTAATCTAACTAGTTATAGTCTGTGCCAGATAAATGCGCATCGCTACCCCCAGTACCAACCACTACACGCCGAAACAGAATCGCGTCGAACCCAAATATAAGCCGTGGTGATAGAATTCTGTGTAAACAAACGTATCCTGGTACTTACGAGACAAAAATGGCGGGCAAGTGTCTCTTTCCTAGCGACACAAACGGCTAAAACTTATAGGTAATTTATCGGTTTTACTTATAGGTAATTTATTCAATTTAGGCTACAATAATTGAGCACTTATGAATGTCGCTATGCCATCGGTTCGTAAGTCCTAACTATGGGGCGGGAGCCTTGTATTGAGAAGAACCAGCAAGAAACTCAGCCTTTCTTTTACAGCGTCAATACAAATTGGGAAATGCCCTCCCTATCATGGAAGGACATTTTCCATTACAACATAAAAAAAACATTGAATACGATTACAAAACAACACAACACATTGCATGCAGTTGTTCCCTATAATTAAGCTTACATTTACAAATTGTATCCCTATCATTGTGTAACTGTATCTTGATTCAATGTAATCTTGTTGGTGATCTAATAAATAAATAAATAAACACATACAATAGAATATGCAACTGCAACAATAATCATACAACAGAGGAAGTTTCCGGTCGACTTTACTTCGACACTTTTCGACGATATTCGCTTGCAGCCCTTGTCAAACCGACAGCAAACCGTAAGCGTGGCGAAGCGATTTTATTTTGTAATAATTATAAGGTATCGTTTCAATCTGGTCATATAGAAAAGCGAAAGCGAACCGATCCGTGCCGATACCGTGGCGAACCGAAAGGCGTGTGACGCCATGACAAACCAAGGCGAGCGCGCGAAGCGAGGCGTGAGCGAGATAGTTGTATTAACTGGCTTTGTATTCACGACGTCAAACAAAATACGAATGCGAGACGCGAATAGAAGGCGATGCGTGACGGTTGTGTTTATTTACAGAAAAAACATAGTATTTCGACACGTGGCCATGGTAGATACCGAAAAGTTTATAGAATGTATTAAAAAATACCCAATAATCTATAATACACGTCACCATGACTATAAGAATGCACTTAAAAAGGCAGAAGTATGGGAAGTTATTGCCGAAGAAATGAATGAAACAAGTAAGTACCTACCCATTTGTTTTATTTATTTTTAGTTTTGATTAAAATAAGTAACAAATTTTTCCCTTACTTCGAAGGCGACATTGGGTGATCACTGATCTTCTATTAGTAGGCCGGACGTTTCTTAAAGCACTTCTTGGTGTCACTTGTGGTGTTTCGACTTCGCTTACAACAAATACCCCTTGTTTAGTCCTAAGGTAGTTGTGCAAGCAACATGCCGCCTTTACAACATCTATAGCTGTTTCCACGTCACACCCTATGGGTCTTAAAAAAATACGCCATTTTTGAGATAATATTCCAAAGGTGTTTTCAACAACTCGACTAGCACGGTAAAGGCGATAATTGTAACGTTTTTTTCTTTCGTCGTGCAATACAGTTGATGTAGAAAAAGGTCTCATCAAATACGATTGTAGACCAAAGCCTTAGACATGAGGTACTGGTTCGTCCGTACCTGGTAACGGTTTCGCTGTCAAAATATTTTTTTCGTACAATGTTCACGAAAAAAAGTGCTGTGTTCAAATATTCCACTGTCATTATGTCGTCCGTAGTTACCAATGTCGACAACTAAAAACTTGTAGTAGGGATTTACTATTGCAAGCAAAACAAAAGAAAAGAAGTTTTTATAACAGAAATATTCAGACCCACTAAGGAGGACATTTTATGGCTACATCTTTGCCATCGATACTGCCTAAGCAGTTTGGGAAATTCCAAATTTCTCTATAACCAACTTCTGTTTGTTTCCACGTATTCTCATCAGGGATTGGGATGTATATCAGTTGCATTAACTTCCATAGAGTTACACAATTCTTTTATAATGCTACCAACAGTAGTTCGCCCAACACGGAAGGAAAAAGCAATAGTTTGATGTGAATCTCCTGTAATTGTTTATATTAAATTATATTTTATGTTTTAGGTGAGGTGTTGCGCACAAAATGGAAAGGTTTAAAAGATGGATACACTAAATATAAAAAACAAACCAAAGGTAGTACAGGCAGTGCTAAAACATATATCAACTGGTGTTGGGGTCCACATTTGCTTTTTTTGGATAATTATATAAAACGGAGAGAATCTACATCTAATATCCGTACAGCGTTACAGCAAAGTTGTGCTTCATCCACACCAACACCTTCCCAACCAAAACCAACTACGTCTTTGCTACAATTACAGAAAGATGATGAGACATCACAAGGCAGAAATAATATCTTGGAACAAATTTCACTGACGCCCGCTACACCCACACCATCTACTTCGACGTCGACACCTCGGATATTACATCAAGCATCAGAAACCTCGCGAAGTCGGGCTGTTGCAACGAAACCTGACGATGACGTTGAGAAGATACTTAACTTTATGCGAAGCAAACGTAAGAAAAAATCTGATGCTGTGGACGACCTCTTTATGAGTTATGCTAAGACTTTTAAAATCTTTTCTATACAAACTCAAACAACGTTAAAAGTAGAAATGGCAAAATTATTTGCTGATGCAGAACTGCGAGAGCACACGAATCAAATACAATCACCAGTATATTCAGTTATTAGCGTTGATTCCGATCATACCACGGAAGATAATTTAGATTAGCAGCCACCCACTATAATAGTTCAAGTTGAAGCACCATCTATGTCACCCTATGAATTTAACCGTTCCACAGCTAGAAACCTCTCCGGTGGATTCACAGATCATATTGAATTATGAAGACTTTGTATATCAAGATAATGATAATGCCTAATAATTGAAATCTGCCTAATTATGTGATTTTTATTGTTAAATTACGAATACTTTGTAAATCAAGATGATGAGTGCATAATAATTGTGATATGCCTTAGTGATATCTTACTAATATTATAAACGCGAAAGTTTGTAAGTTTGGATGGATGTTTGTTACTCTTTCACGTAAAAACTACTAAATGGATTTGGATGAAATTCGGCATACCGATAGTTTATAACCTGGATTAAAACATAGAATACTTTTTATTCCGATATTCCCACGGGAACGGGAACCACGCGGGTGAAACTGCGAGCGGCCGCTAGTGCCAAATAAATAACGTGATTTAATTTTTATTTAATAAAGCCTATTTACCTTAAACATATCGCTAATCTTTCTCTACTAGTTATTGGCCGTCTCCAGTTACTATCTTTTTTTGTTATTTCTGCTCTTAGTATATCATGTAACTCTTCAAAACAGTCTTTGGACATTCGAAAGTAAGTATAAAATTGGTCTTCATGCGATTCAAGTTCCTTACAAAGTCTATGGTACTCTCCATGTTCTTCTCGTCTTTTATTTATATCGTGTACCCAAATTCTTCGCCTTTTTTTTCTTTTTTTCAATAATACTGCAGTTAAAAGCAGTATGTTATCGCCTTCAGAATCAGTTTCACTCCACATGTTTACCAATGCTTCCGAGCGTCAATCGCGTCATGGAGAGAATGCAGACCGAAGCTTCGGTTCGCATTCTCCACGAGTTCGGTTCGCTGCGCCTGGTTTGACGTCTCCGCTTCAGTTCGCATTCTCCACGTTTTCGGTTCGGTTCGGTTCGCTTGTATATTTGACAAGGGATTTACGCGCACGCTACTGACAGACGCGTGTAACCGTCGCGTAGCGGTGAAAGAATACTACCACCCCCTCTCTTCCTTTGGGTGTCGCAAAAATCGTATGATAGTATGAAATAGGCGTAGGAGAATTATGCATGTTATAATAGCTTCCAATATAATAATAATAGCTTTCTTCTTTCTCCCAAAATAATAGCTTTCTTTCCTTGAGGAGCTCGATGGCGCAGCGGCTAGCGCGTTCGGCTTGCGATCTTGCCCGCTAAGCAACTTTCACAATGCCGGGTTGCTAGATGGGTGACCAAATTAAAAACATCTCGAGTTCCTCCGTGCTTCGGAAGGCACGTTAAGCCATTGGTCCCGGTTGTTGTCGTAAGATGACAGTCGTTAAAACCCACCAACCCGCATTGGGCCAGCGTGGTGGGTTATGGCCCAATATCCCCACGTGCTATTGTTCCACGTGCTATTGAGGCCTTTGCCCAGCGTGGGACGTTAATAGGCTGATGATGATGATGAATAGCTTCCAAATGTCGTAAAGTTTAGATTCTAATCATAAATTAATTATATGTCAATGTCCAGATCCCGAAGCTAATTGATGAAGTCAGGTGGCAGCTTATTTATATCACTTCTAGGTCCTGGATACGCGCGAATAGGGCATCGCTGCACGGTGTGTTCCAAAGTCTGGGCCTCCTCACCGCAGTCGCAGATTGGGCTATCTGATCATCCTTCGCCTATTTCATACTATCATACGATTAAATAAATAAATAAGGTGTCGCAAAAAGCGACTAACGGACTAAAGACTGCACATACATCCAGCAGCATAGAGCGGCGATGGGCTCACCACCTGTCACGCTGAGCACATCTGCAGTCCATATTTGTTGAAAAGTGGACAATGGTGGAGGGCTGCTTTTGCTGTCCTCATTGCCTAGTCTCTGACTAACCCTTCGGGGATAATAGTCGTGATTATTGTAGGTGTATGACAGGCGCGTAGAAATGCCGCCGGGCCCCCGGGCTACAGGAGCCCCAAACGTGTGATAAAACTGATAATTCATAATTGTCATAATGTTGTCTGCTGTTGTTGTCCGCTCCCATACAGACATGGGTCTGTATGAGAGCTGTATAATCTGAAAAAGCCAAAAAAAATGGCTGTTTTTTTAGATTTTTCAGATTGCTTCTATACAAAAATAGTTGTTTTTTGCACTTAGTAGGATGACCCAGTTCCAGCATTTTAAACCTATTGCCAAACATGATGTATTTATTATTAGTTAAAAAACTATTTAACATATTAAAATGTTTTACTTTTATAGACTTGCTTTTAGTACCTATTAAAGGTATCTATTAAAGGTCTAATGCATAATGTAAAAAGATAGTACAAATATGTTCTTTGTAGTGCTCTTAACATCCTCTGACGTTATTAAATTTGTTTAACGTTTACGTATGTTAGAGATTCCTACGTCAATCTAGTGAGTGAGAAACTCAATTATAAGCTTATTTGACACAAATAAACAATGACGTTTCTTTAAAAACCCAGTGCCTTATGATTTTAGTGACGAAAGTTTACATTTTTACTCATCATTGCGGGAAGGCTTGCCAACCGTCCCGGATTTTCCGGAACGTCCCGCTTCTGAGTCAATTTTGGGCCGTCCCGCCGTGACCCCTTGCGGGACGCTTTTTGTCCCGAAAATCAGTGATAATATCGTCGTACCCAAGGAAAAGGGGCGTAATTGCAAAACAGCAACTTTTCAGGAGAAGCTTTTTTGTGTTTATTAAATAATGTCATAAAGACATTGATATTTTTTTATGATAATAACATGTGTTAGCATCCTGTAGTTGGTCTAGAACATTTTTTGGGTAATAATAATTATATTTTCAATAGTTATTTCCCTTAATTCCTTATTCTGCGTTGTATTCTGTGTTGTTTTCCATTAGAAAGCACCAACATACTGTCCTAAGGTACATTGTGGCCTTTTTCGTCGGAATTGTTTAAGGCACAATCGCCGTTAAGCCATTTCTAAATGTTGAATTAGCTGGTTAATAAGTTATATTTGTCAAGAAACTTATCGTTTTTAAGAAATAAATTATTATAAATTAAAAAGAAAATTATTCGGTAGGTATAAAATCAAATATAAGTTAAATTTAAGGTACTTTTTATATTTTTTTAACATTTTAAACTTTTATGGTCACTACGATAACTTTGAGGAAAAAACAGAATTTTTACCATCTTTATGTTGTTGGCTTTGAGTCCCCGATATTTCGGCGCAGTTGCATGCACCATGCAGTTAATGCGGGTGGATGTTAGGAGCAGCCGAAACGGTCTACCCTCTTTCTTGTTCGTTTACTGAGCTCGATACCACTACAAACTCAACCTTGTTCACAACACAGATAACTCATAGACTCATAGTATAACTCCGGGAACTGTTTAGATTCTTGCAGTTTTTACATAACAATATCACTGTATTCCAGACATTCGACCATTTAAACCCGTCTTCACGATTGAAATTATTTTTGTTCTTTTATATTTCAATAGCTTCTCTGACCAGGCTTGGTACATAGTGTCATTCTGTCGAAATAATGCTTTATTTATAAAAGAGGGAGGTAAACAAGCAGGCGGGTGACCTGATGGAGAGTAATCACCGCCGCCCATGGACACCCCCGCAAAACCAGAGGAATCGCCGACGCGTTGCCGGCCTTTAAGGGAGGAATAGGAATAGGAATTGGGAAGAGGGGGGGGGAGGGGGTTTTCGGAACCCTCACTGGTCGGACGAAACACAACAGCACCAAGCGCCATTATTTCACGCCAAATATTCGTGAGAGGGTGGTATTACGCCCCGCGAGCCGGCCCAATGCGTGCTGCAACGCAGCTTGGCACTACCACTCAGTCAGTGTCATTCATTTAGCACCACCCAGGGGTCACATGTAGGGTCTCAAGGGTAAACCTACGGACGCGAGTAACTTTAACCCCCAAAACTCAATCCAGTGATTCGGGCTCAAGTGAATAAGAAGTTCTGCAATGGCTGATTTCTGAGTGTCGTTATTCTTGACAGCTTTAATGTGCTCCTTAATGCGACAGGTTTTGTTTTGTTTGGCCTACATAAAAGCTATCATAGCTGCAGTCAATTTTGTACTCGTCAGGTTAAAATGAAATGCTCCTTTCGTCTTCCATCTCATAGGTGAAGTTAATTTTAGGGTGGATGTTATTTAAAGTGGCCAAATTATCTTCAATGTGTTGCCTGCCACCAGGAAGTATGGAGAAAACATCGTCAACGTACCTTTTCCAGGGTTTGATTGGTGTAGGGGCAGTGGTGATGGCTAGCTCTTCGAAATACTTCATCCGCACTGTTTTTTCGATAACTATGTGTAGTCTCTGTCTAACTCTTTGGGGATAATAATCTTACGGCTTTTTGTATTTATACATGTAATTAATAAGACTTGCCTAAAATGATAAAAAAACGAAAAAAGTCTCTACGGACTTTAGGTCTCATATAATTTCAATATCATAATGTTTAAATTTTATTAAATTTAATGAAAACACATCACATTAGATTGTGGTGTAACATGACTTTCGTTTACTATGTAAAAGACACCAATTAATCTAATATATTATACCAAAACTCATTAATTAGGACAAAAAAAAATATTATATTTATTTAAAAATATAATTTAAGGTGGCCCTAACGGCGATAGTGGCTTTCTTTTACGTAAAACTTTGAGCCACGTAATTGTGGCCTTTTAATAAACTTCAATATCAAGAAAAATATAAAACTTTTTAAAACAATTTTTAGACTGAATTATGCCTAATTAAACGTAAAATGTAAAAATGAAATAATAGAAAAAAGCCATTATGGCCGTAAAGGCAGTTTTCGTGTAAGTAGGTATCTATCTCGTACCAACTACTTACCTTACTTTCTGTTTTGTGCAACTACCCTCGGGTTAGGCATTTATATTGATTTTTTTATTAAATGATAAAAGATATAGGTACTTATGAATTTTTTTACTAACCATTTTATATTTGGTGTGTTGTGTCCCGCGTTATATACTCAAGTCCCGGATGTCGAGCTGGGTAATCCCGGAAATGCCCTTTTTAGAGTTGGCAAGCCTAATTGCGGGTCAGATACACCAAAATAGTAAAAAAAAGATTAAGCATAAGTAATCCTAATTAAATTACACTTTTACTTTATCAGTGTTGAATGGTAAATCTAGATTTCCGTATCTGTAGACTTGAATCAGATGGGAATCGAACCCGCGTCCTCCGCAATCCGGGCGGCTTGTTGACCACTCCGCCAACGAGGTATTGGTTAGACCTGTCGAAATTTTTTCTAAACGTTTTTGACTCTATATTCTTGTAGCAACAGTGTCTAATCAATGCATTGCATGCATTTCAATCTGCTGAGGAGTCCTGGAGAGTCCTGGGGCCATATACCATCAACTCTTACGATGCAAAATCCCACACGTGCTTTTTGCTCTAATGTGACAGTAACGCCCCGTCATGTGAGGACTCGACGAAGAAGAAATATTTTTAGATTACGACCTTTTCGGAATCTAAATGGGGGTTAGGCGGTCAGCGAAAATTCCGGGCCCTTGCGGGTGTTGCGCAGTGCGGGAACCGTGGTAATTCGTAAGCACCATTCATATTTTTCTCAAAAAGTTATTAAAAAGGTTATTTTTTTGGAAATCCGAATCAGTCAAGAAATCGAAAAAATAAAAAGGTTAAACCTGTGTGTTATTATTTTATAGGAATTGTTATAGAAAAACACGGTCGTAATGTGCATTTATATGAAATTTTAGAGGTAAATTCATAATTTATTTCTATCAAACAAAATGTTTCCAATCGAGTTTAGGAAACAGTCATCCCCCTCACACATACTTGTACGTTCTGTAACACATATTGAATATTTCAGTGCGAAATATCTAAAATATTTTGAATAACGCGCGGTATTAGAAAACACTTTTTGGGGGGTCGTTTCGTTATGGTTATTGTAAGCACTTACGATAAACGGGATTAATTTAATTATGTCTACATTTTTTTTTTAAACTCGTAAATTTAATAAAAAACAACTTAATATTGTTGTCACTTCTTTATCACTTTATCAATTCGATGTATAAAAATTGTTTCAATAGAGTATCAGCTAGTCATTATTGTAATAACAAACATGACATGATCTATAAGTACTATTATTAAGAAATAGTGTATATCGTCTTTCGAAATAGTAACACCATTGTTCACATCGCTAAACTATCACATAACATCTTGATAATCATACGCTAGTAAAGGTATTTTGATATCTAATCTATGTAAAAAAAGATTTTGTCTTTTTATCTTCTTTGGAAAATATAATAATACAATTCGATTGTTAGCCTAATCTTTTCCCGCTGCAAAGCTGCTATTTCCGCTACTCCATACCTGAGACTATTATGTATAAGTATTGTATACTTATGTTTATATTAGATTGCACACTATTTTAAGTATTTGATAAATCTAAGTCTTTTAAAATTAAATTAAATTAAAATGTTTGCACCTCCGATTTTAAAGTGTATAAATTCTCTCCATCCGACTGGTTGTTTGGAAGAAATCGCTTTATAGCGATAAGACCGCCAAATTGTAACTGTGTATCGTACTTGCTTTTTTTTTGTGTTTTTTGTATAATGTAATGTAAATAACTGTTGCAATAATAAAAATAAAATTAAATAAATGTGTTCACACCAATTATCTCGACCAAGATGAGTAAGTTTTCTTCTAAAACTCGTTAATATAACGAAACGTTGAAAAAAATATCTACCTCAGGCGGGAATTGATAAACATGGTAAATATACATTTTTATTTTTTTCTGCAACTGGTAAGCGCTTGGCCTTCATCTCACCTGATGGTAAGGTAAGTGACGATAAGGCCGAAGGTGGAAGCGCGCTTCACCCGGAATCCTCAACCACTGAGGAACTGGCTATCTTATCTCTAACTCTCGGAACACAACTATGCTATAAACATCGTTGTTATGGCGACAGACTTAGATAAGATGGTGGTAGCTAGCCAGGCGGACTTAATAGCCAAACCGAGCACACAAAGATGTACCCCCTGCTGGGAATCGAACCCGGGACCTCTGGGTCCGATTGAAGGTCCGATGAAACCGGTGGCATATTAGCCACTAGACCACGGAGGTCGTCAGCAATAAAAGTATTATCTATGTATCTATCTATCTATCTTTTTATTTCAGACCAATAAGACTTATTTTTCTTTTTAGGCAACCTGGTTCAGAATAAAGAATAATAATTCATTTGTCGCATCTGGTTTCAAAACTTTGGTTTAGCAAGTGGCCGAAGCGAGCCCGTCACATTGAACCACATAATATATTTTGTATTAGCCGCTGTAAAAGAAAATCAAAGAGTCCCCCAAACTTTTTGGGTTGTTGTTAGTATTTCGTTTTGCTTATCCCTTACGTTACCTCGAAATCGGGACGCAACGCAACGCTAAGGGAATACTGATTTCACCTCCATAACTTTATGTGCATAGGTATCTAAAGCTTAGAGACTTCAAATCAGAAAATCGGCATGAATCTAACAGAAAAGACATTAAAATAAAAGAGTGTAAAAGTTACGAATGATTTTATAAAATATGGTAGGTATAATAACTTAATTGTATTCATAAGTGTAAGTATTGGGTTTAGTTATTAAAATAAAATAAATAACTAGGTACCTACCTACTTACATTTATTAGAGAGAATGACTCGCATTAAGAGAAATATACGTATAAATTTCTGGCTCAAACAATAATAAAGGTTTTTTACGTTCTGTGTCAAAGATGATGTCAAGATACTATCTATAAAAAATTACCTGCTTATAACTGTATATTTTGATAGTCACATTATTGAATGGAGACTATAGGTTTATTAACACCAATTTTAAATATTAAGGGTACTCTCAATGTACCCATTCAAAGTCAACATTTAATTTTTTTACTTTGTGCTCTTTGTGAAAGCCACGCGGTTCGTAGGTCTACGGTGCGGCTTAGTAGACCATGTACTTACTACTGATAAAAACCGGAAAGAAACTCAGCAGATTCGTCTTCTTATCTTTTCTCCGTTTCTTTTACGGCGTCAGCATTTAAAAAACATGCCGTCAAAAAATGAGCGTAGAAATAAATATACTTATGACGAAATATTATTATACTTTTCCCAATAATAAAAACTGAATAATAATATTAACTCAAAGCATTTACGTTAATCCAACTCTTACAAAAATAACGCACTAACATTACATCTAAAATGCCAGCGCCATGCCAACTCGCCGTCAAATTTATTGTAACTGCTCCATTTCAAAACCGAAAGCTAAAAATATCTTCTCAAGCGAACTTTTCTTGAACCGTTTTCAAAGAAAACTTGGTGTCCCATCCATTCATTTTGCGACAACCAGGATTTCTTCTACGGACAGGGAAGTATGCAAGTGACAGGCAGTATTAAATCCATCAGGGAAAAGTAGGTAAGTTTGCGGCTCCTACAATTCGTCTTTATTTGATACAGGAAATACACATTCACGTAGATTGTGGAACACTACAATTTACGATCATTAATTGTAACCGATCAATATCATTAGATTGTCTGTGATGTGAATAGGATCTTTGTTGTTTGTTTAGTAACTATTTAAACATTCGGTAATGTTCCTAGGTAATAACTTTAAAGTTTAATATTCTTCTAATTAATAAGCCATTTCTAATAAAAACTTTATAATGAGATACGTACTCGTAGTAGACAACATTAAAAAAATATATAGTCAGCTCAATTCATGCGAGTTATAGTCCACTTTATGGGAACTTACAAATCGCATTAATTTAGTTGATTCAATGCAGATTTTTTATTTTGTCTAGATTTTCCATGCATTTTTTAATCATAGATAGATTAATAAATTGGTTTGAAAAATATAGAGTTTTAAAGTTTGTATGAAATACCAAAATGAATAAAGGTGTGAGTTGAAATGAGTAAAAGACTGGTTTAACCCAATAACCCGCACTGGGCCAGAGTAGAGGGTTGGGCCCTATGTGCATGTGGAAAGGCCTGTGCCCAGCAGTGGGAACTTTATAGACTGATGATGAAAATGACCCAAACATACATAAATGTAGTACTAATAAAGGGTCAGACAGGTTAATGTATTCCATTGAATTTAAGAAAAAAAAAGTTTAACGGTTACACCATCCGGTTGACGTCGACGCCGTCAAGAAACCTGTTTGCAACGTACATAATCCGAGAAAAAACGTTAGAAAAACAGGCTTTTATATAACCAAAACAATAAAAACAACAAAGAGCAAAATTCTTATATTCTTTAAATTTGTTTCGCTTGCTGCTTACAATAAACAAATAAAAAGAATAATAAAGATCAGGTTAATAATTTGTCTTGACGTAAAATGATTTATAACACATTTGCTCGGTAAGAAACTCTTATTACACCGATTTCAGTATCGTAATGTAATAAGTTTCGCACTAGTGCGGTAATGAAATTTAAAAATTAGTTATCATTTGAATCTATGGACAACATACGCCTTTAGCCCGATAGTAGCTTTTACGACACCCAAGGGAAGAGAGGGGTTGGTAGTATTATTTTGATGAGCCCATCGCCGCTCTATGCTGTTGGATGTATGTGCATTCTTTAGTCCGTTAGTCGCCTTTTACAACACCGAAGGGAAGAGAAAAGTTTGTAGTATTATTTTGATGAGCTTATCGCTGATCTATGCTGTTGGATGTATATGCAGTCTTTAGTCCGTTAGTCGCCTTTTACGACAACCAAAGGAAGAAAGGGGTAGGTAGTATTATTTTGATGAGCCCATCGCCGCTCTATGCTGTTGGATGTATGTGCAGTGTTTAGTCCCTTAGTCGCCTTTTACGACACCTAAGGGAAGAGAGGGGTTGGTGGTATTATTTTGATGAGCCCATCTACGCTCTATGCTGTTGGACAAAGAAAAATATATGTTGGTTTACCAAAGATTCATGCACTAGAAAAAACAACAAAAAACGCAGTCATTTTCGGATTTTTTTTTATCCTCACAAATATGTTATAAAACGTCGTATGGCATACGTGCGCTTTGATAATTACAGCCTCTGCTTTCTTGTAGCCCTCGCCTACGGCTCGGTCTAGCAATATCGCCTCGGCTGTAATTTTCATCTTACCGCACTTATATCATAATGTACTATTAATTACTTAGTTACTTAAGTAAGTCCCTACCTGATGCGTTTTATCAATATCGGTTATACCTACATTGTTAGAAAGAGTGTAAGAAGCATGGGTCGGCAAAAAAAAGCATTAAATGTTTAAACATAATTATTCTTTCAAAAGTTACCTTTTTACCCTCAAACGTCTGTCTGTACGACAAAGTCTTTAGGACTACACTTTATGTCTCTACATTCTACATGATTAACCCTCCCAAAGATAGTTAGGTACGGTGATATTCCGAAATGAAACTAGGGTAACTTGACTTGACCCCTCCAATTATTGGAACTCGGTTTTAATTGTTTATATGATAATTTATTGTGATTAGTACCCGTTATTGTTGGTTTTTGCGAAAATTAAATGTGTTCCTGTTAAAACTTTGCAAAATAAACTATTATTTTTCAACATATTGCCATGCCAATATAATCAGAATGTCAATATAAAAACTTAATTCTAATTTATTGGCAGTATGCCAATAAATTAAAAATATAGTGTAAATGCCTATATTACAAACAAAATTCTGGAAAATTTGTATTATATGCAATATAAATTAATCTGAACCAATAAATACAAAAAAAAAAGTAGAAAAAACATTGAGGTGTTTTTTGAATGGTGTTGCCTTAAAGTGCCAATAATTGGATAGTTTACCCTATATTATTATTATTTCAGTTTAGCTTATTTTTTTAGGATAACCTGGGCAGGAACTTCTCTACACCATTGCTTTTGCTTTAATCCTTGGAGGTTTCTTTTTTTACATTTACCATTTCTATTGAAAATATATAGGTATTTTTTTTTAAATCTATCTTTAAGTATCTATTTCTAATTAATAGATATTTAACGATGTTTCCTAAATTAGCCCGACTGAGCACACTTAGCTCCAAAGTGAGTATGTGTGTGGTTGTGATTATAAACTCTTACCTAACAACTCTAAAATTCAGAAAGGCGGATCAGCTTAATTTACTCTGTTAGTATGAATTGAGTTTCACAAAAGGTCTCACCGACAGCTGTGATGAGCCCCCACAACCTTGCGATTGGCTGCAGCCAGTCCCAAAGCACAGCTGCCAATGACTTTTTAGGGGGCCCAGGACCCCTCCTGGGCGATTGAGGGTCTCTATCCTGAAGACCGGACGTGCACTCCGAATTACCACTCATATCAAACAATAACAATAACAAGCAATTATTGTCACTTTACTAATATAATCTGCCGCTTAATTGGTTCCGTTTTCCATCATAGGGGCAAACTCCGTGGTCGATTCATGGAATCACACATTGTTTACACCGCTATATCGATATCATTGCATTATAAACAGTTGCATATCAATTTGGCATGATGCCCGTCAGTACCGAAATATCACGCCGCGCCTTGAACATCACTGTATTTAGATAGTTACTATTTAAATTAAATTATCGAAAAGGTAGCCGCATTTGTTTCGCCGTTCCATTTTCAACACCGATTAATTCACTAGTTTTATTATTGTTTGATCGTGCGTCAGAAAATGTTCTCCCCGACTTTCATCGCGGCGCGCGTTTTTCCGCTCTACGGTTTGGCTGTAGCGACTACCGCGACTGACTGGAGATAACTGACTGAGATGTGAATGTGAGACATGCCAACAGATGTTGCGATGTGCTCGGTATGTTTATTCACGCACACTTTTGTAAAAAAAACAGCGTCGTCTATCTTTCCACACTTAAGTGATTGCTTTAGAGCACACGGCATGACATTTTTAAATATTTGCACATATATAAGAGTAAGTAAGCTAACATAGTTGTGCATGGCCTGGTTAGTTTGTAGTACGTAGGTATACAATTATTGCTAAATATTATATGCAAATAAAAATAATAATCTAAAATGTTTCGAGTGGAAAACAAAATTGTGAAATGTTTTACTTCGGGTACTAACTTTCATCATTTCTTATTAACAAACCGGCTTACCTTATCAGTTGTAGAAGGTTGTATATGGTGAATCTGAAAATAAGAAACAGTTAAATCTTGATAAAAGAACCTATATCGGTTTTTGACTTTAATGCTTAGTTATAATTAATTAGATAAAAGTATGTGTATATAGACTCGGCAGCCATAAGCACTTAATTCTGTCTGCTTCTAAATCAAATTTTGTCAGTTTATCTTTTTTTTATTAATAGTACATATGTTGGTCACCACAATTGAGGCAGCTTATGGAGCCGAGGATTGTAATTACCAATGCACACGCGTTTCATACGACGTTTTGCACACTAGTGAGGAAAATACATTTTCTGAAAATAATTGCGTGTTTTTGTTGTTTTTCTAGTGTATAAATCTTTGGTAAGCCAACATATATATTTCTTTGGACTTAGATGGTAATAGGCTGTCAATAACATTTTGTGCTTCACATAATATTTCCGGCGGTGTAGACTGTAAATCTAGCTCTTCATTACCTACTACGTGGGGCGCACTAAAAGTTTCCGGAATGCATAAGAAAAAAATACTATTAAAGGTCAAAAATTAATTTATTGTTTCTCAAAATATTCTCCCTTTACGTAAATGCACTTTTTCATTCAATTAAACCAATTTTGAAAACTTTTGTGCCACTCCTCACGTGGTGACTTCAGAAACGTGTTTTTCATACTCTTCGACAGCCTCTTCTGGTGATGAAAATCGTTGACCGCGTGATTGGTTCTTAATTTTTGGGAACAGAAAAAGTCACAAGGTGCCAGGTCGGGACTGTATGCAGGACGGCTCATAAGTTCTACGTTTTTCACCTTCAAAAATTCGTTTGTCTGTCTGGCCGTGTAGGAACTAGCATTGTCGTGGTGCAAGATGACACGGCGTTTACGGTTATTTTTACGGAGTTCGTCAATAATTTCCGGCAAACAAATGGTCATGTACCAGTCACTATTCACGGTACGGCGATTTTCTAAAGCAACAGTAGCCACGTGTCCAGTTTAATTTAAAAAAAAAGCAATCATACGCTTAGATGCACTTTTCACGCGCGCCGCTTTAGTTAATTTCGGCTCATCTTGAAAGACCCATACGCTCGATTGCTGCTTTGTTTTAGGATCGTGGCAATAAATCCATGTTTCGTCACCTGTTACTATATCCCACACCAAATTTAAAGCACCTTCGTTGAATCTGGTAAGCATGGCACTGCCCAAGTGACGCGGTCCGTTTTTTGAGCCTCTGTCAAATTGTGTGGAATCCACCGCGAGCACAGCTTTCTCACACCCAAATGTTTGTATAGGATTGATTGTATTTGACTCATGCCTATGTCTAAGGATACGCGAATCTCATGGTAGGTTGCATACCTGTCTGTTTCAATCATACGGCGCACACATCGATGTTTTTGTTGTTCACAGCGGTGGAAGGGCGACCATAGCGAGATTCGTCACAGACATTGACCCGACCGCGCTTGAATTCTGCAAACCAGCTATAAATAGTCATCTTGCATGGTGCTTCATCGCCAAAAGCAGATTGAAGCCGAGCGATACTCTGTTGAGCGCTGTCAAATTATACTTAAAATCGTAGAAAATCATGCTACGAAAATGTTCCCGAGTTAAATCCATGTTAATGTGGACACGCAATTTTTAAAATGGCGCCACAGTGTTAAAGCTATTGAAAGTCAGATGAAACAAACTACATTCTACAGCCAAAGAGTTCCATTTTCAAATGTTGTCATTATTTTTTAAATATTGTTTATGTAAGTGGCCGGTTCCGGAAACTTTTAGTGTGACCTATCTAGAACTAAACATATTTATTTTTAAACTTTCAATCGTATGATTCGACATAATATAGGTAGGTATGTGAAAGGTAGGAAGTCTTTCCATCTCTTCCCTTCGGTGTCGTAAAAGGCGACTAACGGACTAAAGCCCGCACATATACATCCAACAGCATAGAGCGGCGATGGGCTTTTCAAAATAATACTTGCTCTTCGGTGTCGTAAAAGGCAACTAACGGACTAAAGACTGCACATACATCCAACAGCATAGAGCGGCGATGGGCTCATCCAAATAATACTACCAACCCCTCTCTTCTCTTTGGTGTCGTAAAAGGCGACTAACGGATAAAAGACTGCACATACATCCAACAGCATAGAGCGGCGATAGGCTCATTAAAGTAATACTACAAACCCCTCTCTTCCCTTGGATGTCGTAAAAGGCGACTAACGGACTAAAGACATTCATGTTTTTGTTTTTACTTTCCTTATATTCGTGATAAAAAGCACAGTGTTTACCTAGGGTGAAAGACTTATTTACTCCCTCGAACTATTGGCGCCCTCGCTACGCTCGGGCGCCAAACCCTGTCTCGGGAGTAAATTAGCTACTTTCACCTCTAGGGTAAAAATGTACTATTTCATTCCTCATACTCGGAAAGTAGGTCTGAAGTTGCCTGAAGAGCGGGTGAAAATTAATACTTTTCCGCCCTAGGGTGAATCGTTTTTCTGACAGGTACGTCATGTGTGGTTGTGACTTATTATTAAAAATATGCTAACAATCCATCTCTTCCCTTGGATGTCGTAAAAGCGACTAACGGGCTAAAGGATCACCACCTAAGCACATGTGCAGACTGTGCAGTTGTTTCTTGCTGAAGCGTGGACTGTGTGGGCGTGGTCTGTGTTGTCCATAGATTCAAATGATTACTAATTTTACCTTTAACTTTAAAAAATGCTATTATTTCTTCGTTCTGGAAGAAATTCTATTTTTAAAGTACATTACCGCACTAGTGCGTAATAAGCTACATTACGATACTGAAATCGATGTAATATGAGCCACTTTACCAGCAAGTGTGTTGAAAAATTTATTTAAGTTCTACCTACACTCCTTGGTAATTAACACTTGGAATTATTTTTTTTTATCCAGAAGTGCGAACTACTGTTACTAATTAATAAAGATTTAAACTTCCTATACGAATCTCTGTTTTTTATTATTATTCTACGAGTGAGCCCATTTCGCTTCCATTTCAACTGATGTTACATTAGGATTATGGCCGATATTGAAAGCGCCACATTCAACAGCATAGAGCAGTGATGGACTCACCACAATCAATCAATCGCTATTTGGTAAAAAGTGGACTATGGAGAGGGCTACTTTTGCGGTCCTCTTTGCCTAGTCTTTGAATTACCCTTCGGGGATAATAGACGTGCTTATATGTACGTATGGAGCATAGACTAAGTAGTACGCTGTAACATTGCTGTTTCGCCAGTAATACGAAAAGATAGCCAAAGTTCAGTAGAAGAGGATAGAGGAGGAAAAACGTGGAAAGAGGTATTAATGAAGGAGGTTAGAGACTTAACTGTTAATTTGTTTTTTTTTTTATAATGACACGTCATAGTGACTGCATCCTGCCTGATGGTAAGCAGCCGATGCAGTCCAAAATAATGAGAGCGCTCCCCATCGTGGAATAAGCACGATAACGAGCGCACCCATTCATGACGGCCTGCATAAATGCCGTTTCACGCCCCGCTTAAAAGACCCGGGACTGTATGAGCTGGGAAACACATGCGCCGGCAAAGAATTCCAAAGCCGAATGGTCTTGGTTTAATCCAAAGGTCAATTTACATTATCTTTCAAGGAGGTACAAGGCTCCTCGTAAAAAATGTAAACATAACAGGATTAAGGCAATTTTTATACCACCACTATAACCGTGTCGCGTGGCGTGGAAAGAATATTACCATCGCTCTAGTCTCTTCTCTTAGGTGTCGTAAAATGCGAATAACGGACTAAAGAACATCATACAAGTCAAGTCAAGAGTCAATATTAATTGAAAAGTGGTTTTGCTGTCCTCATTTGTCTCTGACTAACCCTTCGGGGATAATAGTCGTGATTATATAATAAGTATGTATGTATGTATTATAGCGCTATTTAAATGTTAGTGTAAAATTTATGTATACCTCTTATGTCTAACTTCTTTTGTTCTAAGTATTAAAACATCATTAAACAACACGGAGAAAAACATAATAAACACGTTTGACTATAACAGATAAATCATTAATTTTTAGATTTACCCACGTTTAGTTTCTAACTAAAGGATTCAATCCCCATATTCTTGAAACTGATCCCGATCGATTAAGTTTAGTTCACCCAACATAAATCCAAATTGGCGTTGGTGTCGTAATTCAAAAGTACGAATCTTCTCAATACCAATCTCGGTTTTAAGAGTAAGGGGGCTAGTCAGGATAAAATAATAAATAATTATGTAGTTAAGTGTAATTGCCACCTCGGTGGCCGGTATATCGTCCTCTCCGATCTGATATTAAATATCTTCCTGTATGACATGATTTTATTAAAAAACTTGTGTTATGAGCTATTACTGTATGGTTATTGTTTAAATATTTGCAGGTGTCGCTGACCCCGTGGACGCTGAATCAGTGATGAAGAAGTGCTTAGAGAAAGACGACATATTTTAAAGTTCCTGAAAACCCTTACTGACTGACTTAAATTGAGATGTAGATAAACTGACTGAGTTGAAACCGAGATGCAGGTAAATTGAAAAAGCAATAACCGTCATGTAGTTTTCTTCATTTAGAATTTCTAATAAGTACATAATTTGAGTTAGTGCTGTTTTCTACAAACTCAGTGATGGACCAAAAATTAAAAAGATAATAAACTCACTATCTCCGACTTTTAAAAGAAAAAAAGAACATTTTCACCTTCGTGCACAAATAAACACACAATGTACAAATAAAAGTAAGTTGGTGCGCCAAAGTTCACCAAAATTTTCAACTCCGAAAATGTTCTTCCTAATATTTTTCATCCTAACAATCACAATTCCTAACTACTGTGTTTCTAATGTTCATAATTCCGAATCATTCAACTTTCTATTCAACTATTATTTGTATTCCTATATTTGTCTTTTACACTATTATTGAAATGATTGAGGATACTAGCTGCCCTACTCTTGTAGGTCAGTGATAGGTTATAAATTTAAGATTTCACTTGACTTCTCGAATTTTGAGGTTTTTTGGTCGGTAGGTAGTAACTACAAATTGTATGAATGAAAACTTTAGGAAGAGTTATCATTCGGTTTACAAATCGGTAGGAAGAACAATTTCGGTTAAAGAACTTTAGGTGAGCCAATATGGACCCGTTGTTTATACACTCTAATTATTTTCTAAAATATCTTTTACATGCAAAATAAAAGGAAAATAAAAAAGACCACAAAGAAAATAGAATAATAATGTTTTCGTTTGTTTTTTTTATAGTGTACTTACCGTAGTTGTAGTAAATTGATAAGGTTTTCAAGAAAACCACCTCGTATCTCTTTTGTATATATGTACCTACCTACTCGCTGTAAATTAATTTAAGAAAACTGAGATATCAGTTTTTATGTAGATTACGTGTAACACAAATATTTAAAAAAAAAATCTTGATAAACAGGGGTGAATTTGAAGCCACTAGACCACAGAGGCGGTTAAAAAGTCAAATTAAAAATAATAAAGGTTGCGTTCACGTTTATTATTTTTAATTTTCTACCGGTACCTACTTACTTTAATCTTATTTTTTAGTTTTTACATTAAAATGTTTTTTACTTTTAATTATGTGTGATACGTTATAGTTATTAATGTGGCGAAGTTAAGATTGTTGTATTTGTATGAGGAAAGCCAGGTAAACAATGCATATTCATAATAGGTACCTCTCGGTTAATTTGCTCTAATCAGTGCATACTATGCCCGCCTTCCACTAAGAGCGGAGCGGGCTCCGTACGGACTCCGTTTAACTCGCAACGGCAATTCTCATAGAAGTGCTTCCACTGTGAGTTAGCGGACGGAGCGGACCAAAAGAGTAGAAAGAGTTACAAAAGTGGTCACAGAGTTCAGCGGATTTCTAACGGACTCCGTAATGACTCAGCTCAACTCGCAACGCAAAGTTTCATAGAAGTGCTTCCACCGCGAGCGAGTTAGTGGAGCGGGCTGAGCGAGTTAAAATGGGTTCGCTACGTCATGGCGTCGCACGCTAGTTTTGAACGGACTCTGCTTACATCTCCGCCCTCTTCGCCGTCCCTTTGTTGTTTGTATTTATATAATTTAAAGTACTATATGTGTCTGTACTGGGGAACGCGCGTGTTAGAAAGTAGAGTAAACAGTTTAGTTTCGTTTAGTAAAAAAAAAGAGTTGACTAAAGATAAGATAAGATAACTAAGTAAATAAACTTTATAGAACTTTTTAAGATAGCTAGGGCTGTAATCCCTGTCTGCATATACTAGAGAATGAGGTAACGAAGTAATAAAAATGTTTCAAAATCCATGTAAAAAAATAATTTAAATAAGAATTTAAAAAAATAAATGTAAGTACTTAATTATTAATTTTTACTTTTGTATTTTTTTTATTTTTTTTTTATAGTGTATTTTAAATATTTACGTAGTCCTCTTCACTAGAGTCGTCAGACATTCAATCGCAAATTTACCGCGCGACTTGCTTGTTCTGTGGATTGCCTAATCTCTTTGCCTGGCACCGAGATATTTTTTCTACGCCACCTCGCTCATGGCCGCTGACAATGGAAGGCAACAACTCGTTCATCTGACTCCTCTCATTTCGCTTCACTCGCTCCGCTAAGCCCGCTGCCAGTGGAAGGCAAATTCAGAAACTCTTTCTCAGTGGAAGTGCACAACTATTTTTACTCCGGTCCGCTTACTCTTGAAACCGATCGCTATTGGATCGGATTGGTATTGTGAATTTTCGTATTTTTTAAGTTACGACACCAGCGCTAATTTGGATTCATATTGGGTGAATTAAATGGCATTGAGTTTTGTATGTTTTTTACTCAATATCCACGCAATATGAATCCATATTAACTCTGGTGTCGTAACTTAGGAGTACGAAAATTCTCAATACCAATCCGATCCAATAGCGATCGGTTACAAGAGTAAGGGGGCAGATCATTAGCTCAGTTTCCGCTGATTACCCTTTTTTAGTGGTGGTGTAAAAATCATTGCCCGCCTGGCAATGATTTTTACGTCGTATATTGTGGGCTTTGACTATACAGGGCGTCCCACGGATATGCCACATGGAGGGAAAGTACCTTGAATATTGTAGATGGAACTTTTTACTGAAAGAAGACATTATTTGAATTTAAAAAACAATTTAAACTGCATTCATGGATATTTCAATAATGACATGGTTGAACCGGGAATCGAACCCGTAACATGAGAAAAGTAATCACCTGTAGCTTTATCATACCAATCGAAAGGCTTTATGATAAGGATTATTTTTTGTTGTCACAAATAAAAGGAAGTCCATGAATTTTAACATTTGATGTGAAATTTTGTTCAGAAAAACGAAAAGCTGACATTGCCGTAAGGACATATTACTGACATTATCATAAGTACCTATTACTAATAAATGTACCCACTTGAGAAGTAACCAGTATAAAAGTGTCCACGAGCTACAAGCAGAACTTAGACGTATTATTCTAAATATCCACCACAACAAGATCAAAAAATCGACAGGGAGAGAAATAATCAAAAGAGTGCTAGGTACTTTGTTTTCAACATGTAGGGACTCATTTTGACCATTTGATAAATTGATTAATTTTGTATTAAAAATGTTAAAATTCATGGTCTTCCTTTTATTTGTAACACTAGGTTATTTAGCAAAAAATAATTCTTATGATGAAGCCTTTCGATCAGTATGATAAAGCTACAGGGTGATTATTTTTCTCATCTAACGGGTTCGATTTCCGGTTCAACAATGTAATTATTTAAATATCTATGAATGCAGTTTAAATTGTTTTTTAAATTCAAGTAATGTCTTCTTTCAGTAAAATGTTCCATCTACAATATTCAAGATACTTTCCCTCCATGTGGCATATCCGTGGGACGCCCTGTATACATGTCTAGACGGAGCATCGCGGTACAAGCGCTTCTCCGAATCTGCCCGGTTTTTGTTTGAATTTTTGAAGTATGCGTGACAGCCGCGTATCACTGACACTAGCGCGAATGACCGCCTTTTATGGCCTGAAGGAGGCTAATTACTGGCCCGTAAATTTTTGGAATTTTTTTACGGCCAGGTTCCATCTACACATGTTTATCTTATCTTATCTTATCTAGTGGGGCCTGCAGAGGTCTCCCTCTCGCAGTAGCACGTCGACCCATTGGGATCTTTTGTGCCACCCCGTCCTATCACTCTGCCTCCTCAGTGAAGATAATTGCTATAAACTTGGCAATGTGCTTGAGGGCGAAGAGCCTAAAAGCTTCTGGTTTGGGGTAGGCCGATCCCAGAACATTCATTCTTTTCCTGGCAAAAGAGTCGCAGTCACACAGTAGGTGCTGCATAGACTCCGTTTCCCCTCCACATGCCCTGCACAGGTTGTCTGTTGCTAGTTGCATTTTGTGGAGCATTTGTTTAGTGGCATAGTGCTCAGTCAGGGCACCGGTGATTAATCGGGCCTGCCTTCTGCTACCTCCGCATATGATTTTACTCCGTCCTAGGGCGCCTTCTCCTATAAAGGATTTTGAGTGTCTTATGCCGGGTAGCTCTTTCCATTCGGTTTTATGCCTGTTTTAGATATGGTCCTTGAAGGCTTTGTTGATGGTACTCGATGCTAGTGCCACAAATGCCTTTGGGCCAATATATGGGGTCTCTGAGCCTTCCCTAGCAAGTGCATCGGCCATCTCATTGCCATGGATTTCCATGTGGCCTGGTACCCTGATCAATCTCACCCTGTTGTGCCTGCCTAGCTTGTTTAAGGCTTTCGTGGTTTCAAGCACAAGGCTGGAGTTGATTCGAGGCGTTATAAGTGACTTAAGCGCGGCTTGGCTGTCACTCAGGATGAATATGTTACGCTTCTTGGGAGCGATTTCTAAATTCTTTTTAGCGCACAGGAGAATTGCGAAAGTTTCTGCCTGATAAACAGTAGCAAACTTTTCCATACTCTGACTGTGTTTAAAATCATTGCTAAAGATACCTGCTCCAGTGCTCGACTTTATTTTGGATCCGTCGGTGTACCAGATCAGTCTGTCTCTGGAGACGGTGGCTGTTTCCATTGGTCCCGAGTTGGGACATGTATACTGAATTTCTTTTCGAACATGTACTTTGGGGCAATATTGTCGCACCTCATTTCCATGATTCTATCAAGGGTATCATTATGTTCCCATTTTGTGTGTCTGGTCAGAGGCAAAGATGCGTCCCACAGCCCGGCCACCTTTAGTCTGTGTAGCGCTTTCCTTGCCTCCGTCTCTATGACACTGTGCAGAGGTGGGAGGTCCGGAGGACCTCCAGCGCTGCTGTCGGTGTGGTTCTAAATGCCCCGGTAATCGCCAGGCATACTGTTCTCTGTAGTTTGCTCAAAGCATTCTTACAGATCTTTAGCCCGGTCCTGGGCCACCAGACGATGCTGCCGTATGTAAGAATCGGCCGCACCATTATCATGTAGATCCATCTTATGATTTTGGGGTTGAGTCCCCACATTTTGCCATAAGTGAACCGGCACATACCAAAGACCCTATAGTCCTTGACGACAGTCGTATCAATGTGCTGTTTCCAGGTGAGTTCCTTATCTAGTGTTAAGCCTAGATATTTCACTTCTCTGGACCAAGGAAGCTGGGTGCCGTAAAGCGTTAAGTTTCCCAGTTTCGTAAGGTTTTTTATTCTAGTAAAGGAGATGGCGGTCGTTTTTGCCGGGTTTACAGATAAATTATTGGTATTACACCAACCTTCCAGCAAACCCAGGGCACGTTGCATTGTGTCCATGTCTACAGCTCCCTCATTCGACATAGAGAAATTCTAAGCATGCCATATTTTTGTGCATATTATGTGCAATCAAACGTTTCAGTCCTAATTTTTGTGCCACCACAACTTCGTTACTATGAGTTGTTTTATGTGTGTAAGCTGGAGACACGTGTCACCAGCTCGCACACGCCCGTTAAGACAAACCAGTGAGGTTAGGGTTTTGGACTATAGCTAGAAATTTTGTGCATAATTTGTGCACTAGGAACAAAAAAAACTAACCATCACACTCAAATACTGTTAAAACTACGATCATAAAACTATGTGCGAGCTGGAGACACGGGTCTCCAGCTCGCACAGCTGTATCTTCGTAATTGTTCAAGCTACGGTTATGAATTATATCTCTAAATTTTGTGCAGAATTTGTGCATAAGGTACAAAAATTTTTAAAACTTTAACTCAAAAGGTTTTTGAGCTACGAACCGATAAGTATGTGTAAGCTGGTGACACGTAACACGGGCTAACACATGGTGAATTATTGTAACTGTATAAGATAGTGCTTCGTTTTAAAGATCAAATAATACGTTATAATTTGTGCACACACGAGGCAAAATTTCAAATCTCTGGGCCTCTTACTTTATAAATTATAAGCCAAAAACTGTTTTCCCGCCAAAAAATTCAAAATAATGGCTCGGAAGCGGCTAAGCGCGCCGTTGCCGTTCCGTGCGCTACACTATTGCCACTTTTAGACTAGGAGCCGTCTGTTAAAGCGATGCGCGACGCGATTAATTTAGTTTTACCATAGGCAGGTGTAAAAACTATTTACTAAAATAAGGACACTGGCTGTTTTTTATAGTGTTGTCATGTAAGTATTTGAATGTTGATAGACTCTTATTTTGACACACTGTTGTCACAAACTTTTGCTACGACTGTTCATCTCTGTCTATTTAAATATATATTTATTTCCACCAATCTGCGTTTTCACTGCAGGTTATGGGCCCAGACCTTTAACCTTACAGGTCAAAAGTATCTCACGCAAAAATGAGTGAGCCACCTACAGCTGAAGATCGCCCTCGAGCGCAAGGTGATATCCGTTATGCCTCTGTTCCTGCTCAAGCTAGACCAGCGGTCATTGCCAGCGGTGTGCCACCTATCCCAAAGTTGGAAGGACGTTCCAATTACGGGTCCTGGAGTTTCGGAATGAAAATGTTCCTGGTCGATTGTGGCTTATGGAAGTGCGTCGAATCACCAGAAATATTTGCAGCAGAGAGACAAGACTATAAAAGGTTGGATGAACAGACTAGAGCGAAAATCTGTCTAAGCGTAGCTCCACGTATCTACTCAACGGTCAAGTCTGCAAAGACAGCAAAACAAACGTGGACTAAACTGCAGTGCCAGTATGCCGACGGAGGTCTCGACCGAAAACTAACTTTGCTCAGGCAGTTATTCAACACGAAGATGACAAACTTTGGTGACATGGAAAGCTATGTTAACTACATCAGGGATTTACAAGAGAAGTTACTGGAGATAGATGCTGGGTTGAGTGATGAGTTTGTGGGCGTGATAATGTTAACGGGATTAACAGAAGAATACAAACCCTTGATTATGGCGATAGAAAATTCCGGTGTTGATATTTCTTCCGACTCAGTGGCCACGCGCCTTCTGAAAGAAGATCTGAAATTTCACCGTGAAGAATCTTCCCCCTGTTCCCCTAGTGCATTAGTTTCGGCCTCCAACTCTAGCACCAAATCAGTAAAGTGTAAATTTTGTAATAAGTTTGGGCATGTAATTTCAAATTGTAGAAAAAGAAAACAACATAAAAATTCAAACATTGTTTCAAAAACTAATATTACATCAGATATAACACTTTCATCTTCTTTCAGTCCATATCCCTCAGGTCATCAAAACAATCAAGATTGGCTTCTAGACTCGGGAGCAACTTCACACATGTGTCGCAATACCGACTGCATCCAGAACTTGCATAAGAAGTTGAAACCAATCTTCGTTGCCAACAATGACCAGATTCTTTGTGAAGGATCAGGTACTGTGCGTTTGCCTCTAAGTAGCGATAATGATATGAGTACTTTTTCAAATGTGCTCTATGTCCCTAAGTTAGCATCCAATTTAATGTCGGTGAGTTCTCTTGTACGTGACGGATTTGTGGTTTTATTTTCCCAGCGTGGTGCGACAATTTTGCAAAAAGAAAACTGTAAAGTTTCCGGACAAATTGTCGCAACTGCATCCAACTTCAATAATTTGTACAAGCTTGACGTCTGCCACCAAGCTAATTTGACAAATTGTTTACAAACAGCGTTGCTATGGCACCGTCGCCTGGGACACTTGAATCACAAAGCTGTCAACGTCTTAAAAAATAAACAAGTGGGCATAGACTTTAAAGACAGATTATTCGAACCGTGTGTGTCTTGCATACGAGGTAAATTATCAAAGAGACCATTTATATCCTCTATGAAGGAGACAAGTAATAAATTAGAGCTCATTCACACTGACGTTTGTGGACCGATGAGTACGCATTCCTTTGGAGGTGCTCTATATTTATTAACTTTTACCGACAACTTTTCACGAAAAACTTTCGGTTATCTTATAAAACATAAAAACGAAGTTTTTAATAAGTTTGTCGAATTTCGTAGTTTGGTTGAAAACCAAACAGGTCTCAAAATTAAAATACTCCGGTCAGATTGCGGTGGAGAATTTGTTAATCGACCAATGTCGAATTTTTTAAAAGATAATGGAATTATTCACCAAACTTCTGTACCATATAATCCACAGCAGAATGGATTATCGGAAAGAGTAAACCGTACTGTCATAGAAAAAGCGCGGTCAATGCTTGAAGATGCTGGTCTACCAAGAGCCTACTGGGGAGAAGCCGTAAGTTCAGCGATTTACCTCAAGAATCGTTCCCCCACTACAGCGCTCAACAACAGGATTCCCGAGGAAGTCTGGACTGGTACTAAGGTGAACCTTTCTCATCTTAGAGTTTTCGGTTGTGAAGCTCACGTGCTTATTCCAGAGGAAAAGCGCAAGAAACTTGACGCCAAGACACAAAAGTGTATATTTGTAGGGTACGCCGAACACTCAAAAGGTTATCGTTTAATCGATACTCGGAACCCGAAGAATGTTATTATTGCCCGAGACGTAATTTTCATTGAAAATAAGTCTCTGACAAGTCCTACGACAACTCCAAGTCAACTTTCTAACGATAGTCCCCCAAGAGTAACGACTCCATATGTTGTTGATATCTACGAATCCACTATTCCACATTCATCTTCATCCAATTCAAGTTCTCCGTTTATAGAAGATGTGACTCCCACGTCCACGCATGAATTACAGCCATCAGTTCCCATTCAAGATCAGTGTTCAGTTGAGTTTATACCTGCAGAGGTTCCAATCGTTACTGTTTCAGAACCACCGCCAGTGACACCACAACTCGAACCTGAACCAGCTGTTGTTACTTCCGAAGAAAGTGAGAGTCGATATCCTTCTAGAGAGCGTCGACCTCCAATTCGTTTTCCAGCGAATAATGGATCATCTCTCTATTTGGTTTCTTCTCATTCCGAACCGGAGACATATAAAGAAGCTTTGGAAGATGCTGGAAAAAATGAATGGATTAAAGCTATGAATGCTGAATATGATTGTCTCATAAAAAATAGAACGTGGACTTTAGTGGACAGACCTAACGATAGAAAAATAATAAAAAAATAAATGGGTCTATAAAATAAAGAGGGACACTGATGGAAAAATAGTTAAGTACAAAGCTAGACTTGTAGCAAAAGGCTTCACACAAGTCTATGGCATGGACTACGGTGAAACTTTTTCACCAGTCGCAAGACTATCATCCATCCGAATCCTACTGGCTTTATCAGCTAAATTGAATTTAAAAGTTGACCACATGGATGTGGAGACTGCCTTCCTGAATGGCGAGTTGGAAGAGGAAATCTTCATGGAGCAACCTGAAGGTTATGCTCCTGAAGACAAAAATAAAGTGTGTCTTCTTAAAAAGTCACTATATGGCTTAAAACAGGCTCCGAGGCAATGGAACCTAAAAGTTCGTGAAGCCATGGCGTGTCTCTCAATGACACAACTTGAGACTGAGCATTGTGTATACTTCAAGAGAAATAAAAGTGATCTTTTAATTGTCGCTGTATTCGTTGATGACTTTTTTCTTTTTAGCAACAATGAATATATGAAAAATGACTTCAAAAAGGAGCTACAGAAAAAGTTCATCGTTAAAGATTTAGGCCAATTAAAAGACTGTCTTGGAATGCGTGTAACACAAGCCGGAGGGACGTTTACACTTGACCAAACCAGTTACATGGAGAAACTAATACATAAATTTGGCATGAACGACGCCATTCCTGTCTCAACACCTCTTGAACCTGGACTCAAGCTGATTTTACCTGACAAAGAAGCCGAACGCCCGGATCTTCCATACCAGCAGCTCATCGGCTCCCTAATGTATGTTGCTATAGGCACGAGACCTGATATAGCTCATGCTGTGTCACTTCTCAGCCAATTCAACACACATTACGGGGAGGTGCACTGGCGAGCCGCTAAGCGGGTCGTTCGCTATCTTAAAGCGACAAAATCAATGGGTCTACGATTTCAAGACGACAAAACATCGAGCCTCAACATTGCGGGCTACGCGGATGCCGATTACGGGTCGTGTCTCGTAGATCGTCGGTCGTACACAGGGTACGTATTTACGTTCAGTGGAGCACCCATATCTTGGGAGTCCCGCAAACAGCGTACGGTTGCTCTCTCGACGACGGAAGCCGAATACATGTCACTGAGCGATGCATGTAAAGAGGCTATCTACATAAAGTCCATTGTAAATAATCTCATGAACACAGTCACACCCATAAAACTGTTCTGTGATAATCAAAGTGCTCTAAAGCTATCTCACAGCAACAGTTATCATTCTCGATCCAAACACATTGACATTAGGTATCATTTCATACGCACTTGTTTGGACGACACACTCATCTCATTACATTACATCCCCACAAATCACATGCCTGCTGATGTTTTGACAAAACCTTTGCCCAAAATCAAACATCAGAAGTGCATAAAATTGTTAGGGTTAAGTTAGTTTTGTTTGTAATGTTACTTTATTTGTGCCGTCATTTGTTTGTATTACGTGTTGTATGTAGTTATCAATTTGTTTTAAAAATGTCTTGTGTTTATAGTTTTAAGGTGTGTATAGTATTGTGTTTGTTAGTTTTATTTACTTAGATACATGGTGTCCTTATTACGGGAAGGTGTAAAAACTATTTACTAAAATAAGGACACTGGCTGTTTTTTATAGTGTTGTCATGTAAGTATTTGAATGTTGATAGACTCTTATTTTGACACACTGTTGTCACAAACTTTTGCTACGACTGTTCATCTCTGTCTATTTAAATATATATTTATTTCCACCAATCTGCGTTTTCACTGCAGCAGGTACCTAATAACCTACCCTACTTTTTATTTTAGATATCTCACACACGAATGTCTTAGTTATTTTTTGTTGTTGAGACAATTAAATAATTAGATTTGGCATAATGATAAACATTATGGAGGAACGACGAGAACGACAAAATGGTTGAATACTTGAGCCTAATTCGATAAAGAACGGATGCTTTCCAGCAAACTAATCGCTATCGCGTCACAGAATAAATTTTAACCATTGAAAGTGATTTATTTTAATATTGGATTGTATTACTTCCCATGGTTAAATGTAAATAAATAAATAAAAATAAATGTACTCTATGGTGATCGATGACTTTGCGATTAGTCTGCTGGGGCATCCCAATGTAATGCTAGGGCCACATTATCGCGCTAGCGCGAAGATTAGCGTTTTCGCGACACGTCTGGCCAAACACTTCGCGTTAGCGCGTTGTATCATGGCGTTGACGCGCCGCGCTGTTGGTAAATTGCCGCACATCAAGGATTTTGTTCGATAATGTTCGTGCGGCCACATTTCCTTCGCACACTTTAGTTGACTGCTAGACAACTAGAGGTGTGAACGTGTTGCAAATACGACTATCGATATTATCTGTTTCGATAATTATGGATTGGAGTAACGATAAAGTATTAAAAGTAATATAATATTACGAATTAATAATTAATAAAAATAATAAAGATGCAATAAATAGTAATTATTTGCCGACATGTAATAAAGCGCAATCACCTCTTCCATTTTTTCCGATAAAATTAGGAGTAGGCGATACAAATCGTATAAGGTTACTGAAACGTATTTATTGCATCAATATCGTCAAATCCGATATCGATGCGTTCTAAAACTATACCTATTTTGGAAAACACTATATCGCGTCAGGAATGCGGTGTGCGTTGAGATCACTATATTGTACGTGATCGAATTCAAGAATATTGTACCGTATCCCTGATATTTATTGAGTTATCATTAATCTGTAGTTTTTAACAAACAAATTTAAAAGTTTTTGTAAAAGTTTAATAAAATAAAATTATTATAAACGTTCGATGCGTTCTGAAACTATATAGTGGAAAAAAACACGATATTGCATGAATTTTTAATAGTCCGTAGATATGGTCGATACTGTTATCACCGATATTAAATTTATGTAGCTATAGTTTAACACTTTGCAAGCGGGAATTTTATTACGCGCATCTTCCTGTGCGCCGGCCTTTTTCGTCATTATTGTAAATTCTATAGAAAAAGAACTATAATAAAAATTAATTTAATTGTGTTCTATCTAATCGTTCTGCTGCTTACCTATACTAACCTCCAGTTATGGCTTCTTTATGTAGATGTTGTCCATCCGCAGTAGATCACCTAGATTCAATAGTAGGCGTACCTTTGTTATCTTATGAGTAAGTACCAAAGTTATTTTCAAATGCTAGTAAGTAGGTAGATGTTAAATTTTATATGTACCTATTTCAAACCCAATCCACAGATAACGAAGAAAAAGATACTTTTATTATTTTTAATAAAGTTATTTCAAATTTTTATTTTACCAGTAGTAAGTAATTCTTACTTTTTCTATTTACAAGTTAAAAAGTTTGCAAGTTACCAATTCTTATATGTGTTGATGGCTGACCGACCCCTTGTCAGAATGGTTGATGGTTTAGTTATCGTAGCGTAGTAACTGTTTTTTAGTTAACGTGCCATAACTAAAAATTCTTCATCTCCTATGGGAGTAGTTTTCAAGACGAATCAAACGAGCGCAAACTCGATGGGGTTGTGTGGTATTATTATAAAGTTCCTGTGTCCTTTTTCCGGCTCCATCATCAGACCCTGAACACTATTTCTCGATAAAGTACTCGTCAAGGCGATTCAAACGACCCCGAACTCGTTGGGGTAGCATGGTTTTATTATAGAGTTCCTGTGGGCTTTTTCCGGCTTCATCGTCAAGCCCTAAACACTATTTCCCAACAGAGTACTCGTCAAGACGATTCAAACGAGCCCAAACTCGATGGGGTTGCATGGTTTCAATACCGAGTTCCTGTGGCCTTCTTCTGGCTCCATCATCAGACCCTGGACCCTTTTTTCTAACAGAGTATTCGTCAAGATGAATCAAACGAGCACAAACTTGATGGGGTTGCATGGTTTCAATACTGAGTTCCTGTGGCCTTCCTTCGGGTTCATCATCAGACCATGGACCTCGTCTAGTCGTCTCCTGTCAGAGTGCTCATCAAAACTAATCAAATGAGCCTGAATGGGGTTTCATGGTTTTCTTACAGAGATCCTGTGGCCTTCTTTCGGCTGAATCATCAGATCAGCTCAATGACACCATAATATTGCATTGTCATCCTGTTCTGACCTATGTTCAAAGTTGCAAGTCTAACTCATCGGGAAGCTAGTATAAAATCGTTTGCATTTGTCGACAAATAAATAAACAAATAAACGAGAAAGCTACCTAATAAAAACGTGGTAATAAAAACATACAGGCAGACTAATTTTATCACTACTTATCATATTAATGAGGTTATTGTAAATACTTAAAACTAAGCATAGCGATATTTTATGAACATTCATAAATAAAATAGACTGCTTTTATTTTAAATTAACCAATTTCCTATATCAGCAGTCTCCTAGTCTAAAATTCTCGGTATAGAAACGAAACGATCGAGAGCGCAAATTAAAATTACACTAAATTAAGCTAGCTCTCAAGTTCAAACTCGATTGCAATAGTGTAGCGCACGGAACGGCAACGGCGCGGTCGGCGCGCGTTTAGCCGCTTCCGAGCCATTATTTTGAATTTTTTGGCGGGAAAACAGTTTTTGGCTTATAATTTATAAAGTAAGAGGCCCAGAGATTTGAAATTTTGCCTCGTGTGTGCACAAATTATAACGTATTATTTGATCTTTAAAACGAAGCGCTATCTTATACAGTTACAATAATTCACCATGTGTTAGCCCGTGTTACGTGTCACCAGCTTACACATACTTATCGGTTCGTAGCTCAAAAACCTTTTGAGTTAAAGTTTTAAAAATTTTTGTGCCTTATGCACAAATTCTGCACAAAATTTTGAGGTATAATTCATAACCGTAGCTTGAACAATTACGAAGATACAGCTGTGCGAGCTGGAGACCCGTGTCTCCAGCTCGCACACAGTTTTATGATCGTAGTTTCAACAGTATTTGAGTGTGATGGTTAGTTTTTTTTGTTCCTAGTGCACAAATTATGCACAAAATTTCTAGCTATAGTCCAAAACCCTAACCTCACTGGTTTGTCTTAACGGGCGTGTGCGAGCTGGTGACACGTGTCTCCAGCTTACACACATAAAACAACTCATAGTAACGAAGTTGTGGTGGCACAAAAATTAGGACTGAAACGTTTGATTGCACATAATATGCACAAAAATATGGCATGCTTAGAATTTCTCTATATCGAATGAGGAAGCTGTAGACATGGACACCGTTGCATTAGCTCCGATACCGTGGAGGAAAATTTCCCACTGACCGTGATAACTAGATCATCAGCATAACCAACCGTAAAGAATGGTCCATGGTTCAGCTTTGCTATGATTGAATCAACCACAAGGCTCCATAGCAAAGGAGAGAGAACCCCCCCTTGCGGGCACCCTCTAGTTGTCTGAGCAAGTAAGCTGTCCCCTAGTAGTTCCGAGTAGATGATTCTACCATTTAGCATACACTCAATCCATTTGCAGATCGGTTGTGTGGCACGCCATGATCCCTGGCTGCAATATTAATGGAGTCAAAGGTTGTGCGATCGAATACACCTTCAATATCTACGAATGTGAAAACGCAGATCTCTTTGTTCTCCAGGGCGGATTTCGCTCTACTCACCACATGGTGAAGAGTCTGTCAGCTTCAAACTCTATATCCACAGCTGAGTTGAGTTTGTCGCTTTGACCATTTAGATCCTTCCTGAGATCCTTCCTGAAGCCCTCCCAGTTGGTGTTCCGAGGGTTCTTCCTTTGCACAGTTCCTATGATCTTACCTAGTCTGTACCTAAAGCATATGTAGTTGTGGTCGGAAAGTGATACCTCGTCCGACACATGCCAGTTTGTGATGTTACTTACCGCTTTGTTACTAGCAATGGTTATATCAATCACCTGAGCCTTTCGGGCATTGAAAAAGGTGGCCTTATTTCCTTTATTAAGAATTTGCATGGGTGAACTCACTAGATACTCCAGCAGTCTCTCCCCTCTCTCATTGGTGTCTGAACTGCCCCAGATCACATGATGCGCGTTGGCGTCGCAACCGATGATGACATCTTGGTTTTCTCGGCCAATGCAGGTTACCAGTTCCCGCATCTCCTTTGATACTGGATCCGCCTTCTCGAAGGGGAGGTAAGCTGACGCTAAAATTACCGTCCGCCTATCACCCCCTTCCCCCGTCAGGACCTTGACAGCCGTCAGATCCCTGCAACAGAACTTAATTAGAGGCATTGCGTGTAGGTCATTTCTGACATAGACGCAAGTCCTCATGTCATTAGTAGAACAGTTGTAGAATAATGTACCAGAAGTTCCACCTAAACCTTTAATCTGGCCCCTATAAAGATAAGGTTCCTGGATCAAGGCAATATCGAATTTATTCATTGCAAGCTCGCGTGCCAGAAGGGCAGTTGCGGCCTTGCAATGATGTAAATTGATTTGTACGCACCTTAGCTCTATAAAGCAGCCTAGCGCCTGTCCTCTGAGCGGAGTTCGCCATCCGATGCCGTATGGACAGTCAACGGAGACGACCCTCCCAGAAGCAGCTCGTCCAGGGCGAGCTCCCCCAAATCATTCCCGGACCTAGGCGAGGAGATCCCCCCACACTCCATTTGTGTGATCTCCTCCCCAAGACCCTCGGCTACCGCTACCGGTGCGCCAATTCCCGGCTGCACCACCGCCTCTACAGCGCTTTGGGAGCACTCACCTCCAGTCACTCCCGCCACCCTCACAACCCCACTACTGCCTTGGGCATCGACAAGCTCGTCCGCTCTCCTCTAGAAGCTTAAAGACGCTCTTGTCGATGCCCGTATTAAGGCAGTAGCCCTCCGCCTTGATAAATGATGCAGAGGCGCCACCCATCAACACGATCCTGCGGACTGTCAGACCCTCGACCTTAGTGTCGACGATCTTCCAGCCCGCAGTCCGCAATCCCGGATGGTACCTCTGCATCATCCTCAACACCCTACCAGCATCAAGGCGGCTGACGTTACGGGATTTCCAAGCCATTTTAACCGGCTTCGGAAGATCCTTCGCGTCAACCACCCTGAGCACGACACCCTCCACGGTAAGGCCGTCCTGTGCTCGGAGCCAGCTCGCCGAGCTACTCCCCTCACAAGTGAAGAGAATAGCACCCGACGAGATGTCTCCGATATTGACCACTGGCAGAGGGTCAGGCGCGGCCTCCAGCAGGTCCCAAATGGTCCCTTGGATCGCCACATAGTGACCCTCCCCCAGCGTAGTCGCTGGGTAGTCATCAGCAATGATAGCCATCTTGTAGGCGCTCACTGCCCCCGCGTAAGACCCGTGAGTCTTAACGCGTTTGGCATCAAGCGCCTCCTGACTCTCATTGCTGATTTCCCTCAGCCTTTTAGTTCGTTCCACCGCAGCCACCGCCGTCTCCTCCTAGGCCCGCTGCCTCTGCAGCTTGGCCAGACGCCTGCAGTGGCCCTAACCTTGCCTCGGCTTCTTGCCCACGCTCCGCCCTGTATCAGACCTGGGGACGCCAGGTTGGTTCCTATGAGGACCCAGTTCCTGCGGCCGCAATGGTCCGGCGTTAGCGGCGAGACGGATCCCAGCAGGACCCAAATCCCGTAGCCCCAGCTTTCCACGGTCCTCCACGTGAGGTTGCTGGGCAGGTGCTCACGCCCTCCCACTACCGAGCAACAGACCTCCGACCGCTTGGTCCCCTCGCGTGGTTCCCGGCGGGTTGGGCCCCCTAAGGTTCCCACTCGAACCAGGCTCCTGCATGGATCCCGACTGCAGCGGATGCCGTGCCGGTGCACCCGAAGCCGAACGTTTGCCCCCGCGGCCCCTACCACGTCCAGTTGATAGGGTTGGTCCCTGAAGGTATCCATCCCCACACATACACGCGCCTGCCCCCGAAGGAGTATGGCACGCCTGGGTCCCTTGCGGGACAGAAGGAACGCTGCCTGAGGCAGCCTTAAAAATAGGCATATTTATTGCCCCCCCCAAGATACACTAAGGGGATGATAATGAGTGATAATGAACGTTTAATGGTAAATGATTTTCCTCCAAACCCCTCGACTCATTAAAGCTGTGGGACTTTATTGAGGTCTCACACGGACTTCTTGAGTGAATTTGAAAAATGATGTTGCACTGTTTTGTTTTACTTGCTAACACTCATGCACGTTCACTAACACTTTACATAATCCACCATTATTTCACTTTATTATTCGACAAAACATAAATTATAGGAATTAATACAAAACTGCAGAAATGAGGCTTCACTTTCCCGCCAAGAAGTCCTTCCCGCCACTTCCTGCTAAGAAGTTTTTATTTCTTGTTTGATGTGGGAAAAGCAAAGGCATTACAGTGCCCTATTAGCCCATACAGTGATTTGTCAGTTTTTTTTATTTTATTAAAAAGCAGCCTATAGTCTGTTCAAGCTAGATACGTATGACAGGTGTCAAATTGTCATGCCTAGGGTTGAGACATTACAGACGTAATTGAATCAAGTGATAATTGAAGTTATAAATTGAAAATCATTATCTGTCGTTAATCGTTTTTTGCTTCAAATTATAATTTTGGATGCTATGTAGATCACTTAACTTTTACAAATACTCGTACATAATATTAATATGTAAATAAAATTCGTAAATAGATTTTGAATGTTTTAAAACAAGTATTTTTTTGTATTGGAATGACCTTGTGAAGGGGTACGTTTTTTTTATTGTAATGTTTAAAAATTGTGATAAATGTGTGTTATGTGAGTTTATTGGGGAAAAAAACCTAATCTAACGTACAATATGTAATCACAAAAAGTAATTGTAGTATGTTAAGTGATGGATTACAAAAAATAATATTATTTATATGTTGTCAAATAAGTTCATACGCTCTTACAAAGTCACGTCGTCGTTTTTGATGACACCTGTCATAAGTATCAAGCTACTCAGAACAATAATGCTTTAGTTATTGTTCTGAGTCAAGCTATATTGAACAGACTATAGTTGTTTAAACTTATTATACGTCTGTGGTTCAAACCGAGTTTTATACATTTTTTATGACGGTTGCACCACAGTAATTAAATATATTACTAACAGTATTGTAACTTCTAACGGACGAATTGCGAGCCATACCTACGCGCTCCGATCTCGGCATGTACTTGGCATTATATTACCGTGGTTGCACCATAAAAGAATATGCTACGAATAGTTATTCCGTGTTTTGTTCCTGTCATGTAAACAATTTTTTTTTATTAAACTGAATAAATATTCTGACCTCATTCTCTGTTTATTTGTAAGGCACGGTGCGAAAATGCTTCTTTGTTTATTTCTGATAGAAATATTGATACTCTAAGCACATAGACAGAAAATCAGTCTACGTCTAAGCATGGTTCTGGCTATCATTAATGATATTTGCATGGCTCTGTAAGCTCGATAGGCCGAGCTTATCGAGTTAGTCCTAAATCTAGTTGAGCGCGAGCTCTCTGAGCAGCAACTCAAGCCTTCAAAAGAGCTCAAGTCTTAAAATTAACTCGAGCTTCCAAGAATAGCTCGAGTTTAAAAAAAATACTTCGATACTTCCTAGTCAATAAAATTATATTTCTCATTTATAATTTGAATCAGTGTTTAATGAACAATCATTGCTTTCACTCAACATTGTTTTGTATTAAAATGCTAACTTATAAACATCAAATAACACATCATCATCACATTATAAGATTAAAACTTTAAAAAAATACTCGAGCGCAGACAAAGACTCAGGCGCAGAAAAATACTCGGGCGCAGGAAAAGACTCGAGCTCTATTGTCACGCTCGAGGCTCACGTAAACTCGGAGTCGTCACGAGCTCTGTAAACGACTCCGATCCCTTAATAAAAGGGCTCAGAGAGCTCGAGTCTTGTACACCACTAGCTACTTCGATCATGGCATTGTTGATCGAAGACTAGCTATCATATTCAGTAGGCACTCAGAGAGCTATCATCCCCATGACATGAACTATTAACTGGACTGCGCACTTCAATTTACTAGGTACTATGAGTGACAGATTTACACTCTACCACATTTGAATCGGCGATTTCTAAAACCCCACATGTTACATTTTTATCAGAATTGAGTTAGTACTTGGTATTGTAATCTGTAGATGTCTAGGGTAGCGTGGGTCTCAGTGGATCGTTTTTTTTCTAAGTGTTGTAACTTCAACTGTATCACCCCAAATTGGCCCGCGTTTTGACAAAATCCTTGAAAATTTACTCAGCTTTGAAACTACATTACCAAAACAGTCCAATTAAGAATGGGTTATGAAATAAACCACTTTTTAATTTAATTTAAATCGGCTAGGTATCCATTGTGCCCCTGAATGATACAGGTGGTGGGTTACAATGAGGGGTACACTGGATAAAGGCCATTTACAAACGATTAAAAGTCATTATTAGAGTCGTATTGTTTATTTTTAATTAATACACATAATTCTGTAATCATATATTAGAAAATAATCATTCAAAGAAATCTAATGGCCATATTACCACGAGATCAATGAGCAACAAAAGACTAATGATTGAAAATAATCAACCTCATAAATATCTAAACCAAATAAAATAATCAGTCAAAACAAGTAAATTAACGAGATCAGCAAACGAAAGACTATTAAGACTAACGCAGATCAATTTTTGAGAAATCAATGTTTTAATTTAATTTAAAGTCATGTCCTTTATCTACTTATTCACTGGAGTGCCGTGCTGCGACCGTCCGCTGTCTAAGTATGATGGTGACTGGTTCGGATGCGTGCGGGGTGTCAGTACGGCAATACGTCGCGAACTCACGCGCGTGTTTGTGCCATAGATTACAAGTAACGAATGTTTATCCACTGTAACCCACTATCCACTGTAGCCCACGCTCCCCTACCAATCGATTCGTGCAAAAATCACACATGTAACACCATTCTGTACAGTTAAAATAGTAGGCGCGGATTTCTGATGGTTATAAAAACACCACATGTGTTGTAACATGTGTTTCTGAACGCATTTCAGCCATTTTGTCATACTAAGTCAAGACAACGAAAAAGAGATGCTTATTGTGTTCCTCATGCCGGCACTTCACATGGCGTATCGTGTTCGCGTATTTGCATTATTTGTCCGAACACGGCAATGTGTAGACGGCCTATTTGAATATATTTGCTTTATTTGCACGAATAAGGCAAACAACGCAAATAGCGAATATGCGTTTCCATCCACATGTCGGTTTTTGATCACACATCAAAGGAATCAAATACTGCTTCTGGCTGGCCAGTCCATAACTGTGATGTTCACATCCCGAAGATATTCCCTGACGATGCCGGCCGTATGGGCTCTTGCATTATCATGCATAAAAAGGAAATTTGGGCCCACATGGTCCACGTATGGCATCACGTGAGGTTCTAAGCACTCACAAAAGTACCTTTCAGCATTTAATGTTGGCAGCCGTGGTCCCGTAATAACCTCAAGTTGAGTTTTGCCGCTCACGGATATACCGCCCCAGACAGTCCATGAGCCACCGCCATAAGCAACCCTCTCTTCAAAGCAGCATTGTGCAAAACGCTCTCCCTTACGTCGGTAGACCTTCTTCCTTCCATCATTGCCATGTAACGCAATTTTAGACTCATCAGAAAAGAGTACACGGCTCCAATGCTGCTGAGTCCAATTTAAATAAGTGCGCGCGAAATGAAGACGCGCTGTTCGGTGGGCTCGCGTTAGTTTGGAGCCATTAGCTGGCTTGTGTGGTACCATATCGCGTTCTTTTAACCTTCTCCGAACAGTTCGAGCGCCCATAGATACTCCGTGGAAGTCGCGATGTTGGTTTTGTATCTCAATGGAGGTAAGGTGACGATTTCTCAAGCTGGTCGTCACGATGAATCGATCCTGCCTTTCAGTTGTGACCCGAGATCGTGGCCTTCCTTGGCGACGAAGAAAGCCGCCAGTCTCTAGGTACCTCCGATAAAGATTTCGGACCGCAGATCGACTTAAATTAAGTTGAGCACTCACATTTCTTTGGCTGTGTCCGGCCTGGATAAGTGCCACAGCTTGGGCGGCGACTTCAGGCGAAGTATCCATAGATTATTGCTACAACCTCACCTTAATGTTAAGAATAAGTAATGTTTGTTGCAAAACCAAAGAGAAAAATCACACTTTCAAGAATTAAATCCAAGTAAACCAATAAAATCAAGTTTTCTTAGTATTTGATTGTTTGATATCAACGAACAGGCTCCAAAACTCCAAATTGTCTTTTGTTTCTGTAAATTCTGTGTTCGAAATTTAAAAAAAGACTATTGAATAAAATTATGAATGTGCCTGTTTCAAAACTGTAAAGTTTTTGCTCGACCTAATACAAATTTTTAGCTAGGACTAAACGAAACTGAAAATGCAAGGTGGGCCAATAGATGTGTCCAGAAGTGTATAATAAGCTGCTGCCACTGACACGTCCATCACTGTTGCATTTTTTTTGTTTGTGAACAAGCAAATATGGTGAATATTTGGGTTGTTTGCCCGTATACGCCATGTGTGGATGGCTTGTTTGACGCCAAGCGATGTGCCAGATTATTTGGGCAAACACAACGATATCGCCACACGAACACGATACGCCAAGTGAAGTGCCGCCATCAGAAATAGAAAAGTAGGTACATCTTTTTTATATCGCTCGCTCGTAAGAGCTCGTTAGATTAGTTATTGTTAAGTCTTAACTACAAGTTCGTTAACTGTTTTTTTTAATATTTATTAGTATTGACGTCAATAAGTGCCTGTAAAGGTAGGCGTCCATTAGCGGCAGATCGTGCCGGGGCGGGTCGGTCCGGGCCGCATCGCATAAAAATCCGCCTGGCGAGCGACTCACTTCGCGCTGTGGCCCGCCCCGCCCCGACCCGCCGCTATAGTCCAATCAACGGGGCTTTTGTAACCCGAAAAATTCCTCTGCCTCTGAAATTTGGCATGTGTTGAAGTTAGGTAATACAGATTACAGATGTACAATAATCCAACAAAATTTGTTACGAGAAGTTAGGTATTTTTACCAAAACATGAAGATCGCTTATAACTCTCTGTGAATATTTCCTCAGGCTGAAATTCTTTCTGTATACGTACGTATGTGCTAGTTAGAATAAGTGTGTCAAAGAATCCAACATTTTTTCCATTTCCGAGAACCCCAAATTTTAACTTTTAACATTTTCCACTATAACTTCCACTGAAAAATTGCTCAGTCCATTTTTATTTTTTAATATGTTTTTATATCATTAATTACACAGCTTTGTTTAGTAATCCAATAAATTTTCCATTTCAAACATATTTTTTTGATTTTTGCTTAATAACGTATTGAGAAAAATTGATCCGTCCATTTTTGTACCTATAATAGATATATTATTTTATATTTAAACAGACTAAACAATAATCGAACAAATTTTCCAACGATTAATATTTTTTACGAAATTATTATGTTCGCTGATTTATCTTGACCGCTCGGAGCTGCTTTGCCCGCACTTGCCAGGCAACTTTTTACCTTATACGCACAGCACAGAGAATATACACAATGTTGTACAACGGGGCGCTAAGAAATTAGCTTTTAAAAGGAATATTTATTACTGTCCTATTCAATTAGGTATTGTTCACACCAAACAGATTATCTATCCGCCGCGGACTGTGAGCGCGCGTTACGCAGTTTGTCGTTTTTCCATATATATAAGGTGACTGCTAGAAACCGCAAGAAACTTCAAGGGCTGGTCAGGTCAAGTGTTTAAAACATGACAAAAAAGGAATTCGTGTTTTTTTCATTTTATTTATTAAATCATTTATTTTGTGAATTTTATTGGATAGTCTTTTAAGTATCAAATTTATTTTAAAGCAATAACATAAGATAAATAAAATGAAAACAATTATACATAACGATTATTTACAACGCGAGGGCAACGGCCGGCCGGCCGACCGTCTGTTGACCCGTTCGCGTCACCTGGGCGATAAGTACTTACGTTAGTTTGCAATGAGACTATTTTTGTCATGTTTAAAACACTTGACCTAACCAGCCCTTGAAGTTTCTTGCGCTTTCTAGCAGTCACCTTATATTTAACTTCTCGTTCACACCGAAAACGGACTATAGGTGTATGGTATTACGTTGTGCGTAGTCGCTGACTCTCGGAGGCCGATTTTTGAACTACGCGTCTGTACACGGCGGACGCGGATTGGCTACGTAGCCGAACGTAACAGCGTATTAGCACAGAATAATACATAAGCAGAAAAGAAGCCACTTACGATCAAACTTTGGACTGACATCAGTTCAACTGATGGGAAAACCTGATCGTCAGTGGCCACGCAGTACGCTATAGCGTATTGAAGGTTTGGTGTGAACGCATACAGCAGACTTAGTTCACGTTCACACTGGGGCTGACAGTGAGCATACTCATAGTCCGCGGCGGACAATCCGTTTTGGTGTGAACAATGCCTAATAAATATTTTGCAAAAAAATCCCTCTATTTAATAATTCATGCGGTAAAGAGTTAATATATTATATTACCCTGGTTAAACACTGTTTCTTTCACAAATAGTACATAACGGCAACGCCGCCTCGGCTCCGCCGCTTCGCGAGCGCCCCCCACGCCGCCGCCGCACCTCTCATCACACCCGCCGCGCCGCGACCGGTCGTTTCGTCTTTAGCTTGCTAAGCGCGCCGGCTATGCTTGTACTTAGCTATTTTTATTGATATACCAAATAAAATAATGTGTATAAAATACAATACAGAGGTAGGTACCAAATTTAGGGCCAATTTAATAGGTCACATTCTAACATCTGTCAGTCTTTAGTCTTATTAGTTTATTACCGCTTGTCTAAATGAAAGTAAGTAAGTAATAAAGATGACTATAGGTAAGTACTTAGGTAGGTACTTACGTTTTTAAAAGGTAGGTAATACAGCTTGTCTAACTAACTGTGAAAGTAATTTTAAGATGACTGTGGGGTAGGTACATTTTGTAAAATAAAAAATCTGAACCAAAAAATAATATTTGTCGTTATACCTACCTAGTCGATTATTGATGTTAGTTACCTACCTGCAGCTTGTTTAGTAATTTAACATGATTGTAGCCACGTGTTGTTATATCAAAAAATTGTAAATCAAACGAAAATAGTGTAAGTAATTACCTACTTAGGTATCTTTTATTTAGTATTTTGTTTAGAAATACCTACCATTGTCTTTAAACTCTTGAAACTCTAATGCCGAGTCCGCACGCTTGGCACTTTCCGCAAACTCCAAACCTCAACAAACGTTTGGATTGATTTGAGGAAATAAACGTCGCCATCCACACGCTTGCGAGTGCGTTAGTTTGTTTCATTGATGTAAACGCGTAAAGTGACACACCGCGAAGTAAGTTTGTGCGCACTCAGGTGCAGTCCATCCATAGGCTGCATGCACTGCACCTCGTTAGGTCGCTTCCGAGCGATTGCGGTGATATGTCGTTAATCGTATCACAAAGAAAAAAAAAATGCCATCTTGTGCACTCAAAAGTTGTTACAATCACTCGAGAAACACAGAAAAAAGTCTAGGTGTAACGTTTCATCGGTAAGTACACGAAACACTACTCGTTTTAACTTAAAAATAAAATATTTGTAACATCTACCAACACGAAACCATATCGCCGCCATTTTTTCAACGCAAATCATAGACTATAAAAACAGACTGCGCAAATAAGTTTCTGCCCATTATGTCTAATTTGGTTTTACTGTGATAAAGATATTTGCTATTATTTTATAATACGCATAAGGTCATGAGTATCACGACTGACAATCTAGATTACGTGATATTATTGTAATAATATGAATGAAATGAAACAATCAATAAAATATTTATTCCAAATTGGAACGCATTGATACTCAATACTGAATTTTACTTCAAAACCACAAAACACGATAGTGAACTAAACTTATGTTTTAAACCATTTAAGAAAACCCCATATTACCTAATCAAATAACTTTTAGGGCCATAGTAGCCAGATGAGCAACATACACAAAAGACAGGAAGAAAATTCAAAATTAATAAAAAAACACCAATCAATTAAGGGGTGAATTATATTAGAGCGGGCCGTGCATGATCCGTGCCCCGTCCGGGCCCGGACGGGACACGGCCCGCTCTAATAAAAATACAAAATGTATGCAACGTCTCTAAAGTCAGTGGCTCGTCCGGGCCCGGATAGGGCACGCCCCGTGCACGGCCCGCTCTAATATAATTCATCCCTTACTATAAATTATTATGTAACATGTGCCTAATTTAGAGTTATTTTATTGGTGTTTTTTTCTACAAGCTTACTCTTTTAGTAGTCATCAAAACAGAGAAAGATGGATTAGATACGTCAGAATAGTCAACGTCATCGTCACAAAAAAAGTAATGCTTTTATAAGCACCTGAGCAAAAAAAACGGCACGGCAGTACCATCCTTTTCTCGAAGCAGTTCAGGCCATTTTCGACCCCCTATAACTTCGTTGTGGATAAAAGTAGAGGCCTGAATTTTTAGTAACCAAACAGACATTGTATAAACACGGTATATTTTAAATTTCATTCAATTTGAACCAGTAGATTAAGAATTAGACAAAGTTTCTTAATTTTGTCACTCATTGACTGACCGATTATGAAAACTCGAAGGCACTTCTAGCAGACATTAAAGCTTCAAATTTAAAATACAATTAGTGTTTAGTATATAAATCAAGGAAAAACAAAATATTTTGCAATTTCAGTCCAGTTTTCGAGATACACCAACTGCATAAATAACTTTGTAATCCCATATAAATATATAGGATTACAAAGTTACATTTGTAGTGAATGAATCAGTGTACCTGTATATTATTATGTATACTATATAATATAATGGAATATCCGGTGTTTTAGTATAGTGTTTAAGAAGTAGAAGGAAAGTAAAGTAAAGGTACCGGTAAGGAAAAAAATAGGACTGTCTACAAAAAGAAATGAGATGCCATCAAAAATGTACTTGTAATAAAACCAAGTTTCACACGCAACTCTGTTCTTCTACCGTAAAAAGTTGTGATATCCATGTAATACCAAGTCAACTAAATAATCTAATTTAACATAATAAAATAATGTAGGTATTACTTGTAAGACACATTGTGTTTTAATGCGATGGCCAAGTCAACCGACTTGGTATTACATGGATCACACAACTTTTTACGGTACAAGAACTTAGTTGCGAGACTTGGTTTTTTACCAGTATGTTTTTGATGGCTAGCTTTTACAATTGGACAGAACCACGTCTATTTGGTCAGTTGAATAATTTCATTCAACTTACTCCATGAGCTGTGAGATAAATACATATTTAAGGTTGTAAAATAAGTAATTCCAGCTGAAGCAGGAAGGCCTCATACCTTATTAATATATACCTATAGACATCTACATAATGATTGAAAAAGAAAAAGATTTTATAAAATTATTATATAAAAGTTTTAGCTAATAAATTATTTACTTATTGTTTTAGCATTAATTTACTTATTTTAAGATATTACAATTAACAAAATTCAATTAATCATTAAAACAAACTACCCATTTATTTGTATATTTTTAACAATATTCTCCTACAACACGTTAAAACTGTATGAATAGTGTGTCGCATTTGCGCGCTCGGACTTATTCTATAACAACCAAGCCCCCTCCCCAACGTATCACGTGATGCCCGCTGTTATCTAGCTGAGCACAATATTTGTATTGGACGTGTACTCTAGTTTATTGTACCTCAATTGTTTGCACAAACGAGACAAGTATTCACAGACGATCGAACTTGGTGCGACCCGCACCAGCGATCTGTACGGTGCGCTTACACAACAGACGAGCGTACCGGACTCCGAACCGTCCAGTCTGCTAGCATTGCGTGAACACGTCTCGACATGCTGCCTATTCTATAAAAACAGGCCAAAATTGCATTAGTTGTGGCAACTATCGTTGCTACATCGCCATTACATAACAAAAGGAAAAGGTAAGGGCAAAATTTTATCTCAGACACAGACAACAGTACGGTCTTAAGAATTTCATTAAAGAACTCGATGATAAAGATTTTCGTATATATCTTCGAATGAGTTACGAAGCATTCATTGAATTGTTGGATTTTGTGTAATAGTCGCAAGGGGATAATATGTCTTCATTTTTCTAAAAGTATTTGAAACGCTTGATTGCATACATCTGATGTCTTTTTGGCGTTGCTCTGAACCGAATCTATGTCTGAGAACACGTAGCGATAGCGACGTATTGCGCGTACGGTGGCACTTTATAAATAAATAAATAAACTTTCCTACACTCACACCAATTATCTAGCCCAAGAGAAGCTTCGTTATGAAACTCGTTAAATGGTTACTAGACAACGGATAAACATACTTAAAATACTTAAATACATACTTATTATCCATAGAAAACCGTCAGGCGATGGTTAGTTCGGAGCGCACTATGTTCGTGGTCCGGCCCCAACCAAGTTCGAGCGTCTGTAAATACTTTGAGTACAAGGGCTTGCCAACCTTTTTTTTTTTTTTTTTTTTTTTTCTTTAGAGCGGAGGAAATGCATTACGCACGCGCATGGGACTCTCCCCTCAACTCCCGCTCCCCCGTCCAGGCCCTGCGGCCTCGGCGGGGGTTCGAGAGGAGGGGGGCATACCCACTAAAACCTCCACTGCTCTCCAGCAAGACCCGGGGGAAAGTCGAGGCGGGACCGGCCATAGGCACTCTGCCGCCCCGACTCTCTAGGCCATTGGTTCAAGGGAACCCCCGAACCGAATGCACCCCTTGTGCAACGAGACCCCTTGAGGTCACCCTCACGGGATTCGACCCGACAGCTCCTGAGCTGTCAGGTCGAACTCTATCTCATCACTTGTGCTGGAGAGGCAGCGAGCGCCCGGATACTCCGATCGCTCGCCGCGCCCTCAAACTCGTCCGCATCGCTCGACCCGATTTCTCTACCTCACGAGACCTCAGGGCCGAGCGAGGGAGAGTTTCTCTCACGTCTTTGCCGAGTCGAAGGAGGCCGGACGCACGCCGGGAGGTCACGGCCACCTGCATCACAGCCTCAGCCGAGTACCAGGGGCCGATCGCACGCCTGGGGTCCCGACCTCCCGCAACTCAGCCTTCTCAAGAGTGGGCTGACGCTCGGACGCCACGGGTTGCTAGATCCGTAACCCTCTTCAGGGGAGGATCGCACCTCACGCTTCCCATGACGCCATGAGCTCAGACCACGCCCTCACAAAGAATGCGGATACCTCCGCGCGGCAGCGGCTCGGACGCCACGGAAAGCGAGATCTCTCACCCACTCAGGGGAGGATCGCATGCTTCCCACGATGTCCAAGCGCCCCCGCGCCCTCGCATTCTGCTACCTCCGCGCGGCAGCGGCTCGGACGCCACGGGTTGCTAGATCCGTCACCCTCTTCAGGGGAGGATCGCACCTCACGCTTCCCGTGACGCCATGAGCTCCGCCCACGCCCTCACCCGTGCGACCTCAAAACCCTTAAGGGGCGGCCGTCTTTGGAAACGGCGTCCAGAAGGGACGCCGAGCAAAACAAAGGACGACGCCTATAAGGGCGCCACCAATTTACCCCCCACAGGCCCAGAAGGGGCAAGGGGAGGCTGTGGGCCCAGAAGGAGCACCACCTACTTTGGTTCGACGCCCAGAAGGGGCGCCAGGGTATTCGCGTAAGGCCCCCTTTTTCCCACGCTGAACGTGGGCCGAGAGGCCTTACCCCAGGGTGCACCACGAGGAGGTTCCCAAATTTGCACCCCAAGGGCTTGCCAACCTACGCAAACAAAACCAACCGCTCTATCCACACGTTTGAATTTGTGACGGCTTGTTGAGGTTTGCCAAGCGTGTGGACGCGGGATAATAACGGTGGCTGGCCACCAAATAATAGTGCGTCTCAAAGCAGCTCCGAGCAAGCGGTCAAGTGAAGGTCAACCCTTTAATCTCTTTATGTAGTAGGTGTCTTTCTAGACATTATTATACGTACCTACATACTTTTTGACCTTTTATTTGCTTAATGTACAGTATCAAACGTTTATTTGAAACGCATTAGGTAATAAATATTCCTTTTAAAAGCTAATTTCTTAGCGCCTCGTTGTACAACGTTGTATAATATTCTCTGTGCTGTGCGTATAAGATAAAAAGTTGCCTGGCAAGTCCGGGCAAAGCAGCTCCGAGCGGTCAAGATAAATCAGCGAACATAATAATTTCGTAAAAAATACTAATCGTTGGAAAATTTGTTGGATTATTGTTAAATCTGTTTAAATATAAAATAATATAACTATTAAAGGTACCAAAATGGACGGAGCAATTTTTCTCAATACGTTATTAAGCAAAAATCAAAAAAATATGTTAGAAATGGAAAATTTATTGGATTACTAAACAAAACTGTGTATTTAATGATATAAAAACATATTAAAAAATATAAATGGTCGGAGCAATTTTTCAGTGGAAGTTATAGTGGAAAATGTTAAAAGTTAAAATTTGGGGTTCTCTGAAATGGAAAAAATGTTGGATTCTTTGACACACTTATTCTAACTAGTACATACGTACGTATACAGAAAGAATTTCACCCTGAGGAAATATTCACAGAGAGTTATAAGCGATTTTCATGTTTTGGTAAAAATACCTAACTTCTCGTAACAAATTTTGTTGGATTATTGTACATCTGTAATCTGTATTACCTAACTTCAACACATGCCAAATTTCAGAGGCAGAGGAATTTTTCGGAAGTCTCCATACAACAAATGTCCTCGTTGATTGGACTACTAGTGGACGCTATTTCTTAATAAACACAGGCAGGCGGATTTTTGCGTTGCGATGCGCCCTGGGGGGTTACTCTCGACCGCAAACTCAATCTTAATACAATTCCAATGCGATTAATATGTATCGATATTGGGATAAGTAAAGATAATTCCGGAACGCCATCTCGATAATAATTTGTTCAATCAATTTCCACGCAATTTAATTCCAATGTGGCGCTATTGTCGCTTACAAAAGTGCCATTTGATATTTTTTAGATTTGTGATTGGAAATTGATTAATGCAATTCTGTTTCAAGAGTAGCCTACCTGGCCCGATCCGCCTAGTGGACGCGAGCCATAAAGGTTCACATTGAATAAATAATTTCACTTTGACTTTGACTTTGAATATCAAGCGTCCACATCTTCTGAGATTAAAACAAAGGAAAAAAAATTATAAAACAAAATTCAAAAATAATAAGTAATTAAATTAAGTAACACTCAATTATTAATAAGCTCGTAACTTTTATATTATTAAGAGCACGAGTATGGCTGCTTGCTGGTATCAGAAAATATCAAAGACTTAACTTAACTATTAAAATTTGTACCTCAATGACTATTACTAATAGACAGGAAGGACATAGAAATCAAAACTTGAATCCACAACATAATACCAAGTGGTAACAAGTCTCTCAGTTTGATGCACAAAGTACTTTTTGTTTGATGTTTTGCGCCTTCTAGTGCAGTCGTGTTTGTGCGTGAACGAATTTGACTTATACAATGGAAAATATGCCAAATTACGTATTGCGATACTGCAAATTCCGATATGGACTGTAATAATTATTCTTTAACATTTACCGTTGCCCTATGCTGACCTCTAGTGGTGGAAAGCAAAAGTACTTTTATGATATCACCACATTTGTCAAAGTGGAAGTAGATGATTTAGTGATGTCGTTTTATTTATCGATTAATGTTATAAATAGATAATATTTTTATATCGTAAGTTTAAGTTTTATGTAAGTAATAATATTCTGATTCAATGATCATTGCGCTGGGGGACTATTATGCAGTGTAACAATATCGTGCGATGATTGTTTAATCAGAATATTACTACTTAAGTTAAACTTATAAGACATTGAATGGATATACCTACCTATAAGAAAATAGGATGTCCAAATTAAACATATACCACAGACATATAATAGAAGTATGTCTGTGACATTTATACACACATCCGTTATGACATTGGTATTTAGTGATAATGCATCAAATAAATCTATGGAATGATATTTCATTCAATTCATTCAAAATAACAGATTAAGATCGACAAAAATAATTTGATACTTGCGATTGCGAGTTTCCATTAACACAAAGTGAACTAGTATGTAATGTAGTAGTAAAAGTAAATGTAGTAAAGAGTATAATTATGTCGCTTTTATGTTGCTTCTGTGCGCTGTGGTTTCTTGCACCCGTTCTTTGCCACAGTTAAAAAATGACGTCCTGACTGGGTGGTAGGTTAAAAGTTTGGACGATTCAAAGTACTTACTAATTGAGTTTATTGAATAAATATATTTGAGTTTGAGTTTGATATTGTATGTATATTTTTTTTTGTTTTCAGCCATTTTTAACCCTAGAGGTGCCTCCTTACAAGTACCTACCTGAGGTATCAATTAAACATTCATAGAAGATTTTTTATTCCTAGTGGCAACATTAGACAAGGACACGTTACTACTTTTTAGTTATCTCATCTCGACCGTATTCCTACTTTCATGTAGATAGAACAGAGAGAAAAACCTACCTACCATCAATGATATTATTGCCTACCTTATAGTTTAAATGAATCGGTGATTTCTAAAACCCCACATGTTACAATGATAAGATTGTTCAGCAATGGGCGATTTTCCGACAGCCCAAATAAAAAAATATAAATTAGTTCAAAAACACTCGATAGATGGCGTTTTATAAAAGCAGAGCCGTACACAAATGGTGCACTTTTGTTTGTCAACCAAAAAATAAAATAAAAAGTATTTTCATTTCAGGACCTATTTCTATATTACCTAATTTCGTTCACAGTTTGACAGTTGCACAATATTGATATTTTCCAAAGAGATTTAAATAGTAATAGAGCGGCTATTGTACACTATTTCATATACAGAGATTAAAATAGTTAATGTCTTTGATTTCATACAAAACTTTGAGCTGGTGCTCAAGTTACGCCATATAACGTTGAAAGGCACAACCTTTTATTATGAATATTTAATCACAAAACAATAAAAAATCCAGGTCGTCATATAGAAAACAAAGAAACACAAGTGCGCACGGTATGGAGGCCAAACTACATATGACAGATCATGACGCGAGCCGATAACGCAATGGCCACTCCCTTCCTCCTGCTCGGAACTACCTCACCTCCGCTACATAACCCTTTTATTTTTCGCATTTATTGGTCATCAAAATCTCCGAAAGTTATATGTTACTATAAAAGTTGTTACATAATTCCATTTTTGTTTGTATTTATTATTCCAATTGCTTGTGGAATTGTGTTATGTAGTGTAAATATATTATTATTTTCAATATATATTTGTATTAAAAGAAAAAACCCGAATATTTTCCCGTTTGGGTTTTTTCCCGGGAATATTCCCGATTTTTCCCAAATTTGGGTTTTTTTCCGGGTAAAATCCCATCCCTATTCGTGACCATGGATACTAATCCTTCAGTCGAAATAATAGAGTTCATTTTATGCTTAAAATGTTGGTTTAATGCTCTAAGTTAAAATATGATAATGAGTGATGATAATAAGCTAAATGATATTCCCCCCAAATCCCTTGAGTTCCAGTAAAGATGTGGGACTTTACTGAATCTCACTCGGACTTCTTGAGAGAATTTGAAAAGTGATGTTGCACTGTTGTGTTTTATTTGCCAACACTCATGCACGTTCACGAACACTTAACGGTTAATAATCCACCATTATTTCACATTAATATTCGACCAAACACAAATTTTAGAAATTAAGACAAAACTACAGACATGACGCTTCACTTTCCCGCCAAGAAGTCCCTCTTCAGTGGATCGATTTGCAATGTGCTGAAGCCTAATGGGCGATTTTCTGACACCCCAAATAAAAAATAAATTTTAGTTCAAAAATACTCGATAGATGGCGTTTTATGAAAGCCGACCCGTTCCTACCTAAGGGCTGTAATAAATTCTACACTTTTGCTTGTATATCAAAAAAATAAAAAAATAGTACTTACAAATTTTTATTCAGGATCTCCAGGACCTATTTCTATTTTGGAATGGAATAAATGTTACGTAGCCATACACGTGTTCTTCATGGACTCGCCTTTTACTAAGCGCCATACTAATCTATGCTAAGCGCCATCTATGAAGTCATTTACGAACCAATTTTTTTTTTTATTTGATCTCGGAAAATCGCCCATTGCATTACGGCTTTGTTGGGAAAAATAAGATCTTCTGCGTCGCGGTCATGTCGCGGCATTGTTAATAATAATACTCACACAAAGCAAACAAAATTAGACCATGTTGACTTTTTGACAGAAATAAAAAATTTGGTTGACAGTCGTCGTGTCGGTTGACAGTTTTCATGTCGATTTGACAGAAATATTTTTCTTTATAATTATTTTCCGTGAGTATAAATTATATTTTAATCGTTATAATAATAATGTTTTTTTTATTAACATAAAATCATACATAGCACTTAAAGTAGAATCACCCCCATTAAGTTATTGTAAAATACTCGTATTGAGGCTGGTTCGCTCTAAACCCATGTAACAAAACTCGTTACCTAATAAAAAATAAGGAAAAACAAAAAACTTAACATAAGAAAAATAAAATAAAGACTAAAAATAAAATAAGTATGTTAGGGTTTCTTTATATGTGTGTGTGTGTGTGTGTGTGTGTGTGTGTGTGTGTGTGTGTATGTGTGTGTATAAATGAAATTAATGATACTTATAAGTTTTTATATCTATACAATTCTTTTAAGAATAATTTCTGTCTCATCATATGTCATAGCTTTTAACCATTCCACCACTATCGCTTTGCACTCATCAATTATCCGCGGATATATATTTAGTTTTTTATTGACTATGTTATAAATGTACACTGATTGACTATTGTATTGCCGTTGAGCAAAAACTGTATGAACCCTAACATAGTTAGCCACACAGTGATTTCGTCTCTGCTTTAACTTTTTTGGGTTAAATGGTATACTTTTGTGCATCTTCAGGACAACATTTAAGATGTACAGCTTTCGAACTGTAAGTAAATTACTAATCCTGTAAAGATTCTCCGAAGAGTATTTCCGAGGTTTTAAATACATAATTTTAATAAGTTATCTTTGGGATCTTTCAAGTTCAAGAAGCTTGGTTTTTATAGCACCTCCCCATACTGGAATACAGTAGGTTATAACAGATTGTGCTAAAGCAACATAAATTCGGCTCATCAGTTGGTTAGTCATAACATAACGTAGCGTTTTAAAAATCCACATTAACTTTCTAACCCTGCCAATTACCAGGTCAATATGGCTGTGCCAGGACAATCACCCAAGTACTTAACCGAGCACACCTTTTTAAGAGTAGCACAACCACAGTTTAAATTATCCGTTCTATTACAACAATGCATTTTAATCTGGAAGTCGGGTCTTGGCTGGGATCTCTGTCTAGGAGTAAAACAGATGTAATTTGTTTTGGATGTATTCAAAGTGAGTAAGTTAGAGTTCAACCACTTAGCTATTCGAGCCAAACTCGTCTCGGCAGCTCCTCGTACAGATTTCCAACAATGGCCAGAAAAAACAACAGCGGTATCGTCCGCGTAAGAAAATATACGACCTTCGCCAAGTCGAAGCATACACAGAGAATTTATGTAAACCAGAAATAATGTAGGGCCCAGTACACTTCCCTGAGGGACACCACAGGTGACATTTTCCTCATCACTATGGTAATCGCCAACTTTTACTACTTGTTTTCTTTCCTGCAGGTAATTTTCAAAGAGAGATAAAGCCGTCCCTCGTATTCCAATACCTTCCAACCTACGCACAAGAATCGGGACAGATACGGTATCAAAGGCTTTATAAGGTCCATAAACACAGAGACACATTTTTTACCACTATCAACTATTTCAGTAATTAAGTTAGTTAAGTCTACTACAGCATCCTGTGTTGATAGATCCTTTCTAAAGCCGTACTGAGAGCTCGAAAGTATATTGTATTTAGTTAAATAATCAATAAGTCTCTTATTTAAAAGTTTTTCTAGAATTTTAGAAAAGCAGGGGAGCACTGAAATTATTTACGTCGCTTCTGTCCCCACCCTTGTGCACCGGTGTAACCACAGATCGCTTAAAAGCCATTGGAAATATTCCCTTTTCAAAGCACAAGTTAGCTAGATGATTGATAAGTGGAATCAAAAAGTCTCTGGCATTTTTTACAAATTTAGTTGAGATCCTATCCCAACCAGGGGAGCTGTTAGAGTCAAGACCCGAGAGGATTCCATTAATTTCTTCAGAGTCAGTGCTTAATAATACAAAGGAGGAACTTATTGCAGTCGTACTATTTTCTCCACTAGTCTGCGAGCCAAACTGAGAGGTGATATCCTCTGCTAATATTCTACCTACACTAACAAAGAACTGATTGACACGGTTTATGGAGTCTAGTGGATGTGGTAATATTTTTATCAGATTTAAATTTGATGTTTTTGGGGCCTTAAAATTACCTATTTCATGAATAGAAGCCCAAAGTTCTTTATTATTTTTAGTTGAGTCTTCCATTTTCTTTTTATGGTACTGTCTTTTAAGCTTTCTGAATAGTGAAACACAGTAGTTTCGAAAACGCTTATACGTAATTTTTAATATATTATTATGTGGGTCCAAGCGCAGTTTACATTGCATGCTATTTCTCAGCGTAATACATCGCAAGACCCCAACTGTCGCCCACGGTTTTAAAATTCGTTTGCTAGATGGTACGTTTATTATCTTAGTGTTTGACAACACAGTTGACCTGATCAAGTCAATTAATTTATTAGCTAAAATGTCAGGATCGTTACACGTGGATAGGTAGGAAATATCAACATTAATGAGGGATCTATATGCATTATCATAATTAACTACACTTTTGTGACTAAACTTTTTTTTAATTTGATTATTATTTACGGTTGATAAATTAAGGTTAACCATATTATGGTCTGTAACGGTAGTATTCAAAACAGCAACTATTGCCGAGTTATTAGTCTTATCGAGTTTTAAAATGACGTGATCAAGGCAACTACCCTGTCTAGTCGGTAAGCAATGACCTGGGAGAAAACCATGAGACGCTAATACTTCTAGATATTTCATCCTATTACTTCTTTCTCTTGACCTTTCCATATTTTTAGCAATTAAGTTAATATTGATATCACCAACTATAAAAATGTTTTTATTTGATGATATAGATTGTAAGTGATTATATAGTGAGTCAATAAAATTTTCCGCATTATAATTAGATGGAGAGCGGTAAATACCAATGATTATGTACTTAGGAGTAACTATCTGAAGTGCAGATGCATGTGTCAGGTTTACTTCTGTTACAAGTACTTCTAGAGAGTGTTTAAAGTAAGCAATTACACCATCATTTTGGTTAAGCTGATAATAATATGTTGTGTAGTTGTATATAATTGGTATTTTTTTATTTTGGTCTATTCTACATTCTGTTAAAACTAAAATATCAGTTTCAAAAGGAAGCTGTGATACATTTATTGCCAAATCATCAAAATTTTTATAAATGTTTCTAATGTTTTGGGTAGTAACATTAAAATTATTTTGATGTAATTGAAGATGCCTGTTTAGGCCTCCAATATTACAAGTTATAGAAGTAGAAATTGCAGTAATGTCCAACTCCTGCAAAGCATTAAGATTACTAACCATTATATTTAGGAGTAGTATTGTAGTGATAGTGGTTATAATAACGGTTATTATATGTTTTTATAAAAAAGCTATGTATATACTGAATTATAATTATATGAGAGAAAAAAGAATTATATAAATGTTTGTGTGTGGGTGTTATTGTGTAGTTTATATTAGAAAATTGGGGATTAATTTCCGTGAATGTAGTGTAACAATATATTAACTTAAATATTAAGAATTGTTCGTATATTAACCAGAACAAAATATTATATATATAACATAAATCAGTTTCAAACCTGACCATTATGAACAACAGGGTTATTATAATCACTTCAACTAATAATTCATTTTCCAGTGAAAGTCATGCTTCTTGCAACAGTTGATGAATTTGCGACTCATTATTGACGTATATAATTCGCGAACTATCATCTCGTCGCAAGTAGACTTTTCCAAATGACGTCCAGCAATATTTGAATTTATTTTTTTGTAATGGGCGATTTTCTGACAGCCCAAATTAAAAAATAAAAATTAGTTCAAAAATACTCGATAGATGGCGTTTTATGAAAGCCGACCCGTTCCTGCCTAAGGGCTCTAATAAATTCTACACTTTTGCTTGTCTATCAAAAAAATAAAAAAATAGTACTTACAAATTTTTATTAAGGATCTCCAGGACCTATTTCTATTTTGGAATGGAATAAATATTACGTAGCCATACACGTGTTCTTCATGGACTCGCCTTTTACTAAGCGCCATACTAATCTATGCTAAGCGCCATCTATGAAGTCATTTACGAACCAATTTCTTTTTTTTGTGATATCGGAAAATTTGCCCATTGTGCTACTCGGGACGAACATGAAATTTGAAATCAAAAATTCTTGAGTTATAAGTGGTGTAACTAACACGACTTTGTTTATATAATATATCTTGTTGAGCGTCGCGCGCCAGACACAATGGGCGATTTTCCGAGATCAAAAAAAAAAGAAATTGGTTCGTAAATGATGGCAATGGCTTCATAGATGGCGCTTAGCATAGATTAGTATGGCGCATGGTAAAAGGCGAGTTCATGAAGAGCACGTGTATGGCTGCGTAATATTCATTCTATTCCAAAATAGAAAAACGTTCTGGATGTCCCGAATATAAATAGGTAAGTACTTACTATTTTTTTATTCTTTTGGTAGACAACTAAAAGTGTAAAAATTTATTACAGCCCTTAGGTAGGTACGGCTTTCATAAAACGACATCTATCGAGTGTTTTTGAACTAATTTTTACTTTTTAATTTGGGCTGTCAGAAAATCGCCCATTCAATTTTAATTGTCTTTTCCGATAGGGATGTCGGAAATGAAAAAAAAATATCGATATATCGATACATCGATATTTTGAAAAATATCAAGATCGGCCTTGATATATCGCGAAAAAAATATCGATATATCGATATATCGGTCAAATTTTTCAGCGGCTTTACAAAAAGTAGAACCACCTGCTTTTTCTTAAAATCGGATAAAAAATAATTTAGGTGAGCCTAGCCCAGTAATAAAAACAGATTTTTTATTTTAAATTATTGTTTTAACCGGTTTACAGTTCCGCAGCCCATATGGGCCATAACAATTGATTAACCTATTGTTATATTTTTAGGACAGTGAACCTACCGGCTCCTGTTGTTAGGAACCGCCATATTTACGGTAAAAGCCACTCTCTCTGACGGCACGGAGGAAGCCGTAGGTGTTAAATATTTCCGTTGCATATACGTAGCACACATGCACACATGACATGAAGTTGATTAAAGCAACGCACTGACAGTGAGAGTTACACACTCACTATCACAGATTACATTAATGGAATTCAGTACTTAACAATAAGATTTTTTTACATTTTTACGGCTTTAATTCTAACAAATTAAAAAGTTAGATCGTGATGCGATGATAAGAAATAAAAAATATCGATTTTGATACGAATTTCGATATTGGTTATTTTGTATCGATGTATCGATATATCGAAATAAAAAATATCGCCTAAAAATATCGATATATTGAATAAAAAATATCGATATATCGATGTATCGATATTTTTTCAACAAGCCTATTTTCCGATAGTCGGAAGCGCGACGCTCGATTAACTTGATTTAATTTTTTTTTTCCTAATGGACCATTTTATGACGCTGACGAAAAATCTGTGAACTTTGTGGAATTCTGGTGGATTAATGTATGTACTACACTTAGCGAAATTCGAAAATAAGAGTTAGCAACACTATACACACGCCGTCTGACGGCCATATTGAATGAATTGACCGGCAGCGGCCATGTTTATTTCGATATTCGCAGTATTCGTTAACGAAAGAAAAGAAATCGTTCATCATTGTGTTGTGGTATGATATGTGTGTTGTGGTAGTCGTGTGGTGAATTCGCGATCTTATACAGAGACATCGGGGGAGTTATTACCCAATAGTGTGCATTGAATATTAAAAACAACGATGCAGTCAGGCAGTGGAACCAAAAATCCACCATGGGCCCGGTCCAATGTTAATACAAATATGACCGGCATGAATCCTCAGATCATGGATCCAAACACGATGATGACTCAACAAAGCATGATGCAGTTTCAACAAACTCCAGCTGTATTTAACCCAAGTATGATGCAAGCACAAGGTGGGATGGCAATGCCAATGGCGGGACAAATGCCTATGAATCAAATGGCTCAAGGTCAAATGTATCCCGGTAATGTTGTAGCCTATCCTACGCCACGAGCTATGAATCCTGGTATGTACCAAAATTCTCAAAACTCACACAACTCTCAGGCAAATAATGAACAGCGTGTCTTCACTGGAACTATAACGAAAACTCATAATGACTTTGGCTTTGTGGACCATGATGTCTTTTATCAAACATCTGTTTGTGCCAAAGGCGTTATACCTAAAGTCAATGACCGGGTTCTGGTTGAGGCGACTTTCAACCCTAATATGCCTTTCAAGTGGAACGCTACTCGAGTACAAGTCTTGCCAAAGAGTGGGCCTAACCAAAAACCTAATAACAATCAGAAAACTAACTCATACAATGCTGTTCCTCCTCCATCAAACAAGAAATCTTTACCAGCACGCCGTGATGATCGACCTATGAGAAGGGATGACAGAGGAAACGATAGAGGCAATGACAGGGTAAGAATATTAAATCTATTTTATTGTAGTCACTACTAATAATTATGTTTTGTACAATGACATTAGTGTTAATGTACTCATCTTTGATAATTGACTGATTTCTGGGTTTGATTCAACACACAACAAACTAGATCCTAAAATAATACCATGCTATAATTAGCATGGTATTAATGAACAAGGGTATGCACCCTTGCACCATGCTAATTATAGGTTAGATTTAAAAAAGATAAGGAATAAGGAACATCAATACACTATTAAAATCTGTACCTAATTATTATAAAGTTGCTAAATGTTGCAAGTTCCACATCTGCTTTGCAATGTGATAATTGGTTAGTTATTTGGTATGTAGTGCTGAATATGGGTATTTTGTTTCCACTTACTTATATTCTCATAATAAACAGTACACACATGCATTGCAAGCCTACTCAAACCTTTTCTAATATTGATTGAATATTATTGTTAGAGATGGGCAAAATACGAGGGATGGACATTTGGTAAAAAATCAAAATTCGGTTATTTTTTACAGAGCTCTCCCTTGTAAAACCACAGAGCAAATGTATAGTTGCTCCGTGAGTACAACACGTTCTAACTAGTCAATTGTGATACCTTAAAATTAAATATTTTCGAAAATGCCGTAAGTTCGGCATTTGAACCGAATATCGAAGTTCAGTTCAAGCTGTTGAAATTCGTTAAACCAAACGTATAACTAATTTCGGGCCCTCCCTAATTATGATCTGTTTTATTACAGAAGCGTTCCCGCAGCAGGAGCCGTTCTCGTTCGAGGCGGGACAGTAGAAGTCGAAGGGATTCGCCTCCCCGTAAACGTCCTGTAGTGCATCAGCCTTCACCTGTTAAATATGTTGTACGAGTTCCTCGTATGCCACTGGACATGTAAGTGATCTATGTATATAAAAAAAATATGCTTCTCTGTTTGCTTGGTACTATGGTAAGTGGTTTTGCACATAGAAAACTATAGTATTTAAGTTGGTAAAACTAATAATAATAATATTATTACATTATTATAACTTATAATATCATTATATTATTATTAAGGCAACTTACATTGAACCTGTATTTTTATTAATGTTCAAAATCTATTTTAGCCAAAAAGTGGATGTGCCTGGACTTTCACAAAGATATACAAACCTGTATGTTCCTTCTGACTTCTTTAATGCTCATGTAAAGTGGGGCGAGACGTTCCCACCCCAATATCCATTCTCTTTGAACAATCCATGTGGATTTCACATTATGGGCCGGGAAGCTGAGAACCCCAATGGTAATGATGCTGTCTTGGAGCCACCAGATGCAGACTACCGGTTTTCAGCAAAGGTATTTTGTTTACTATATTCACAAAATAGATAATTTGCATATTTTATTATTGCCTCAACTAATTCCCAACTTTTTCTTAAAGGTTATGCTAATTAGCATGCCGACGTTAGAGTCCTTGTATCAAAAATGTGGACTTACAAAGGTAGATGAAAAAGACAAGCGCTCAAGCAAAACACCATTACATCCAACAAGACTCATTAAATTCCTAGTGGGACAAAAAGGCAAAGGTGGTGAAAACTTTGCTATTGGAGGGCCATGGAGCCCATCCTTAGATGGTGAAAATCCCCAAACTGATCCAAAGGTTTTGGTAAAGACAGCTATACGTACTTGCAAAGCCTTAACTGGTGTCGACCTATCTTCTTGTACACAGTGGTAAGTTTAATTCATATAGTACTTCAGACTGGTGATTCGACCCATTGTTTTACTGGTTTGCTATGTTTGATAGTAACATTGGTCAAAAGTTTTGTGAATTACACACTCGAATAACGCATATCGGTTAACAACACACAAATTTACTACTCCCAAGAAGCTTTTGCCCACTGTTACCAAATAAGTCATGGTACAGCACACATTCACTAAGTGAGAGTATGAAGGCGTTCAGTCATCGTCCGAGGTGGAACCGTATGGATGCCGAGATGTACTGATTTCCATAATAGCTGTTGTATTAACTCTCGTACGGGATGTGTCGTGTCCATGCGTGCGGTGGGGCGGCCAGCGCGAGCGAGCGCTTGTGAGTATTCGACTATAACTGTATTACCCGCGCAGGTACCGAGTGGTGGAGTTTTACTACTGGCGCGAAGGCAGCGGCGGCAAGTCGCGGCTCGAGTGTGTGGTGTTGTTCCTGCCCGACGTGTGGTCGGCGCAGCCGTCGCGTATCGAGTGGACCACCGTTCAGGACCACTATACGGCCGCGTGCGAGAACGCCTTAAGGAAACTCGAGCAGCGCAACGACGATTCCGGCGACAGCGGCAAGGCGGCCCCGGCACCGGCACCGGCGGCGGCGGCGGGAGCGGAGCCCCAGCAGCCAGCGGAGAAATCACAAATTGTTTGTTCCCAGTTTTGTTTGGTTATGTTTGCGGCTGCGAGCTACCTACTTTATCGAAGACCCCGACCGTGCTGCCGACGCCATACCATTTGTTGGATGGTTTACACACATTCATTGTTATGTGGATGATATAATTTTAATATCTTTTTCATTACTTTGTCCCTATTAGATGTCGAATTTCTAATTATTCATATGCTTTGATAATGACATTGCAATTAATATTAGACTTTCTAAATCCTTTTTCGCCTATGCAACGTCTTCTATGTGTATGCGAGTAATAATCGGAACTTATCGATTTGCAGGAAAACGTCGATGCCAATGACAGTACCATAACCATCGATGAGAATGACGACGATGACGATAAACCTGAACCGACTCACTATTCTAGTATCGATCTTAGAACTATAAAAGTAGATCAATTGCGACAAGAGTTGCGCGCGCGTAATGTTAGCTGCAAAGGTAAGTTTTAAATTTATTTGTGTTGTTATATAAATAACTTAGATTGTCCTATTTATAAGTAGGTAGTAATTCCTACAAGGAGCATTACAAAAGCATTGTAACAGAGACAGGGCTTGACATTTCAAACATGACTTGATATTTTTAGGACTACGTGCTCAATTGGTGTCTCGATTGTCTAAACTTATGAAAGCGGAAGAGGAAAAAGATTCTAAAAACGATGACGTCATGGAGGTATTAGATGAAGAGCCAGAAAAAGCAATAGAAACCAAGGAGGAGCATATTGAAATCAAAGACGACAAAGAGACAGATGAGCCTAAGGAAGAAGAAACGAATGCAGAAGAGACTGAAAAGGTTGAGGAGGAGAAGAAAGAGGAACCTAAAGTGAAAGAGAAAACAGAAAAAGAATTAGAGGAAGAGAAGAAGAAGGTACATCTTTAATTATACTCTTTTTGTGAAAAGTGGACTATGGTAGGGGACTGCTTTTGATGTCCTCATTGCCTAGTCCCTGACTAACCTTTCGGGGATAATAGTCGTGATTAATGTATGTATGTTTGTCATATAATAAGAAAAACTAATTAGCACAAACAAAAAAAAACAAAATCTCAACAGGAACAGTCATTGTAATTAGGAAGCACATTATAAAGCAAGCCTTGTTCGTAAGATTTGATGTTTTGTGTTCGTTAATAACGCTCAAATAATACTTCAAGATTATGGAAACATTTACAAAAATTATTACCTAAGGTGGGATCGAACCCACGTCTTCCAGACATTGGTTAGACCTGTTGGAATTTCTTAACACTTTTGACTTCTGTTTTTATATCAACAGTGTCTTAACAAACCTCTTTGAATTTACATCCTAAGAGATCTTTCTGACAATATTTACAAGCAAGCTTTATTTTGTTTTAGTTGGAGAAAGAGAAACAGCTCCTGAAGAGTCGTTATGAGCTGCCCAGCACCCCACAGATCATTGTGCACCCCTTACATGCAGCTAAAGGCGGCAAGTTCACTTGCAACGTCGCCACACTGTCGCTGCTACTCGACTATAGGATTACGGATAACAAAGAACATAGCTTCGAGGTATGTACCATCATAAGCCATGATAACCAAGCCTTAATGTGAAATGAAGCACGGAGGAGCTTGAAATATTTGTATGTGCTCACCAATTCGGTGATAGGGCATTGCATATAATGTAATAATAACAATATCTTTCGCACATGAAAACTAATGTTTTTCACTTTCTGAACCTCTACAGTGTTGCGGAACTATCGATAGTTGACCTCGGAAATCATTATTATATCGATAAGCCTATCGATAGTATTGATAGCTCAGTTTGGTACAATACAGGGTTAGAAAATCTCATGATTTAAAAAAAAACGATTTTGTTGATTTATTTTTTAAAAATCATGATTTTTTTATTAATATTTATTGATTTTTTTTGATTGTTTTGTGACAAAACCAAATACACTATTATTAGTACAATTGAATAAGCTGTATGACACAAATACTATTATTAAAATAAAATTAATATTTTTTAAATTTGTTGATTATTTTAAATTATATTAAAAATTAATATAGATAAATCTTGACCAATTATTGTTAGTATCCAACTTTACAAGACTGATTTCTGATTTGTTTTGCTACAGTTGAAGACAAATTTCAAGTAGGTATGCATGCAAGTCTTTTTTTTATATTTTATTTTTGAGACTGCTAATTCTGTGTTAACCGTTTGACAGTATTTTATTGTTAGTAACTACTAAGTATACTTATTTATTGTTATTTTCATTAAAGATAATATATAACATTTTAAATTGATTTAAATCAAAGATTTCTATTACAAAAGTTACCTGATTTAAATCAGTTTGATTTAAATCAGCCAACCCTGGTACAATAGCATCGGTATTATACCAAACTGAGCTATCGATGCTGTGACTATTGTAACAACAATCCATACTATTGATAGTATCGATTGTTAATGCAATACTCAGCAGCAGTAGTATCGATACTATCGATAGTGCCTTCGATATTGAGCTTCGATATTATCGATAGTATTGCTGTGTGTCGATAGTATTGACGGTTATGGGGCTTTCGTTACTATCGATAGGCCTTTCGATACTATTGCTTTTGCTTAACTATCGTTAGTCTATTGATAAACTGTCGAGCGGCAACACTACATGTGATTGATAACACAAATTGTCTCTATCATTTCTCAATTATTGAGAAATGGAAGTTAGTATTGAAACTTGAAAAATAACGCATCATCTATGTAAGTATACTTGAAATATTTAAAAAAAAAAATGTATTGTTATAGCTTTTCGTGTTCGCCGAGCTATTCAACGAGATGTTGATGCGTGACTTCGGCTTCTACATTTACAAGACATTGTACACCCTCCCTGAGAAAGCTGAAGAGCCCAAAGAGGTCAAGGAGGTGACTGACAAGAGCTCAGAGAAGGGAGAGAAAGAGAAAGAAGATAAGAAAGAAGGCGACAACAAAGAGCAGGACAAGAAGGACGAGAAGAAAGCAGATGAGAAAGAGAAAGGCGACAGACGCGACGACAGAAGAGACGTGAGGCGCCATCGTGTAAGTATTATTGCTATTCATTCCATTCAGGGGCGTAGCTACCGCCGTATCAGCCGTATCAATGATACGGGGCCCCGTATATGTGTGATAAATAAATACCTATCCATTTATAGATAGAAAAGAAAGGATGAGCCCCTTCCTACAAATTTTGATATAGGGCCCGTCCAAGGCAAGATACGGTTACACTACTTGCACTTTTTTAATTTATGTAAGACAAACTTTTGCTCGCGGTTTCGCTCGCATTATTGTAGACTTCATTAATCAATAATAATTAAAGGGGTAGTTAAAAAAACACATGCAGATTTGGATTATTTCATATTCTACTAATATTATAAACGCGAAAGTTTGTAAGTATGGATGGATGTTTGTTACTCTTTCACGTAAAAACTACTATTAAGTCTGTTTTTGACATATTATGTAGAGTTCTAAGCGCATCCATGTGTTTTTAGTGTCGATAGACATTAGAGATAAATGAATAAAACACGAGAAAGCGGGTCGAGATGAGTTCTCGTGTTGCACATGCTAGGCCGGCAGGGCACCATCTATCTCTATACCAAAATTAATAAAAATTGGTGCTGAGCATATTTGCAGTTGTTATTAAAATTTGGTGAAAGGGACATTTTAAGACATTTTAAGCGGTCCTCATAGTTTTATCTCTGTGTAACCCTTTGTTAATAATAATCGTGAGTGTATATTTGACGACCTCCGTTGCCGAGTGGTTAGCACGCCGAGTCTGGCGTCGCGCCATCTCTGAGGTCCCGGGTTCAATTCCCGGTCGGGTCAATTTAAAGAAAATTGTATTTCTAAATTGATTTCGGGTCTGGATGTTTTTTTCTATGTTTATGTATATTTATCCGTTAACTTACCAATATTAACGAGTTTCATAAAAATAAGCTTGTCTTGGTTTAGATAATTGATGTGAGTGTAAACAATTTTTTTTTTACCTTTTTTTTTAAATAATAATTTGGCTTCGTGCGGTCAGCAAATTTAGCCAGTGTCAAGTAAGATATTAAAGTGAATATTTTCTTTGCATAAAGTAGATGATAATGAGTGATAGTGAACATATAATGGTAAATGATATTTCCCCAAACCCCTTGAGACTCAATAAAGCTGTGGGACTTTATTAAGATCTTACACTGACTGATTCTTGAGATAATTTGAAAAGTAATGTTACATCGTTTTGTTTTATTTGCCAACACTCATGCACGTTCACAAACACTTAACAGTAAATAAATCCACCATTATTTCATATTAATATTCGACACAACACAAATTATAGAAATAAAACAAAACTGCGGACATGACGCTTCACTTTCCCGCCAAGAAGTCCTATATCAATCTTAACCCCTCAAGTCCCAAGCGACCAAATATGGTCGCACCTAAAAACTCGCTATTCCGTCAGACCCCAAGCGGCCATATATGGCCGCGCTCTTCACTTGACTTTGTACCGTGTTCCGATACACTTAGAGACTATGAACAAGTTCGATTATTTCGGTTCTGTGGTATATTTTATGCATCGTGAACGCAAAATTTAACATGAACAGAGTTCGTATTTTAGAAAAAAATCCATTTCCGCAAATTTCTTTTTTTTTTTTGCCAAAAGTACTTGTTGTCAAAATTTTTTGACATTTCGATTTCAAGACTGAGAGGTTAAATGTTTATTTTCTAGGACGACGAACGCTCCCACAGCGACGACGAGCGCAGTAGCTCGCCCCGCCACCGCAGCCGCGGCGTAGAGCTACCCCCCGACCCGTACCTACTGCTGTCTCTCGTTTACTTTGACACCGCTCGTGGTGGTAATGTGAGCAAGAAGGATCTGCAGAATCTGTTCATGAGCCTCGGACTGTCGCTCTCGCGCTCGCAGATTAGGGCGGTGCTCGAAAAAGTGTGCATCAAAGACAACTTCAGTTATAAGTGAGTATTTTTTGAGATATTAACACCCGTATTCACAAACATTACTTGTCTAGGGGTGGACTCGACCAAACTGGAATAAGGTGTTATACCTAGTTTAACGACGAATTTGTATAAACTAATCTCAGAGTAAGTCTTATTCCAGGTTGGTCGAATCCACCCTAAGCAAAGTAGAAATGCTATGCGAAGTAAGACATTTCTCAGTGCGTTTCAACGACGTGCGACGCATAGCGCCGGTGGCCACTCAAGTACTGTTTAAGAATTGGTTTTTGAGACCCTGTATATCCGAGCGCACTGTGAGACCTCATGTCAATGTCCCAATTTGCAAAATGATGAAAATTTTCCGGTTCACATGTCCAATCCAACTGGACAATTTTCGAGTACTGGACATTCTGCTCCTAAACGCCTACGGGAAACGAGTATGTTCTATGTATATCTATGTACTGATCTCTGAAGATGTCTACGCCACAGTAACTTTTTGTAAAGCAACGTTTGGCTTACAATATCTCTCCTTAGTAAGGAGAAGCAACCTTTTGAAGACTTTTCTAACTCAAACTCAAAATTACTTTATTCAATAAACTTAAAATAAGTATTTTGAATCGTCTAAATTTATTTGGATGGATGGGCAACACCCATTCAGGAAGTCTTAGCTGTGGAGAAGAACGGGCACAAGAAACACACAGTACACTTTCTATTGCCGACACGGAACACCTTCATACAAAAACGCGGTTGCAGTGTCTTCCTTCACACACAGTTATTGTATATAATGTGTTTTCTGCAGGGGGCTCATTCAAGCTATAAAAGATCTTGCATCAGGCACTTCAGATTCCATGCAAGACCTCCCGTTGGATACGGCTATACAAGCAACGCCCACTGAAGTACCGCCTCACGTGAGTATTCTTCTTAATATATTTTTAGAACACATTTTTAAAGTAAAAATTATGTGCGCCTATCTTAGATTACAGTTAATTGAAAAACAGTTTTAACAGCTTACTTTGTGCCATGTGTGTCGAACTTTAGACACAAAGTAACTCTGTTCCCTTGGGTGTCGTAAAAGGCGACTAACGGAATAAAGATGCACACATACAGTTTGTCTATAAGGATATCAATTGATCCGTAGAGCAATTGAAACTATGGCATAGTGTACGAGTACCTTTAGTAAAAAAATGAAATTGTTGACAATTTTGACGGTTCGCCATTTTTTTTGCATAGGAATTTTTTGTGCTAATAATGTGTTAATTATTTTTCGTAATCATCGTTCTTCCTAATAATGTGCACATCAAAACAATCGTTATGGTTTTAGCTATCGAAAATGATATGATTCTTTATAGTTTGAAACAGTGACTTCCAAGTAATAACGACTTCTAAATGTCGAGATAAAAAAAATATTTTTGTTTTTTGTCTTGGAATCTTCATTTTTGTCATTTTTGTTATAGCTTTTCGTAATTAACTGTTAACTTATTAAAATACTGCGTTTTCTAAGCATTTGGTACGTAGTTTAGGTTTTGATATAGCTTTAGCAATGGGTTAGCTCTAAGCTTTTTTGTCAGCTCGGGTATTCTCGGTCAGCGTCGGCCAACTTTCGGACAGCTGTCAGAATGGCTGGACGGTAGGAGCCATATTGTATATATGGTCTTGAACTGGTAAGTGGATAAAGTCGTGAATTTAAATAGTGGCAATACTGTATGGAGTGTTTGTCAAAACTGACATAAGCTCCATACAGTATTGCCACTATTTAAATTCCCGACTTTATAGACAAACTGTACATCCAACAGCATAAAGTGGCGTTGGGCTCACCATTCTATAACGCTGAGTATCACCATCAGTATACACCATCTAATGTATGTTGTAACTTACTTTAAGTGTTCTCACTGTAAACACAAAAAGGTAAGTTCTATTTAATTTACCTGAATCTTTTCGGGCTGCCAGATTGCTGAACTAGAAGCCGCCATTGCGGCAGGCAACCGAAACTTGCTTCCACTCTTCAACAGACCTAGCGAGGGTGAAGGTGAAAACTCAGGAGAGACGAAGGACGTCAGCGATTCTGGTAAGTTATTTCTAATTAATAAAGCCGATGGGAATATAACTAGTCATTATTATGCTCTGTAATGTAGTCAATAAGGCCGCAGGCACGAAATTAGCGACGGCCGAGCGATAACGACTGCGGAACGGCGCGGCGCCTTAACTATTAAAGCTAGGGTGACCGACTATTAGCAGTTTATTGCTATGTTGAGAGTGCACACTATTATTTTTATTCATTTTTATTAGGGTTGCCAATATTGTTACATTACAGTTTATATCTAAAATGGCAATGTGAATAATAATAGTTAAAATGCAACAACAATTATAGGCAAACACATCATGACAATACCTACTCAAAAATAATCGGAAGTAATAAGAGAAATTATACAAACTTTAATCGTACCAGTTCTACATAAAAATTTTAATAAAATTGTTACATTGTTCAATTTACTAGTTAACGAAGTTTTAAGTACTATATGTGAGAGTAGAGATGGATATAGACTCCTACGGTTTTCTTCTCGCGGTGTCTTGCTACTCCCTAGTGCTCAGTTAACAGACAGAACCAACCGTTTCGTATCATATTCTGTGAGTGTAAAGAACGCTATTATGTAGTATACAACTATAGTCCGGCAACTTCGTGCGCGACCGTCCAGCGGGGTACAGACGTTGGCGGGGACGAGGTAGCACGTCATTCTAGAACACGATTACACACAGTGGCACGCGTTGCCCTTCCCCGCTGCACCACCCGCTACCCGCTGACATCTTAGGTACCTCGTCCCCGCCACAGTCTGTCACCCCGTGGGACGGTCGCGCATGAAGTTGCCGGATTATAGTAGTAAACCTTCGATCAACAATACCAACTAGATAACGTGTCACGTACAAAATCAAATTTTTGAAAGCAATAAATTTACTCCTGTCACTTAAAAATGAAAAGACGTCAATAACATTTAATGGTGAAATTAACCTTAACCCGTGGCGCGCCAGCCACTCTAAAGCATTAAGAGCGGGCTCCCTAAAATAAATCCAGCGCTAGCTCCGCCCAGCGCGCCCCGCCACCCGCATGCCACACTCGTTACACTAGCGATACATTAACAACCAATTCAAAATTCGCGCGCGCGCAGGTCATCCGGGTTCATGATCCAAGAACATAGAATGAATAGAGCATTTTCGACAATTTTTTTTCAACTTTGTTCAGTAATTTTAAAGACAGATTATTCATATTTTTTATGAGCAGTAGTATGTTAACTTTGATTATAATATATTGAAGATCATGTTTGTACTTTGTATACCTATTTCATTTTTTATTTTTTGTTTCAATTTTATTTTTTTATTTATGTAAGTTAACTTTATCATTATGAAACTACTTCGGGAAAAGTAGTGTAAATTATATTTGTCAAGCCGGATTGCAATGTAAATAACTGTATTATTATAATGTTGTTGTTCTTTTTATTTGTTTTATTATAATGCACAAAGACACACTTAAATTTTACACATTTTATTAACCCCCGATGCAAAACTAAGGGTGTTACAAGTTCCAAGCTCAAGCCCCAAGCGGCCATATTTGGCCGCACCTAAAAACTCGCTATTCCGTTGGACCCAAAGCGGCCAAAATATGGCCGCGCTAGCCGCGCTCTCCACTTGACTTTGTACCGCGTTTTGATACACTTACTTTAGTATGAACACGGTTAATTATTTCGGTTTTGTGGTACATTTTATGGATCGTGAACGCAAAATTTAACATGAATTGCGTTTGATTTTTTCCTATTCCGCAAATTTAAATTGACAGCACCTGCTGTCAAAATTTTTAGACATTTCGATGCCAAGACTGAGAGGTTAACGTGTGTATTTGAGTAATTTGTTTATCTGTACGAATTATCGTATCTCCCGAGCGGATGCACCGATTTTGATTTTGTTTTTTTTTTATTTGAGAGGTGTCTTGATCGAGAGTGATTTTGAGCCAGAATCTATCAATCAATAAAAATGTTTTTACTTTTTTAAGAAGAATTGTGTTTTAAGAAAATCTGTTTAGCCTTTTGAAGATCATTATCTCTACATAGTCGAGAAAAGGATTTGAGCAACTTTCATAAGTCTGATCGATTCAAAATTTGATACCCTGTTACATAAATGATAATGAAAGAACATAGTAACTTTGACCTGATGCTGCAGCATCTGCAAGAATAACTAATTCCTTACCAACTTACAACATAGATATCGTGTTTAGGCTCATTGGAATGGTCTCTACAAATAGGTTGTAGCTAGGTGATGATCAAAATCTGATAACGGAGCAGGGAAGAAAAAATGGGAATAAGTTGGTAAGGGATTCTAAGCTTTTTTGACTTTTAATGTTTTTTATATATTTTATCGTTTTATTAACGCTTGAATATACCTAAGTAAAAACTTTTACTTGTTCTATCGATATGAAATTATTGGATAATTAAAAATAAATTACCTATTGGAAAAATAAAATCCAACCAGTCAATCAAAGTAAATGTATTTTGATATGGAGGTAGAATTATAATTCCGTAAAACCTAATTAACGTCCCTCTACTGGTGGAGCCTTGCAACTCGTGACCTCCGACGAGTCTTCATTACTGTTACGTATAGCTATAATGTCAGTGGGAGTGATTGTTTTAGCCGTCACTTTTTCTGTATATCCTTCGGCTTGATAATAAATAAATAAATAAATAATAAATAAATAAAACTTTCCTACACTCACACCAATTATCTAGCCCAAGAGAAGCTTCGAAGAAACTCGTTAAATGGTTACTAGACAACGGATAAACATACTTAAATACATACTTATTATACATAGAAAACACCCAGACCCGAGGCAATTTAGAAAAACAATAATTTCTAAATTGACCCGACCGGGGATCGAACCCGGGACCTCAGAGATGGTGACACCATGAAAACCGGTGTACAAACCACTCGACCAAGGAGGTCTTATATAATACCAATCCGATTTTTTATTTACAGAACCTGAAAATATAAAAAGAGACGAGATACTTATACGATATATGTGACATATCTAATTATTGTATTCAACTGATATAATATATTATAACTGATATAATAATATATTATATTAGTATTATATTTGTTTAAATTAATACTCACTTGGCCATTCCTGTCACGTTTCCAGAAATGAACTTTATATAAAAAAGCTATAAAATCTTGAGTGCTCTGTAGAATTTAAACTTTCAACCTAATACCTAAGTATATCGAAGCTCAAGAAACAGCTAGACCACTCACAACTACGGGTATAGAAAATAGACCGAAACGTTAAATGATAGGTAAGTAACTGTTTAGAGTATGTTATTTGTTCTTGCGTTATCCCGTACAAATCAAACTTGTTCAATTTGAAACGCTGAAATGTATCTTATGTTAAAAAACAATAAATAAAAAACGTACTTGAGTTACATCTTCACATATAGACAGTAATGGAATGGTTGCGCTTTGAGCATTAGCGTTATTTTTGCCAGGCTTAGGAACTTTAATCTAAAAAATATCAATTCAGGTTATTTGAAACACACACTAATACAGTATTTAAAATTAAATATCGAAATAAATTATAAAAGTCCTAATAATCAAATTAATAAAGAGTTTTTTCTTTAAAGATTAGATTTGTATTAAAAAAAATAACTTTGCTGAAATGATCTAATAAGATACTATTTGATTTGAATAACACTTACCTTTTCTCTAAACAAATTGGAATCGGTAATAAATGTATTAGTTTATTTGGCGACTCCACGCGTTGTCTTTGTTCCGAAGTACAAATTGTTCCTTTAGTTAGAGAAAGCGTATTATTTTGTTTAAGCAAAGCGCTTAGTATCATTTTTATTATTGTATGTACGAGTACTTACATTAATTATTAATTTTGAAGGACTACAGACCATCGTGGCGATGGTTTAACAGCCTTAGTCAAATATTTTTTTAAATAGGTAAGTCAAAAATCCTTAACAAATCTGCTTATAGTTTTAGAGCTGATCGCAGATTAGCGCAAAAAAATAGGTCAGTAATATTATGTGATAGACTACGGCAAGACTTACGATAGGTACCCAAAATCTACGTACTGAAATGGATTCAAAATTATACTTATACTCTCATACATTACGCATTATATATTTCGAATCTCTTTTTTTCCTCGAAACATATTTTTTATTTTTCTTGTTGCCCATAATTTGGCTAGCCAAAACGACTTGCTAAACAATTAGTCGTACGTAATAAAATAATAACGTAAGCAGCATCTCTGTCACGTGCGCTAGCGAGTTGCACAGGTCCACCGTTCATGACGCGCATTGCGGGACTGAGAGTGCGCTCGCGTAGATTTTAGAATAGTTCTATTTCTGCAGTAGTACGGTTGAATATTGCGTGCGCCGCTTCAACACGCTTAGCGCAGAAGTAAATGACGTAAGTCACAAAACTGTTTTCATTTAAAATTCGATTATTAAGTACTCAATTGAAAAATGGTCTTACCAGTCCCTAACTAACTATCTTAGTAATATATTCGTTGTATTTTTATACGTAAGGCTCTATAACGTAAAAAGATATACGTAATAATATCTCAAAAACTCATCATTTTCGATAAATAAAAGTATCGTACATAAACCAATATTTTTTGTTTTTGCTTTGCTCAAGCCTTAGTTTACTATACAAAGAAACATATACTTAAATTTGACATGTCTAGTATGCTCTACACATATGATAATTTATCTTCGAAATCGCTACTCGTTTAGGCAGCCGCCTCTTAAATGCTTTACGTGTCAGGCATTTTGCGATACATCACTTTTTTATTGTTTGATTAGGGAAAAATATTTATTGCGTAATAATAATAACTATACGAGATTTTCGCGTGAATGAGGTGTCATTCTTTTCTGTATGAGTTTTTGTACGTAGTTAACTACTTAGAATGAACAATAAAGACTTACTTGTAGTGGCACTGGAACGGTTTTCTTTTGTTTTCAATATTTCATAAAGGTAACCTTTGGTTTTGCTGTTTGTTATAATAATTAACAAACGACACACAACACAATTGACATAATAACTTTTTAGTTAACATTACTATGCACCGGTCACATGAATCATAAACACTTTGGCACTAAACTTCACTCACACAATTTTTAACTTAGGAACACCGCAAAATTAAATAACCGCCGCCATAACGTGGCCGGCCCGCGTAAATAGTGAGTAGACCTAAAAGTATATTATGTCTGTAAATAAAAAAAGGTTGCTGATGAAATAATCTACAAATTGATTAATGTTTATAATCACTTTTATCAAAAAAATCAAAATATGTAGTTGTTAGCAAAATCAAAATATCATAATTGTACTTCTAGCTCTTCGTTGCATACAACTATTGCATTGTACAAAAACTGTATTAAGTTTTCAGTAAATATAGAAAAGAATCATACGAAAACTTATATTTTACGCCGAGAAAACATCATGTAAACAAATCACAACAACACAACTTTGTACTAATATGGCTGACGTCCGTCCATAACTTCAGACACTCTTTTTAATTTTTTTTTTCGATAATGTTTTGTTTGGTCCGAATCCTACTAACTATGTTAATTTCTTCTATACGGACCATAGAAAATTCACAGACAGCTAAAACTTGTATACTACGACTCGGACCGGCAAAAATAAAACAACCAATCTGAGCCAAGTCTGTTGTACACCGGTAAGTACAAGAGACACGCATGCCTCTCAACTGTTTTGTATACCGGTAAGTACATATGACGCTAGAGGGGTTAAGGGGCAACAAATAAAAATGAAAAGACGTCAATAACATTAGTGGTGAAATAAGGGGGCAACAAATAAAAATGAAAAGACGTCAATAACATTTAGTGGTGAAAAGGGGCAACAATTAAAGCACTTTTTCCTGTTATTGCTTTGCGAGAAAATAAAGAGCTCACTTCTCAAGTGCGCTCTTATTTACCGAGACACATTTTTAGCGCCGTCCTGACATCTGGTTGTATTGTTGATCGAAGTAGTAACCGAAACTGTCTCCCTAGGCGTGGTGATGTACAAATCGCGCGTGATCGACGTGGGCGCCCTAGTAGCGGCGGAAGCGCGCGGCTCAGCCCACCGCGCGCGGCTAGAGGCGGCGCTGGAGCAGGTGCGCGCGGCGCTGCGGGCCGCGCGCGCCGCCGCCGCCGCCACGCAGCAGGCGGAGCGCGGCGCGCAGACGCAGGTCAACGACCTCAGCGCCAACCTGGCGAACGCGCGCGCCAGGATCGCCTCGCTCACGGTGAGTGCGGCTCTCTGCGTACCTACCTGCCTGCCGTCTTTTGTTTTCGATTAGAATAGTTCACAGGTTTCATTGGGTTGTTGTACTATCAACAAAACCGATGCAGTACCATTTTCAAAAAATTTTGCTTGCACAAGATGACCATAGATTATAGTTCGTTCCGCCCTTTGTTTAACATTGACCAATGACGACAAACCGTTTATTTAAAAGAAAGAAAGTGTTGCCATACCCCTTTCCCTTTTTTATTATCTTGACTGTCTTCACAATTTTATGATTTTTGAGTTAATAGAGGGATGCTGTAGCAAAAGTTTAAAAAGAATGTTGGGACAGGACAAATGCAAATTAAAATAGCCCTTAAGGTGGTATACGGCAGATTTTGTTGATAGTACATTCGCCACAAAGTTAGTTTTGCCCTTAGATTAAAACAAAAAGGGAAGATACGGCATGCTACTACTTGTAGTCGTTCAAAATATAATAGTCCTACTCAACTACTTAAGCAAACACACACACGCTCACCTTTAAAGTGTAAATCGAGCGAGCGAGACAAAGCAGTAAGTTTCAACGTCAGCGCGAGGGAGTCAGCGAGTAGCGCGTTGGCGTCTCGGTCGCTTCGCAACAGACGAGTACGTACGACCGGTTCCGACGCCACTGCGGGGTAGCGTCTTTCTCTTTTTCACACAGTAGAATATCCGCGATAGTGCGATGTAGCCTGTTCGCTCGGCAAATTGTGACTGAAGTGAAATTGTGCCTTTAGGCCTAATTTTGGCGGCTCACTCACGACACGCTAATGCCGTATCTTCCCTTTTTGTTTTAATCTAAGGTTTTGCCACAGAAAAAAGTATGTGTAAATTCGCCACAGTTCTATTTTTGTCAAGTAAATTCGCCGCACTCTTATTTTCGACAGAGACGGCATAAAAATCAAACAATCAAGTGAAGTAAAAACATTAATAATTTTAGAATAAAATAACTTTAACCTTTCATTTCGAGTGTTCAAAACGAGCTTTCCTTGCTACCGGTACTTAATGCAAAAATTATGTATTATGAAGACTTGTGGCGAATTTACATTCAATGTATGGAGTTACAAAAACGTGGCAAACTAACTTTGTAACGAATGTACAACAAACCGTTTTATTATACCACTAAACTGGTAATCATCAGGCCTACGGCCCGTAGAGATGGGTCGTACTAGGAAAATTTGATACTAGGTGCACCTGTTCCTAATATTATCTAATCCTCGATCCAGATACCTATTCTACCTAGTCCACCTAGTATTAGTAGATTCACTTGACGTGGTAACTGGTTAGACTAGACGTCGACTAGTGCTGAGTTACTGACTTAATCCATGTAGATAAAACATATTTTTGTTTGAATACAAGCATAGTATAAATAATATAATTTTAATATGTTTAGCTGTCGATTGATATCCCTCCCTTCATACTATAACAGGGTTAGAACTGTCAACTTGGCCATTAAATTAAAAGTTGGCGTATTTAAAAGATATCAATTCATTAGAGTATTTAAATAATTTATTATTTTTCTTGTTATTCTTTTTTATTTATTTTTGTAATTTTTTTCTATTTTGTGTAATTTTTTATACGCTACTATACATTATTTACTCTAGTATTACGCAATACCTCAAGCACCTATTCTCTTCTTCTTACTTACCTACCTATGGAATCTTATACCGTGGTGTTAAAGTCGAAAACCGTGAAATGTAAAAATAATACATGGTGTGCACAATACGCGAATACGTGTAATAGGAATATTACCTCTAATGTGTTATCGTGTAAGGTCAAAAATCGTGTAATTTACAAAAACACTAGGTGGATCACGTATTTTTATAAAAGAAGAATAGGTGCCACCTAGTATTGAAAAATATCTAGTGCGTGGATCTGTTCTAGTAAATACGTCTCACCTCTACGGCTCGCCTGTACCGCCGGTTGATAATCACTTACCGTAGCCTATGGACGTTTGCAATACCAGGAGTATCACTCGCGCGTTGCCACCCAAATATATTTTACTTTCGATTATGCAATTGTGAATTAAGTCTGGTCAACAACTATTTGAGGTTCTCAATCAACAACTAGTCAACTACTCAGATTAGGCTAAAGTTCATCTTGTGTGGTTTTGAAACTTAGACATGAAATGTTGTAAAAATCTTATAATTTTGTAGATTGTAGTAGACTAAAGTTCAATTTTTTTGCAGGCAAGCTCAAAAATATTCCATTCTGCATTGAAGAGTATCCAATCCAAAGTAGAAGCTGTGGTCAACATCAAATACGAGGACGATGACGTTGTTGAAATCGTGAATGGACCTGCCAAGTAAGTTTACAAGTTCCATAGAAGTTGCAATAGCAAAAATAAATGCATACATTTTATAGAATTTAACATCTTTACCTTATTCTTATTGCAGGACAGAGAAGGAATCCAAAAAAGAAGTGAAGGGAGAAGATAAAGGGGAAGTTCCTTCTAAAGATAATTCCACTAAAGTTGAAGCAAAGGTTGACGAAGATACCAAGGACACTAAAGAAAAAGATATAATTACGACAGAAAACATGGACTTAGATGATAGGGAATAGTGACGTTTTATGTAGCAATTTAAGTGAAAGCTATCCACTAGATGGGTACAATACAGTTTTAATACCTTCAGTTAAAAAAAAACTAGAAGTAAATTAGTTTTAAGTTATTTGTCTGTTGGTTTATTAGACAAAAGCAATTAATTCGATGTCATTCTAGGAGTTGTAAGTTAAGTTAGGAGTTTATTTTGGCAGTTGTGTCAAACCCCTTTTACATTACGAAGAATCAAAATGTGTAGTTTTGTCATGTTCTTTATAAACGGATCGATTAATTAAAACTTATTATACAGAAGTTGCGGGGAAACAAATTGGTTTGTACTGTACCTATCAACTAAATGTTTGAATTGTATATTTAAATGCAATAAAACTGACATTTCTTCTATGTATCATCTTTTATTTAGTAGCTATCTAAATATAGTAAACAATATTACTTGGTAGTTTAAAATAATATAAAATTACCTTTATCTAAAATAACATGACATAATAAAGTTATCTTAACACAAAAGCGTTATTGAATAGAATGTTTAATCTAAATGCTTACATGATTTACATTTTTACTTTTACAGTTCTTGATTTTTCTGTACTTAACAGTAAATGTAAAAATTATTATTCTCAAATATCATACATTTTTTATATTATCAATAATTATTTAAAACAACTTACACGAATAAAGCAAAATCGGTGTAAACATTTCAAAAGTACAATAAAAATTTACAATACACATAAATAACATACTATTTAAAATGCCAAGGTCTATGGCTAAAGTACAAGACAGTGATACTGTTTTAAATGATGAATTAGATAAAAGATTGTGGAAGTCTTAACGCATAGCTAACAAAAATTGAGTCTGTTGGCTTTTGTAATCAATCATGAATTTTACGGTAGCAATAACTTATATGCGTTTTATACCCAATACGTGGCTGACGCAAAATATAAAACTGAAACGTATTTTTTTAATTATAAAAGTAGGTAAGTATAATTAGTTACGTCTGCCAGTGATTGATGCCTTAGGGAACAATCACACTAATATTATAAAGGCGAAAGTTTGTGAGTGTGTATGTTTGTTAATCTTTCACGTAAAAACTACTGAATGGAATTGGATGAAATTCGGCATACAGATAGTTTATAACCTGGATTAACACATAGGATACTTTTTATCCCGATATTCCCACGGGAACGGGAACCACGCGGGTGAAACCGCGAGCGGCCGCTAGTACAAATATAAAACTGATTATTATTCACTAGCGGCCTTTGTTCGCGTGAACACTTCGTGTCTCGTGTCGAATTTCCAAACATTTTCTTTCATACAAACCTTGTACTACAGTTTACAAACACAACAAAAAAATAATTAGCCAATTGGACCAGCCGTTCTGAAGTGATGCGCGAACATACATTTGTGCCAACTGATTTATATTTTTAAAGAAATATAAATCACCATCTTCCGCTTTTACAATGTAACTGCTTCTACTCAGTGACGACATAGTGGGACCCTATGATATGGGTGTCGATAGCAGTGTAGAATATATTATATCGATCGCAAATTAATTTAATTAATTAGCGCAACAGGCCTTCTAAACGATTTTCCTTTTGAAGTGCAGTGACGGAATTTCTGAACCGGCGAAGATAAAATTACAATATGGTATCAATAACGAATGCTCCTACTCGTTTCCTCACCTCGCTCACCAATGACTGATTTGATTTCAAAAATTAAGCCTCTATTGTCTCATTGCAGGGCAAACGTCTAAAATGCTACATCGAGAGTGTTATTTTAACTGCCTCCCGTAAGTTGGGTATTCTCAATAAGGTGAGGGATTCATTCGCAAATTGTCAAGTCTTCAGAATTTCTAGTTCTTTAGTTTTAATAATAATTAAAGTCAACTAATTAATAGGCAGAAAGTATGCATTGACAATTTGCGAATAAACCAGGTGAGACGGTTTTTCACTAACGAGCAGTGCTGTTTGCTGTACAAGACTCAGGTGCGACCGAGTATGGAGTATTGTTCCCATCTATGGGACGGCTCCGCTAAATACTCGATGCACTTGATAGACTGCAAAGGCGAGCGGTACGCATTATTGGAGATGCTGAGGTTACAGTTTCTCTTGAGGACCTCCAACTGCGTAGACATTGCTTCTCTCAGTGTCTTCAACCGGAATTACTACAGAGTATTCTGAAGCACTTTTTGATCTAATCCCGTCCTCTCTTTTCCTGTCCCGGACTACATGTGCTGGTTTTATGAACCACCATCATACTGTGCAGACTATCAGCACTCGTACCAAAAAATTTGTGAATAATATGTTATTTTTCTCGTACATATCGTTTTAGAAACGTTGGTCGAAACTACTGATATAAAATGGTACCTACTAGTTAAAATATTTCGTTTAAAAGGGTGATTTGTAACTTTAATTTTCAAGCTTAGGGGTGACATCAAAATTTTAAGCCACTTCACAAATACTACACACTTCAAAATACATTTTTTGCATTATTTACAATTTATTTATTTAGGCACATTAGTCGAAATATTCACCGCGAACACGAGTAAGAAGCACTCAAAATCAATATCAGTTTTCATTTAGAACAATTATCATCAGTTCAAAAATCACACCCGTGCACACAAAAATATACTTTAATCCGTATGCGTAAAGCTTACAATTGCTCATCAACGTTAGACGCAGGGCTCCACATAGTTGCCCGGGAAGAGACCGGTCACTCCGTCCATGACGCCCTCCCACCAGCCGTCGTCGTTCTTCTTGAGTACGTATATCACTGCGCTCTCTTGGAACGAGAGCTCGTCTTCTTTGTCAGCATAGTAGTCGTAGATGGCCACCACTGTAGGCAAAATTTTGATTATAGTTATTGTATACACGCAGGCAGGTCAACCTATTTTCTCTAATGGATATTGATCCTTATAATCAATCATTAAAGTTCAAAATTTTATGACGAAATTTGACTATTTGGGATACTTTGGGAGTAATCTTGAGAAGCTCGATGGCGCAGCGGCTAAGGCCTACTATCCACGGCAGCGTAGCTACGCTGCCGTGGATAGCACGATAAGCTAAGCTAGTACGATAATAAATAGATAAGCGATAATGACGAATACGCGTCTATGAAGCTTCATAGACGCGTATTCGTCATTATCGCTAGTGTACGCCTGCTTGCAGCTTACATACAAAACTATGTTACTCTGTCAATGGAGCGGCAACGTCGCGTTGGCGTCGCTGCATGCCGGCGTCATGACGCCTGCCGTACCGCATGTTATACGCCGGGGCGGTGTCCATGTCTACAGCTTCCTCATTCGATATAGAGAAATTCTAAGCATGCCATATTTTTGTGCATATTATGTGCAATCAAACGTTTCAGTCCTAATTTTTGTGCCACCACAACTTCGTTACTATGAGTTGTTTTATGTGTGTAAGCTGGAGACACGTGTCACCAGCTCGCACACGCCCGTTAAGACAAACCAGTGAGGTTAGGGTTTAGGATTATGGCTAGAAATTTTGTGCATAATTTGTGCACTAGGAACAAAAAAAACTAACCATCACACTCAAATACTGTTGAAACTACGATCATAAAACTGTGTGCGAGCTGAAGACACGGGTCTCCAGCTCGCACAGCTGTATCTTCGTAATTGTTCAAGCTACGGTTATGAATTATACCTCAAAATTTTGTGCAGAATTTGTGCATAAGGCACAAAAATTTTCAAAACTTTAACTCAAAAGGTTTTTGAGCTACGAACCCATAAGTATGTGTAAGCTGGTGACACGTAACACGGGCTAACACATGGTGAATTATTGTAACTGTATAAGATAGCGCTTCGTTTTAAAGATCAAATAATACGTTATAATTTGTGCACACACGAGGCAAAATTTCAAATCTCTGGGCCTCTTACTTTATAAATTATAAGCCAAAAACTGTTTTCCCGCCAAAAAATTCAAAATAATGGCTCGGAAGCGGCTAAACGCGCGCCGACCGCGCCGTTGCCGTTCCGTGCGCTACACTATTGCAATCGAGTTTGAACTTGAGAGCTAGCTTAATTTAGTGTAATTTTAATTTGCGCTCTCGATCGTTTCGTTTCTATACCGAGAATTTTAGACTAGGAGACTGCTGATATAGGAAATTGGTTAATTTAAAATAAAATCAGTCTATTTTATTTATGAATGTTCATAAGATATCGCTATGCTTAGTTTTAAGTATTTACAATAACCTCATTAATATGATAAGTAGTGATAAAATTAGTCTGCCTGTATGTTTTTATTACCACGTTTTTATTAGGTAGCTTTCTCGTTTATTAATTTATTTATATGTCGACAAATGCAAACGATTTTATACTAGCTTCCCGATGAGCTAGACTTGCAACTTTGAACATAGGTCAGAACAGGATGACAATGCAATATTATGGTGTCATTGAGCTGATCTGATGATTCAGCCGGAAGAAGGCCACAGGATCTCTGTAAGAAAACCATGAAACCCCATTCAGGCTCATTTGATTAGTTTTGATGAGCACTCTGACGGGAGACGACTAGACGAGGTCCATGGTCTGATGATGAACCCGAAGGAAGGCCACAGGAACTCAGTATTGAAACCATGCAACCCCATCAAGTTTGGGCTCGTTTGATTCATCTTGACGAATACTCTGTTAGAAAAAAGGGTCCAGGGTCTGATGATGGAGCCAGAAGAAGGCCACAAGAACTCGGTATTGAAACCATGCAACCCCATCGAGTTTGGGCTCGTTTGAATCGTCTTGACGAGTACTCTGTTGGGAAATAGTGTTTAGGGTTTGATGATGAAGCCGGAAAAAGCCCACAGGAACTCTATAATAAAACCATGCTACCCCAACGAGTTCGGGGTCGTTTGAATCGCCTTGACGAGTACTTTATCGAGAAATAGTGTTCAGGGTCTGATGATGAAGCCGGAAAAAGGACACAGGAACTTTATAATAATACCACACAACCCCATCGAGTTTCCGCTCGTTTGATTCGTCTTGACAACTACTCCCATAGGAGATGAAGAATTTTTAGTTATGGCACGTTAACTAAAAAACAGTTACTACGCTACGATAACTAAACCATCAACCATTCTGACAAGGGGTCGGTAAGCCATCAACACATAGAAGAATTGGTAACTTGCAAACTTTTTAACTTGTAAATAGAAAAAGTAAGAATTACTTATTACTGGTAAAATAAAAATTTGAAATAGCTTTATTTAAAATAATAAAAGTATCTTTTTTTTCGTTATCTGTGGATTGGGTTTGAAATAGGTACATATAAAATTTAACATCTACCTACTTACTAGCATTTGAAAATAACTTTAGGTACTTACTCATAAGATAACAAAGGTACGCCTACTATTGAATCTAGGTGATCTACTGCGGATGGACAACATCTACATAAAGAAGCCATAACTGGAGGTTAGTATAGGTAAGCAGCAGAACGATTAGATAGAACACAATTAAATTAATTTTTATTATAGTTCTTTTTCTATAGAATTTACAATAATGACGAAAAAGGCCGGCGCACAGGAAGATGCGCGTAATAAAATGCCCGCTTGCAAAGTGTTAAACTATAGCTACATAAATTTAATAACGGTGATAACAGTATCGACCATATCTACGGACTATTAAAAATTCATGCAATATCGTGTTTTTTTCCACTATATAGTTTCAGAACGCATCGAACGTTTATAATAATTTTATTTTATTAAACTTTTACAAGCACATTTGTGTGTAAAAACTACAGATTAATGATAACTCAATAAATATCAGGGATACGGTACAATATTCTTGAATTCGATCACGTACAATATAGTGATCTCAACGCACACCGCATTCCTGACGCGATATAGTGTTTTCCAAAATAGGTATAGTTTCAGAACGCATCGATATCGGATTTGACGATAATGATGCAATAAATACGTTTCAGTAACCTTATACGATTTGTATCGCCTACTCCTAATTTTATCGGAAAAAATGGAAGAGGTGATTGGGTTTTATTACATGTCGGCAAATAATTACTATTTATTGCATTTTTATTAATTGTTAATTCGTAATATTGTATTACTTTTAATACTTTATCGTTACTCCAATCCATAATTATCGAAACAGAATAATATCGATAGTCGTATTTGCAACACGTTCACACCTCTAGTTGTCTAGCAGTCAACTAAATTGTGCGAAGGAAATGTGGCCGCACGAACATTATCGCGACAAAATCCTTGATGTGCGGCAATTTACCAACAGCGCGGCGCGTCAACGCCAAGATACAACGCGCTAACGCGAAGTGTTTGGCCAGACGTGTCGCGAAAACGCAAATCTTCGCGCTAGCGCGATAATGTGGCCCTAGCATTACATTGGGATGCCTCAGCAGACTAATCGCAAAGTCATCGTTCACCATAGAGTACATTTATTTTTATTTATTTATTTACATTTAACCATGGGAAGTAATACAATCTAATATTAAAATAAATTACTTTCAATGGTTAAAATTTATTCTGTGACGGTCGATAGCGTTTAGTTTGCTGGAAAGCATCCGTTCTTTATCGAATTAGGCTCAAGTATTTAACCATTTTGTCGTTCTGCGCTCCTTCATAATGTTTATCATTATGTCAAATCTAATTATTTAATTGTCTCAACAACAAAAAATAACTAAGACATTCGTGTGTGAGATATCTAAAATAAAAAGTAGGTAGGTTATTAGGTACCTGCCTATAGTAAAACTAAATTAGTCGCGTCGCGCATCGCTTTAACAGACGGCTCCTAGTCTAAAAGTGGCAATAGTGTAGCGCACGGAATGGCAACGGCGCGCTTAGCCGCTTCCGAGCCATTATTTTGAATTTTTTGGCGGGAAAACAGTTTTTGGCTTATAATTTATAAAGTAAGAGGCCCAGAGATTTGAAATTTTGCCTCGTGTGTGCACAAATTATAACGTATTATTTGATCTTTAAAACGAAACGCTATCTTATACAGTTACAATAATTCACCTTGTGTTAGCCCGTGTAACGTGTCACCAGCTTACACATACTTATCGGTTCGTAGCTCAAAAACCTTTTGTGTTAAAGTTTTACAAATTTTTGTGCCTTATGCACAAATTCTGCACAAAATTTTGAGGTATAATTCATAACCGTAGCTTGAACAATTACGAAGATACAGCTGTGCGAGCTGGAGACCCGTGTCTCCAGCTCGCACACAGTTTTATGATCGTAGTTTCAACAGTATTTGAGTGTGATGGTTAGTTTTTTTTGTTCCTAGTGCACAAATTATGCACAAAATTTCTAGCTATAGTCCAAAACCCTAACCTCACTGGTTTGTCTTAACGGGCGTGTGCGAGCTGGTGACACGTGTCTCCAGCTTACACACATAAAACAACTCATAGTAACGAAGTTGTGGTGGCACATAAATTAGGACTGAAACGTTTGATTGCACATAATATGCACAAAAATATGGCATGCTTAGAATTTCTCTATGTCGAATGAGGAAGCTGTAGACATGGACACGCCGGGGCGTACTACATAGAGTGGACGCACGTGTTTATTCTTGCATATTGGTATTTTGTTTTTGTAATAGGTCCTACGATATGAAGTAAATTCTGATAAGTTGTTTTACTCATTCTATAGAACGAGTGAAATACACTGTCATCTTCTTATAATTTTCTTGCCGCTAAGAACAATCTACAGTTGATATTTTTTCTATATATGGATGAGTCCAATAGAATCGTCGTCTTCGGCGACTTCGAATGTAATGATAAGCCAAAATAACGTCTTCGTAGTTCGATTGCATTATCACAAATGATTGACAACGTACGCTTGCGATACGCTTCGTGGACAGACATCAGTACGCCGGGCTGCTTATGCTGTTTGAAGCGTCTATGAAGCTACGCCGCCGTGGACAACTACACTAAGGCGTTCGGTTTGCGACCATTCCAGTTAAGGGGGGTTAGGCGGTCAGCGAAAATTCCGGACCCTCGCGGGTGTTGCGCGGTGCGGGGTCCGCGGTAATTCGTAAGCGTCATTCACATTCACTTTAACTGAGTGGTAGAGCCACGCTGCGTTGCAGCACACATTACGCCGGGCGAGCCGGCCCAATACCACCCTCTCACTAATATTCGGCGTGAAATAATGGCACTTGGTGCTGTTGTGTTTCGTCCGACCAGTGAGGGTTCCGGAGGCCCCTTCCCCCCCCCCCCCCCCCCTCCTCCCAATTTCTATTCCTTCCTTAAACCTATTCCTCCCTTAAAGGCCGGCAACGCGCCTGCGATTCCTCTGGTTTTGCGGGTGTCCATGGGCGGCGGTGATTACTCTCCATCAGGTGACCCGCCTGCTCGTTTGCCTCCCTCTTTTATATATAAAAAAAAAAAAACATTTTTATCAAAAAGTAAAAAATAATGTTTAGTTTTTTGGAAATCGAAAAGGTAAATACCTGTGTGTTTATGATTTTATAGGATTATTATTGTGAAACACGGCCGTAATTAGCATTTATATGAAATTTTAGAGGTAATTTTACGATTTTTTTCTGTCGAGCAAAATGTTTACAATCTTGTTTTGGAAACAGTCCTCCTACCACACATACGTTCTGTAATACATATTAAAAATTTCAGTGCGAAATATCTAAAATATTTTGAATAACAGCTAATAGAAAACAGCCAATTTTTCCGTTCTCACCGCCTAACCCCCCCTTAAGGAACTTTCGCAATGCCAGGTCAGTGCGTGACCAAATGAAAACATCTCGAGTGCCGTCACCCCGGTTGTCGTCGTAAGATGGCAGGCGGTCGTCCTACTAACCCGCTTTGGGCCAGCGTGGGGGGCTATGGCCCAATCACCCATTGTGTTTTTGTCCATGTGGTAAAGCCTGAGCCCAGCTGTAGGACGTTAATAGGCTGATGATGATGATGATGACCCTAAGAGGCTTTACACATTTCGGTTTCCCATAAACTTCCAAGTCGATTTTTTTTAAAACCAATGAGCCAATTTAAATGAAACTTTGCACTCTAAAGTACATTACACGGTTCTAAATAGACATTTTCAAATAACGTTTAACAGAGTTATTGCGATTTTAAACTTTCTATAGTAGGCTTAAAATCGCAATAACTCAGCTAAATAAACTTTTTTTTTTTAATATTTTCAACAAACTATTTAGATCCCAGTATTTAACTTTAGCGTGCAAAGTTTAATTAAAATTGGCTCATTGGTTTTTAAACATTTCGACTTGGAAGTTTGTATGGGAAACCGAATGGCGTAAACCCTCTTACATAGATTGCAATGGAAATTAGAATCAATCTACAATTAGGGGAATTTGGCGAAAAATTGGTTTTAACGACTGCCATAATACGACATCAACCGGGAGCACCGTCTTACGTGCCTTCCGATGCACGAAACTGTAACACAATTTAATCTATTGTTTTTTTTATATAAATTGCTCATTAAAATTTGTGTGCTTGTTGTGTGATGTCAATAAACGTTTTTTCAATTTCAATTCCAAAATAAGACGTACCTTTTTCGATGTAATTCTTCGGCACCCAACCAGGCAGGTCCTCTTCGTCCGGCACAATAGCCGGCACCGCGCTCGGGTACTGAGTATTTATCTTATTCTGAAATTAAATAACAAACAACACACATTACAATCACCTCTAACAGATTAAAATCGTGGAAATAACTGTTCTGTCTTATGTTAGTCAGTATGTTTGTAAGTGCACCGTATGCGGAGTGGTCGGCCCCCTTTGCGCGCGTAATGTTGTCAGTACTGGCATTACCTCCGTTGGCAGAGGCCTATTTGAAAAGAGAAATATACAAATTAACCCTCTCATTAATAAAAGAATTTTCAAATATAATATTTAAAGGGTTTGTAGGAAAATGATCAAGAATTTCAGGGTTTAACTCAATAGTAGGATACATCGAAACTTGGAATATGTGATGAATGTGCTTCTTTCTATATATCTACGTATTGCTAGAATCGTGACATAATAAATACGTATTCGGTTATTCAAGTTAGATTACAAGTTTGTATGAATGAATCCATTTCTTATCAACTTGTACAGCGAATAACTGATTTGCTTTTTGACCGACGTTTCGGTAGCTTAATTGGAAGAGCAGTCGTCTGGATTGCGTTAGGTTCGAGTTCCGTAGAAGGCAGTTGCTATAATGATTTTAACATTGCATTGGTAGATTATTATTTTGGTTATTGTTTCGTCCTCTGTGCTGACAGAAGAGAGAACGGACTGAAAAGTAGATATTTTTAACAATTCGACTTATTTTGACGTATTTGTGCAGATGGAGGCCAGGGACGACAAATCGACAATGTATTTGGCTTCGATTTTGGTTGGACATCGAAGTAAATGGTGTTTGGGTGTAAGGGTTCTGTTACAATGAAAGAGCGTGACGCGGGCGCGGGCATATTGACAAATGCTAATAATTTTTTTTAGATACATCGTGCCTGCTAGTAGTAACCATGATCATGAATGATTTAACGGTAATTAATGCGTACGTTAGTTTTTATGTTACACGGATCTATGAGCGATTGTAATTTTGTTCCGTATGGTCGACACATACAGCTTACAGGCGAAACATGAGCGCTAAAGTACAGTTTCTACTTTCAATAATAAATTAAAAGCAACACAAAATGTATGTAGCGTAATAATAAGAAACGATGTTACCTGTAATTTATAATACTTACATGTCCAAAGAATAATTTCGCATTTCAAAACCGCAGTGCGCCCGCACTTTCATTGTGGGGAAGCGTAAGGCCATAAAGTGGATAGCTCGACAGCAGTGTCGGTAGCGTTCTAATACACAGGTTTGTATTGAGCTGCGACACTGTGGTGCTTTTATCCAGTTTACGACCTTCAAGTTTCGATCACATATAAGACTAGATGCACAATCAAACGTCCGCACAAAAAGAGTAGGTATATACAGTCACGAGCAAAAATATGTAAACAACTATAACTCTTAATACAATGGAATAAGAGTCAAAGTGTATACATATTGGTGCTCGTGACTATACCTAGCGAGATGTTTAGGTACGATTCATTTCATTTGGTAGTGTGCGGTGCGAGCTAAGTTTCAATATTACGGACTGCTCTTTCAAAAATTGCTATTGTTATTGCTAGGGTTAATTTTGGACCCCCCGCCAAATTTTTTTACGTGATGCTATAGTAGCAGTACAACCAAATAATGAAATAAAAAGCATATTTTTTTTACATTAATTCTTTTTTACGTCTCAACTTTTCCTTAAGAAAATTAAAATTATTGTCACCTAGCGCGGTTATCAAAGCGCATGCGCGTGACCGCTATTATTCACCCCTTGCACCAATGACAGCGCGCCGTCGCTTTGACTGCGAGGGTGAGCGCACGCACATAAGATATAAAAAGCAGACAAAAAATTGTATTTTATTGTAACTAACCGCCTCTGTGGTCTAGTGGCTAAGCCACCGGTTTCAGACCCAAAAGGTCCCGGGTTCGATTCCCAGCGGGGGGTACATCTTTGTGTGCTCGGTTTAGTTGGTGGTAAGGCTGTTAAGTCCGCCTGGCTAGCTACCACCATCTTATCTAAGTCTGTCGCCATAACAACGATGTTTATAGCATTGTTGTGTTACGACAGTTTGAGATCAGACAGCCAGTTCCTCAGTGGTTGAGGATTCCGGGTGAAGCGCGCTTCCACCTTCGGCCTTATCGTCACTTACCATCAGGTGAGATGAAGGCCAAGCGCTTACCCGTTGCCAAATTAAAAATAATGTATTTAAAAAAAGAAAACATTCAATATTTTTACGTCAAATATTTTATTATTACTTTTTTTTACCCCATATTTATTTTTGGCGGAGAATCCAGAATTAACCTCCACTACGATTTAGTACGGGATTGTGTATTCTACAGTTTTTACATGTGATCGAAGAGTATAAGAGCTTACATTGAGATAGGGTGTAAACGTAACGGCTCGGCCACGACATTGCCGCTGTGGGCGGAGCGGCGAGCGGATTCTCTGTTTATTGCGTCCTTTCTATGACTATTTCAATTTCATTTATTCAGTTTAGGCTAAAATAATGGATTACATGAATGTCAGTATGCCATCGGTTCGTAAATCTATCTATGAATCCATCGACTGAGACTTCCATATTATAACGCGCAATCAGTCATCGCCGGCGCTCGTGCCCGGGCCGTTACAGCTTACATTGAGATAGGGTGTAAAAGCAAAGGTGTATAGTTGAGGCATTGGGGCTGGCGTCGAACAGTGTCACAACTTACATTGAGATGGTGCGGGCGTCCAAAGGCGTCGTGCGCGAGCTCGTCGTCCATAGGCGGCGGCGGCAGCGGCGGCGACACGGAACCGCCGCGGATGGACGTGCCGCCCGCGGACGACGACGAGCCGCGCTGGCAGATATTTTATTTATTTATTTAATTCAGACATATGTCCATAGAATTTGTTAGTAACAATGCACTTAAGAACTATGTTAGTAAAGTAGAATATAGGGCAACATAATTACTCTAGATCCGGTACCTACTTCATGCACCAAGGACATGAAGCCGTATCCAATGCTTCAGCATAGCGCAGTCCACTCGAGCAGCCAGAACTCTTAAGGCTCGCGTCCACTAGGCTCGCCGAGCAGAGTCGAATCGAATCGCAGAAAGTCGCCTCCTATATATTTCTATGAAACTGCGTCCACCAGCGACGAGCCGCGGCGCGCCGAATCGAATCGACCGCGTGATTTGCTCGACTGGCGAATTTCTTCGCCGATGCGATTCGATTCGACTCGGCGCGCCTCAGTCGACGCGGAGAAGCGAATGCGCGCCAACGTATTTTTATTATTTCTATATGTAGATATCGTTAAAAAAACTCATAAAATTATTTCTTTAAATAAAAATGTTTTTTTATAATTCTTTATTAAAAAGTATTCGAAATAAAAACATCTCTTCATCCGAGCTGTTCATAACGAAAACACGACCTAATTTGTTGAAGAGTTATCATAAATGAACAATTCGATTCGATTCTTCGGAGTTGGACGCACTAGGAATAAATGCGACTCGCTTCGATTCGACGCGTTTCTACTGTAGTCGACGCCAGGCTTTAGAATGCTGTTGTTGCTGCCGCGCACTCGATGGAGCAGGGAAGCCACTCGCTTCCTCATTATGGCCGGGAACCCCGAGAACATCCCGGATGCGCTACACCACCTCGGCAGCCCCAACAACATTCTAAAGCTGTTATTAACTGAACGCGAAGGGCCTTGTATGCCTTCTGCGTGTATTTGACCCATAGACTGCACGTATACAAATTCTGGCAGTAGGCTTTAAAAAGAGTTATTTAGGATATAGGTAGTTCGATTCAATTAGTATGGCGGTTGTGAATTTAGCTGCGAGTGCCGGTGCGCGCAGATACATCCCGTGACCTAGCGGCGGGAGGGCCGCCGCGGGGTGCGGTCGTGCTGTAACGCCCCGCTGACACCAAAAATTCGCTGCTGCGACACGACTTGTGGCTAACTTCACGGACGCCATTCAAGAGTATAAATTTATTTAGGATAAAATGTTTACTTGAAATAACTCTAGTAAACATTGTGAATGCAAAATTTCAATAATAAAGATATTTATTTATTTGTCGTATTTTTTGTTGCTCTTTGCGACATTTAGCAAATGTTTGTCTTTCACGTAAATAGTTTTACCACGGTAATATTGTTATACGTAAATGAGTATTTTAACGTACTTTATTAGAGTCGTAGATTATAAAGTACGCCTACATGAAAAAGAGAACAATAATCTATTTTAGAGGACGGGTGGCAATCCTAGCCATAACCCACCACGCTGGCCCAATGCGGGTTTGGTGGGTTTTAACGACTGCCATCTTACGACAACAACCGGGACCAACGGCTTAACGTGCCTTCCGAAGCACGGAGGAGCTCGAAATGTTTTTAATTGGTCACCCATCAGGCGACCCAGCATTGCGAAATTTGCTTAGCGGGCAAGATCGTAAGCCGAACGCGCCAGCCGAAAGCGCCAGCCGCTGCGCTATCGAGCTCTTCAAGATACATACGTCACGACTATTATCCCCGAAGGGTTAGTCAAAGACTAGGCAATGAGGACAGCAAAAGCAGTCCTCTACCATAGTCCATTTTTCACCAAATAGCGACTGCAGAAGTGCTCAGCGTGACAGATGGTGAGCCCATCGCCGCTCTATGCTGTTAGGAGTATGTGCAGTCTTTAGTCCGTTAGACGCCTTTTACGACACCCAAAGAAGAGAGGGGGTAGTAGTATTCACCGCTACACGACACGATAAAAAAAATCTATTGCAAAACCCCCTGTAGATCTCAAGATTATTAGTTGGATGCTTAAAAATGTATAATTATACTGACCTGTCCAGGTAAAGTCATGGAATGTTGGCTGTGTTCTCCATCAGACCCAATCAAAGGAGACGGTGGAGCTATGAAACAACATAGATGGCATTAAATGCTTAATACATAGAAAATTTGTATTTGAATACCCACCAGCTGTAGTGCCTGTAGCAATAATAAAGCTGTATAAAGCTGTGCAGTTTCTTGCGCCCATTCTTTTTAACAACTAAAAATATACTCCCTCAATAGGTGGTAGGTTAAACAAGATGTTTTGGACGATTCGAAGTGCTTATTTTATAAGTAGTTAGCTTAGTAATAAAAAGATTTTGACTTGACTCTAACTTTGAAAGACCTGACTTCAATTATGGAAGTTGTCCAGCAGTGAAACTATACATATACTTTTAGTTTTAATGCATGCAAGCGCCTGCTTAAAATGCTATACACACCCACAAATCTATTACTTTACTTGCGTTCATTTGCTATTTATGTCAGGGTAACTTGGATAATATAAATAAAATTATACTCACGAGGCATACTGGAATGTAAGTCCTGTTGTGAGTAGTTCGATGGGGACTGATGCTGATTCGGGTGAACCATTCCAACCTGAGCATTAAAAAAACAATCTTCGTATACTGCATAAAACAATAATAATAACAAAAAATATATCTCACACGAATGGAACCAACTTAGATGATTTTTTTTCAAACAGTTCTTTCCCAAGCTGGTCCCATTTTTTTATAAAATGGATAAGTGTTGCTATCCGTCCTGTTTTCCGAGAACATGTCCAGGTTTATGAGAAGTCCTGGGTTTTTTGAAATACATAAAGTCCTATAAAACTTTACTCAACTCCTTAATAAAAGTTTTTATTGCTCTAAGATAAGTTTTATTGACTCCGTTTTCACTGCTTACTACTATTAATAGTAACTGCTCTTATACTTACTGCGTCTTGTCTTTTAAGCGATGCCACCTTCTGGTTTTGAAAGTAAGGGATGGACACTTTAAGATAGATACGGAATATCAGCTTAAAACAATAGCACTCATTGCTGCTCGGTTTCGTCTGGTGAGTGGAAGTATCGGAGACCAATTTTCCCCCCCTACCCCCCTCACAATTTTACTCCTACTTTAAAGTCTGCAACGCATCTGCGACTCCTCTGGTTTTGCGGGTGTCCATTGGCAGCGGTGTTTACTTTCCATCAGGTGATGCGCCTGCTTGTTTGCCTCCGTTTCACATAAAAGAAAAAATAGATTATACAAGCGGCCGCTTGCGGTTTCTCCTGCGTGGTTCCCGTTCCCGTAGGAATATCGGAATAAAAAGTATCCTATGTGTTAATCCAGGTTATAAACTATCTGTTTACCGAATTTCATCCAAATCCATTCAGTAGTTTTTACGTGAAAGAGTAACAAACATGAATGCATACGTTCCCGTGGGAATATCGGGATAAAAAGTATCCTATGTGTTAATCCAGGTTATAAACTATCTGTATGCCGAATTTCATCCAAATCCATTTACTAGTTTTTACGTGAAAGAGTAACAAATATCTATACATTCTTACAAACATTCGCATTTATAATATTAGTAGGATGATAAGCACCTGCACTTGGGGCTGCGTGACGGGCAGCGTGGAGTACCCGGGCGGGCGGCGCGGGTAGTTCGGCGCGTAGTGGGACGGCACCTGCGGCGGCGCGACGGCCGGCGGCGTGCGGTACTCGCGAGACGACTTACCTATGGATACGTAATGGTCAAGTCACCTATTCTTTGAAAACATGGTCAGCTTTCAAATGGAAAGTTTCTTTCTAGCATAGGGCTATAATAAATGCCCATGCTGAGTTTATTGTTGGTACATCTCAGTACAAGGTTTCCCGCCCTATAGTGCTTAATTATTGTAGTTAATTTTGGATTACCGTTTCATAAACAGTAACCTATCACTTTAACAGTCAGTGGAATATATATTATTCCCACCATATTTTAAGGTGAGTGGTGACTGCTTACCAACAGGCAGCCCACCGGCCTGTTTGCCTAAAGATGATTCTTTAATTTTTCAGTTTGCCTAGAATCTATACAGGGTGTTTCTTGTAAGGTGTCAAGCCGATGCGTGGTGATGGGACTACCATACCTATCATTGAAACCCCATGTATGTTCAGCGCTTTTTGACAGTTTTAGAGCTATATATTTTTTTCTCTTCTAAGTATTTTATTACAACATCAGTTTGAATGATTTTTTTTTGTAACTTGTATTGATATTAGGAAGATGATAACTTAGTTAAAGAAAAAAGTGCACAGAAATATTTTGCAATTCATTAGCACAGAATAATTAATAGTACTACCGTACAGAAGGATCACTCTCTAACGACATTCACGCGAAATTGAAACTTATAGTGTTACCCGAGCGTTTATATTCCGTTAAGCAACGCTGACTCAATATCGATTTGACGTCATGACGTCACAGAGCGTAGGGTTTACACGCGCGCGCAGGGATTACGAGATAAGCGACAACGCGCGACGTGTTCTGTGCGTATTTTATTACGACATCGGTTTAAATGATTTTTTTGTAACTTGTATTGATATTAGGAAAATGATAACTTAGTTAAAGTGCACAGAAATAATTACGCAAAAAAAGGATTATTAAAAAAAAAAAGTGTTTCGTAATAAAATACTTAGAAAAGAAAAATATAGCTAGCAAACTACCAAAAATTCATATTCCGTTATGCAATGCTGACTCGATATCGATTTGACGTCATGACGTCACAGAGCGTAGGGTTTACGCGCGCGCGCAGGGATTACGAGTTAAGCGACGACGCGCTCGGTGTTCGGCGCGTCGCGAGCGGCAACCTTTACTGTCATACGCCTAAGCGGGCTGCCTGGGAGGCGCGCCAAACGAACGTACCTAAACTGTGGAGTGACACCCCCCTGTCATTAGTTTTTCTGCAGTAATGTGCAGTAGCACATACATCCAACAGCATAAAGCATGAGCTTACCACCTGTTATGCTTAACAAAATGTGCAGGTGTTATTTTATGAAATATTGACTGTGGAGTATCCTGTGGCAGTGGACTGCTTTTGCGGTCCTCACTACCTAGTCTCTGACAAACCCTTTGGGAAAAACGAGAGTGTATTTATGTAATTATTTAGAAATTTTTACTAGCAGGGGGGTTACTCTCGAACGCAAACTCAATCTTAATACAATTCCAATGCGATTAATATGTATCGATATTGGGATAAGAAAAGATAATTCTGGAACGCCACCTCGATAATAATTTGTTTAATTAATTTCCATGCAATTTAATTCCAATTTGGCGCTATTGCCGCTTACAAAAGTGCCATTTGACATTTTTTAGATTTGTGATTGGAAATTCTGTTTTAAGAGTAGCCTACCTGATGTGCTTACTGCACTAATGACATTTTCTCAACTGAGTAAAACATCAAATTTTCGCCATTAAAACTACGTCATTTGGTTGGTACTTAAAAAGTACCTACACCCTGATGACAGTTTAACATCTTACCAAGAGTCCCACGCCCCAAAGTGCCTGTGTTAGCGGCGTTAGCTGCCCGCACTACAGCAGGTGGTGTTGGTGGTTTGGTGGTGGGAGCTGGCAGTGTGGCAGAGCTGGGAACCGAACCAGAGCGTCGACCACGTGGGGTGCCTGACTGGCCACTGTTCCAGCGAGCCCCATGGCCAATGTCATCGAGAGCTAAACACAAAACAATTGGTACATTAATTTAAACACACTCTTGTCTTAATCATTGTTAATAAAATGGTTTTTTTTATAAATTAATTATTATACCATACCAGTAGTGGGACCTGCCGCAGATAAAAGAATGAATTATGAATAAACTTGTGAGTTTAGGTACTTACATAAAAAAGTAGTTGCACTGTTTAGATACATTTTAAGGGCCTTACTTATAAAAACACTATTTAAACATTATTCATACAGACATTGTTTTGTCTCTTTTGCTCAAATCAAAATTACATTTGTGTGGCTTTGACACAACAATGTTTAACTAAATAATGCTTAAATAGTGTTTATAAGCAAGGTCATCTTTAATTTAAAAAAATGTTTTGTGAATACTTATGTGGAAGTGGCTATTTTAAGATTATCAGGACTGGAAATTCAATCAGCCTACAAATTTAATTTTGGATCTGGGACAGCTACATCACAAAGGCAGTTAAACAGTTAAGCAAAGAAAATATAATTAACTAGTGGATTTAATAATTTATAATCAATGTGATATTGTTCTAAAATAAGTAAGTTACAGACAAAAAAATAAAGATAAATGTTTACCTGTGTAATCAATGCTCTTCCTCACATATTTAATTGGCTTTTCAGGATTGGCTGGTGCTATTATCTTGTATTGCCTGGTGATCACTTTATTAGCAGTAAGCACACCTATCTCGCGTCTAGCTACCTTCTCCTTGTGAATAGCTACTGTCTGAGTAATATGGTTCATCTGACCTTCCATTTCAGCCAGTTGCATAGTCTGTAGGTCTAGTAGTTGGAGAAAATTAAATGCCAGTGTGTTTATTTGATACGCCACACTCGCTAAAGACTGGGTCGTATAATTTTTGGTACTCTCTAGAGCCAGCCTTTTATTCTCCGACTGGAAATAGTTGGCTTCGCAATATTCCGCCACCCGTTCTAGATTTGTATGACTGTCGGTGAGGTGATTCCTGCCCTCTGGTATTTCAGTTTGCAATAAAGCTGCTAACTCCGCCATTATGAAACTAAAATTTTAACAAATACGAGGTACTAAATGCACTGCAGTCGTATTATTAATAAAGAAATACAATAAGATGAATAATAATGGAGGACTTACCCCACGTAAGAACTTCCTTCCGAATTAATTAAGTGAAATTTACAGTTGCAACAAGTTGTCAATTACTAGGAAGAATTCCGCGATAGTCTCTTTATATTTTTGATATCAATCATTAACAAATTTTAATGATTTTAAATCTTACAACAGGAAACAAGATGCACACACCCAATCCAAACACCAGTCAATTTTTTGACAAACGCAACGCAAGACATTTTACTTTTTAAAAAGAAAGGTGCCTTCCCATGAAGTTATAGGTAATACTGGAGGGTATATTTATAGTTACTCTATGAATGACTGGAGGCCAAACTCAGTACTTTAAGTTGAAACCCAGTAGGTATAACCTCTATTGACCTTTCGTTGGACTCCTGGGTGCCCATCTCATAAACCTTAATTTGCCCGGGACCTGTTTCGTCAAAGTTAGGTACTAATGATATTGTTAGCTAATTTTATTTGACTCATATAATAATATTAGTTAGCATTTTTCTGTTTCATAAACTATTTGACAACACTAATAATATGGACTCTTTGACGTCGCTAACATCATTAGACTTGAAATTTTTTCTATGAGTACTATTTGTACGTTAAATCTACTCTGAAATCGAATCCAAGATGAAAAACTTAAACAAAGGGGCTAATAAGCAACCACTACAATTAAATAAAACCTTAAGTAAAAAATGGTAACTTTTTACTCGGTTATTTCTATTTCATTGTTCAATATTCCCTAATTTGTTATTAAATCTGGTGAATTATTGTCAAAACTATAATGTGTAAAATTGTTTTCCATTAATTAGCAATTTCCTTAATTAAGTACGTTCGGTCAGCGCGCCTTCCAGGCAGGCCGCCTAGGCGTATGGCAGTAAAGGTTGCTGCGAGCCGACGACGCACCGAACACGTCGCGCGTCGTCGCTTAACTCGGGGGTGCGTTCCGTCGTTCTGGGTGTAGTTGTTTGGTTAAAGTTTAACTCGTTTGAGTTGCAACTGAGCCACGGAACGATCGAGTTGTTTTTATAACCTCTTCTGAAGTATTCCTGTCCAAAACGAGAGAAAACTCTTCTTTTGTCTACATTTTTTCCACTTTTATACAATATTTAAACCTAATTATTAAAAAGTAAAACAATACGAAACAAACAGGCCGCATTTTTCGAGACGTTTTGACATAAATTGCAAAATTTGACACTATAACAATGATATAAACGTCAAATAGCTGTCAGAGTGAAAAACAACCATCCGATTTGATGGTTGTTTGGTTGCTGCGCTCTGAGCCACAAAACGGATGAAACTACGCTCTGACAGCCGTCAGAGTAAAATTTCACCAAGCCACGGAACGGGTAGAGCGCGCGCCGGAGTGCGCTCGAGTGCACTCGAGTGAAGCCACGGAACGCAGCCCTATTCACACGATAAGTTTCAATTTCGCATTCAAAATCAAAATTTTATTCTGTGCTGTAACTTCGTGGACAGTGTGGGCACACGGGAAACGGGAAGGCACATGAAGTTGTAGAGAAAACTGGAGGCCAAACTCCTCCATACCTACTTGAAGCAAAAAAAAATACCTTGACTGCATTCTATCTCGCTCCGTAGCATAGAATACATAATAGTACGCACATAGTACGTAGTTCTCTCTTTCTAAATTAGAAATTGATATCCGCCATATTGACACATGAGGTGTGTGTTACCATTGTTTGAAAATGCCGGTTACAGCAGAAGAAATTCAGAATTTTTTTTTGAGATGGTTTAAACTGCGGAGTGACACCGCCCTGGTTAAAGCGCGTGTGCCTGCCAGGCAGTGCAGTGACCATTGAGATATTTAAACTATAGAGGTAACTTCGATGTGCAACATTTTTACACATGCACAAAAAAAGGTCGCCTATGTGTGCGTTACAAAACTTACCTTGAAAACGATATTCGAGATACTTTCCACTAACTTCTATTACTACAAATTGTTTAACTGAACAACTCATTATTAAAATAAACCCACCAATATACCAAGTTCACCAAAAATCAAACAAACATTATCAACTAAAAAATAGATAATGACAGCAATTTGTTTGGATCCAAGTGCAGCTGGCCCCATGTAAAAAGTTGCACAGTTTCACCGACACGGCCCTTTCATCCTATGTTTTGTCTTTGTTTTACTTAGGGTAAACATGATGTGCCGAAACGGAACCAAAATAGTAATGGTTAAAGGCAGAAAGAGATAGCAAACTTATGCTCTCTCTATAGTTATAAAACTCAATGGCAGTGACTAAGAGGATGTTAGTTTGGCAGTGATGCCAGAACAAAGTGACGGAGAGGGACTTTCTACTGAAAATAAAATGTTAAAAGTTTTAATTTTTATTAAGTACTAGAGGCCCGCCCGAATACGTTATGAATTTAAAAAAATAATTTGTTGGTTATGTAATTAAAATAGTTTAACACAAGCCAAAAAGGTGCGGTGCGCACAGACATATTATGTCTGTGGCGGTGCGGCCGTAGCCGTTGAAGTGATTCGCGGACTAAGTCTCAAAATTAACGTTTTACGTGCGTTTTACTTATTTTTTTACAAGACGAACTATTTTGGAAGGTTTGTGATTTTCTGTGTCTGTGGATCTCGTTCTAGCTTTAATTGTCTGTGTGATACCGTCAGTCAAGCAGTGTTGCCAACTTAGCTACTATTTTCGGGAGCCGGGCAGCTACAATTTTAAGAAACTTGTAGCTAAATTTTTTAGCTACTTTTACTAGCACCTTTCTAGATAAGTATCAGACATACATTCGAGAAATCGTATTCTTCTTGGCATATTTGAGACGCTCAACTTACAAAGACTTTCGTGTAGGAAAAACGGCCTTTTCATTTTCTTATTTTTTGATAATGGTAAATTTTATTACCTCAAATCTAGTATAAATGGTTTTATAATCTTGATAAGTTTGAATCGGTAATAAATAATACATGAAATGGCAGATCGATCACGAGTGTCTACGCAACGCAGGGAACGAAAATTCAAAAATAATGTTTTGCTATGTGCTGTGCCAGTAGAGGCTCATTAATAGAATACTACCTCCCAATCTCTTCCCTAGGGATTCTTAAAAGGCGACTAACGGACCAAAGACTGCACAGTCATCCAACAGCAAAGAGCAGCGACGTGCCCACCACCCATCACGCCGAGCACATGTGCAGTTTATTTATCATTTAGTGAAAGGTACACCGTGGCAGTGTACTGCCTCTGCGGCGGTCCTCATTGCCTGGTCTCTGACTAAATAATTATAAAATTGTTTTTGATATTTATTTATTTATTGAAGTACCTATTAATTACATTTAAAATACCAAATAAACTGACTTATTGAACAGACTCTAATTAAATTTTGAATATACTTACTTAAAAATTAGAATACTAATTTAATTTCATGTAAAAAGTCATAATTTTCCGTTTAATTGTTTACTAAAGAAATATTTAATAACTTCTAGAACCTTTTGTATACTTATAAAACTTTTAGCGACTTCTAGCACCTCTAGGGGGTTGAAAAATCAAGCAATCTAGCAACTTTAGCAAGCCGTCTAGCCACTAGCTGGAGGTAACACGTACAGTTGGGTTGGCTTGGCATGGCAACACTGCTGTTAAGTCAGTCAGTCAGTCACGAAATCACGACGATGTTGTGGATTTGAGGAATGTCTTTCTTGTGTCTAGATATCACCAATAACTATCACTAATCAGTGTTTGCTCTCTTAATTATTACATGTAAATATATGTACGCATAAAAATGATGGGTACAAACGGCAACGGCCGGCGGGGTGGCGCTAAATTGCCCGATGTTCGCCGCCCCATGGAAGAAGGCGAATGTATCAACGACATGGAGAGTCCTGAATTGGATTTCGTGTACGACGACTGCGACACGCAGACCAACGAGATAGCAGAGCTATACAGCTACACCGAACACCCAGAATTTCAGTTAAATGTGAAAGCTTTCGAGGATATTATGGAAGAGTTCAATTACCCCCCAAATTGGCAAAGATTATCGAATACACAACAACGAACAGTGATTGTGAAATTGTTAGAGCATTTAGACGTAGCTGTTACTGAGATACGTATGCGTGCAACGAGGTGTATATTTTACTTAGCGCAGGGCTGTTGGGCGGAGGTTCAGTCTGACGCAGAACAGGCCCACTGGGCTCGCGTCAACGTCATGACCCTATACGACATGGGCACGTTCACAGCTTTCGTAGAGTTACTAAATCTCGAAATTGTCCGGAGCAGTACTGCTGTAGCTTCCAGGAAATTAGCAGAATCTTTGGCTGATTCAACCAATCTCAGGGTCATACTATCAGTATTGTATTTGATTACAGAATACATGAGAACTGAAAGAGAGAATGATGAATCTGAGTATGCACATTTGGTTCTAAACTTCAAAGAAGAATTAGGTCAGCCGTTCGGTGATGAATTACTGCCGGTCAAGCTCTTAAGCATGGTCACTCATTTGTGTGCTGGTACCACTCCACATTTTCCAATGAAGAAAGTCTTATTATTATTATGGAAAGTCTTGCTTGTTTATCTGGGAGGTACAAAAGAACTAAAAGAGAGGAAGGCTACACTAAGAGAAGCAAATGGCTTGCCTCCTTTAGTTGAAGACACTTTGGAAATAATTAAAGGAATGCGGGCCAGCTCACCCCCTCCTAGTGCTGCAGACATGTTGGAGAACCAAAATCCAGGACAGCGAAAGATGAAAGAGAATGAACGAGCACTCAGAAGACAGACTTTTATGAAACAAACTTCCTTAGATGAGTCTGATGATACCACAGTACAGATATTTGTTGATAAAGAAGAGACTGGAAATGGGTCGGAAGACTCAATGGAGTTCCAATCAATGCCAACTGATGGGTCCAGAGGTGAAAACAACCAACAGTGTCCATATTACATGTACTTTAAACAGTTTGACAGCCCACCCCCTCCCCCACCATTACCAAGGAGCCTTCCATGGCAATCCAAAGTAAGACAAAGAGATATTGACATGTTTCTGGATAATGTGCGTATCAAATTTGTTGGTTATTCATTACCAGGAGACAGACAGACCATAGCTGGTCTTCCACAGCCCATACATGAAGGAATGGATATACTTAAAAAGCATATGTATACCAGCCTTTCAGAAATACAAGCTGAGAGGGAAATTGAAATTGCCCGCAGTCCACTCACAAGAGGTGAAAAGGAAGTTGAGGAGACTGAAGCGGAAATCTTATACAGAGCCATGCTTCCCAATTTACCACAGTATATGATAGCTCTCTTGAAAATCCTCCTAGCTGCCGCACCCACATCAACGGCTAAAACTTATTCCATTAACATTATGGCTGATCTTCTGCCTGAGGAAATGCCAATGACAGTTCTGAAATCCTTAAAGCTTGGCACTGATGTGAACAGACATAAAGAAATTATTGTTAAAGCAGTGACTGCAATATTGCTGCTACTTTTGAAACATTTTAAACTTAATCATGTCTACCAATTTGAGTTCATGTCACAGCATTTGGTGTATGCAAATTGTATGCCGCTAGTCCTTAAATTTTTCAATCAAAACATTTTATCGTATGTTGGTGCTAAGAATTCAATACCCATATTGGACTTCCCGGCTTGTGTGATTGGAGAACAGCCAGAGCTAACAAAAGAATGTTTGAATATTGGTGATTCATCAGTTCCATACTCATGGAGAAATGTATTTTCTTGTATTAACTTATTGAGAATATTAAATAAACTGACAAAATGGAAAAATGCAAGAATTATGATGCTTGTGGTGTTCAAAAGTGCACCAATTTTGAAACGCACACTGAAAGTGAGACACGCGCTTATGCAGTTTTATGTACTTAAGCTACTAAAAATGCAAACCAAATATTTAGGGCGACAATGGAGAAAGACTAATATGAAGACAATAAGTGCAATTTATTCTAAAGTCCGGCACCGTTTGAATGATGACTGGGCATTCGGAAATGATGTTGATGCTAGACCATGGGACTTTCAAGATGAAGAGAGTGCACTGAGAGTTAGTGTGGATCGCTTCAACCTCAGGAGATATGGCACAGGAGGTGAACATGAAATAGATCTGTCGCCATATGAAACAGATATCGCCAGTATTCTTGAAAGCAATATTGAACTTGATGATGAATTTAAAGATAATTATGAGTTGTGGCTGGAACAGGAAGTATACAATAATGAAATTAATTGGGATATATTACTGACAGCATGAGAATGTTCATGTTAATTCATTTTTATACTACAAGTTTTACAATACTACTTCTGTTGACTAAAGATGTAAATTATAGTTGACCCAAATAGATTATAATAAATTAAGAAACTTAAAGGTACAAGCAATACCTATAAACTCTATAAAATTGTATGTTATTTAAATAGGAAATAACATTCTCTTTGTATATTTTTATGCATACCTATGGAAAAAGAATCTGTAAAACATATTATAGACCTTTTTTATATTTATGCTTTGTAACTACTTTTAGATTTTATAAATAAATAAAAAAATCTGAGTGTATAACTTAAAATTATATTTTCAAGTATTTAATACATTAGTTGTTTTAAATTTGATGTGCATGAAATTGTATTAGTAGAATAGAATAGGTATGTACAATTTGTGCTTAGAAAATAACTGTAGATGTCTCAACTTTTCAAAAGTTAACTGATGAAATGGCTTTTAAACATAAATAGATTGAAATTGTTTTATGTCATCTACATTGGCTACGCCATAGTAATGCTTTTAAAACTGTGGCTAAGCTAGGAGTTTTTACTCTAGATCATGTGCAATTAATACAACAATGTTGGAAAACTTGGGTCTTGCTTTTCGTTATAACATGCATTACCTACCTATGTATATTATATGTATTAAATTGTATTGAGACAAGTATAGCAGTTTTATTCATCGTACCTTGATTACTAAGTAACTAAAAGAAACTGCTCCAGTTTCTTTTTCGCCCTGTGCTCGCGAGTCTATTACTTATTCTGTGCCAGAGAGACGAGTAGGTAAACATGGCGGCTAAACGCGCGGGACTGCCAGTGACCGTAAAGTCTTGAGCAGTTGTAACCGCCTCTGTGGCTAAGCCACCGGTCTTAGACCCAGAGGTCCCGGCATCGAATCTCAGCGGAGAGTACATTTTTATGTTGTTGGTTTGGTTGGTGGCAGAGCTTGTTAAGGCCACCTGGCTAACCATGTCTTAGTACTTATTGATTATCCAGTAAATCAATCTAGCACGAAATAGATTTGTAGCAGTATGTATCGACCTAACTACTAACGGCCGAAATCTATATATAGATATTAATAAAAATCAAATGCCGAAATGTTTGTACGCGCATCACTTTAGAACGGCGCAACTGATTTGGCTAATTCTGTTTTTGTAGCGTTTGTTATTATCAGGACAAGGTTTGTGTAAAAGAAACTTAGTAATTTGTCACGGGATACAGGATGTACACGCGGACGAAGTCGCGGGCGGGCCGCTAGTAATTATAAATCTAACGGTTTTTTACTAGAGATGGGCCGACTAGTCGGAAAAGCCGATTATTCGGCATCTTTGGTAGTCGGCGACTTGTCACCGACTATTCGGCAAAAACCAATGCTTCATCATATAATATTATAAAATATTTTTTTATCTTGTGATTAAGTTTTTATTATTTAGGTAAGGATACCTAATACTTATTTATTTATTTATTTAATTAATTGGCACAACTACAGAATACAATTCAATACATTTACAACAGGTAATACAAACTAATTCTCACATTAGAACTGAATTCCGGTGATTGTTGCGCACAGCGTTTACATAGAATAAGTAGTTTAACAAATGAGAATAACAAATACTTAAACTTTTAACAAACAAAGTCTAAAAAGAGCGTTAAATAACAATTTCAAAAAATATATATATATAAAAAAAAACAATTGAAAGAAATAAGGACATAATTCTTACAACATTATAATACAGTAAATATGCATGGAATAAATCATTAATTTATATTATCGATTGTAGCATAATGATGACTTACATTTTTTTATGTATGTGTACAGATTCTGAGAAAATATATCTAAGTTGCTTATATTATTGTTATAAGACCTACACATTCGATATAATGGATCATTGAAAGTAACATTATTATTGCAATAAGGTACAGAGAATAATTTAAATTTGATATTTAAAAATTTATAAATGTAAGTAAGTACTTATATTGAATTATTGTTTACTTATTAATTTTTGATAAAAATAATTCATTAGTAAGTGGTAAAATGGCATAATGTCGTGGTGGAGATCCTTGGGGGAGGCCTTTGTCCAGCAGTAGACGTCCTCTGGCTGATGATGAAAATGGCATCATATGATGATATTTTCTTATTGGCTTTACTTCAAAGCTAAACCTCTTTTAAACTATGTTGTGCTAGACCTTTACTCTGGTCTGGATAGGCTAAGATTTATTTTCTTTTTTTGCAGACAAATTGGGTGTGTCAGCCTACAAATGGACAAACCAACTGGGAAAAGAAGCACAAAATGACTTTCACTAAGTGTAAATCGAACCCACGACCTTTGGGTCAAGAGCCCAAAGTTTTTAACCGCTCGATCACGAAAGCATTGTTAAAAAGTGTTTTAAAATAACATTATTTTTAGGTGGTTAGTAAGTTGTACTGTAGGTAGGTAGGTACCTATTTAATTAGAGGATGTTTTGTGCAGGATCTTTACAATGAGTTAGGTATCTCGAAAACCTTGCCCCTTAGGAATTTATGTCATACGATATTTTTTGGTTCATCTGTAAGTAAATAATACTCTATCGATATACCTACACAGGTTTCAACGTGCGCCGCTATTTTGAAAAAATGTGGTTACCTACATCACTATGCCAGTATTATTCAAAAAGGTTAAATACTACATTATGAATATAAGTGCGGTAAGTTAAAAATTACAGCCAAGGCGATATTGCTAGCCCGAGCCGTAGGGCGAGGGCTACAAAAAAGCAGACGCTGTAATTATCAAAGCGCACGTACCTATGTCATACGACGTTTTAAAGATGATCAAACGAACTTCTAAGTGAAGTTCGATCATTATTATATGAGTCGTTTCATTCGAAGATATAAATTATTCACAAGGTAGCCCCTTTAACCTACTGGCAACATTCGCACGTCTTTAAAGTAACTAATTGATTTGAAAATTCAAAACTTCACTTGTTCACTCAGCTGTCAGTTGTTTAGCGCCAACTTCTCATTTCGTTTAGAGAGATACTAGAACAAAACTTTACTATTGGGTATGTGTACCTTCGTCGTCAGCATGAGGTTTACAGGGCTGGGAGGGTTATTATATCTTCGAATGAAACGACTCATATAATAATGATCGAACTTCACTTAAAAGTTCGTTTGATCATCTATTATATTTCGTCGTTTCATTCTTTGATATAAATTATTCACAAGGTAGTTAGATTTTTAGAGATTTTTTTTTTTGTTCTAGGAGTATAGAAAGATAGGTAAGTATACTTTAGAGAAATAAATAACTATTTAAATCATACTTATAATTTAATTGGTATGTTTTCTAATGCAGAATATGGACAATTAATTCTTAAAGAATATAAATTTTTCTTCGTACTAATTAATTGCGTAACAAATCAAACGAATCAGCCACAAAAACAAAAACTAATCATTGTTAGAAAATATAACGGTTTTTGCGAAGACTCCTTCGCTTTCAATCGGCCGATTATAGAAGCGAGCAAAGGCTGTAGACGTGCTGGTCCAGCCAGCTGTTTTCCGGATCACGTCCACACTGAGCCCCGCGGCAAGCGCGGTAGAGGTAGATGCGTGTCGTGTGCTATGCGCGCTGAACTTTCCTACATCCACACCACTTTCTGCCAATATCTGTTTATTCCAGCGACTTATAGACTGGGAGCTGGCGGGCTTGTGAGGTTTTTTGTACGTTAATAACAGTCTGTCTGCATTCGAAGTCCTCATATTTTCTGTTGCGAAAATATAATCTACGAGGACGGAAGCAGGGCATATATTTATGTTCTCGCGAAAGAAAGGCAAAAACAGCACGGGTATTTCACGGCCAGGAGCCGAAGTTTTAATTATGTCAGTTATGGCTATCTTAACAACGTCTTGAGTAATTGAGATATTTTCTAATTTTATAAGTGAAAAAGTTTGTACCCTGTGTGCTGTACAGAGTGCCAATAAAATAGTTAATTTTTTAGTGATCTTTTCCATGCTCAGTTCTATGTTTGGGTACCATTTTGATATGTGGTTGAGAACTAGTTGTGGGTCCCAAGTTGTGGTATATTTGGGGCGACTTGGGTTAAGTTTGTACGCACCCTTTAGTACTCTTTTAATGCACTTATCTGAGCCGATGTTATTATTTAAGAGCAGTGATAGAGCGGAACGGTGGCTGTTAAGAGTGCCATAAGAACAACCTTTTCACTCCTCTTGCTCAAAAAGACCGTCATTGTAGCGTTCTAGAGCGGGGCTAAAATAGCTTTTCTTACCCTAGGGGAAAAAGTAATATTTTTTTAAAATTTTGTCTGTCACATGACAATGAGCCTACAAAAACGAAAAAGTATTTAGTCTTATGTAGAATAATCATGAATAATGACTCGACTTCATACTGTTTACTTAGATCAACAACTTTTTTGAGATAGTTTTAGTTAAAGTTTATGGTAAAATTAGTAATCATTTGAATCTATGGACAACACAGACCACGCTTCAGCAAAAAAAACTGCACAGTCTGCACATGTGCTTAGGTGGTGAGCCTTTAGCCCGTTAGTCGCTTTTACGACACCCAAGGGAAGAAAGGGGTTGGTGGTATTATTTTGATGAGCCCATCGCCGCTCTATGCCGTTGTATGTATGTGCAGTCTTTAGTCCATTAGTCGCCTTTTACGAGACCCAAAGGAAGGGAGGGGTTAGTAGTATTATTTGATGAACCCATCGCCGCTCTATGCTGTTGCATGTATGAGCAGTCTTTAGTCCATTAGTCGCCTTTTACGAGACCCAAGGGAAGGGAGGGGTTAGTAGTATTATTTGATGAACCCATCGCCGCTCTATGCTGTTGCATGTATGAGCAGTCTTTAGTCCATTAGTCGCCTTTTACGACACCGAAGAGAAGAGAGGGGTTGGTAGTATTATTTTGATGAGCCCATCGTCGCTCTATGCTTTTGGATATATGTGCAGTCTTTAGTCTGTTAGTCCCCTTTTACGACATCAAAGAAAAGTGAAGGGTTGGTAATATTATTTTGATGAGCCCATCGCCGCTCTATGCTGTTGGATGTATGTGCAGTCTTTAGTCCGTTAGTCGCCTTTTACGACACCGAAAGGAAGAGAGGGGTTGGTAGTGTTATTTTGAAGAGCCCATCGTCGCTCTATGCTTTTGGATATATGTGCATAGTCTTTAGTCCGTTAGTCCCCTTTTACGACATCGAAGAAAAGTGAAGGGTTGGTAATATTATTTTAATGAGCCCATCGCCGCTCTATGCTGTTGGATGTATGTGCAGTCTATAGTCCGTTAGTCGCCTTTTACGACACCGAAAGGAAGAGACGGGTTGGTAGTATTATTTTGAAGAGCCCATCGCCGCTCTATGCTGTAGGATGTGTGTACAGTCATTAGTCCGTTAGTCGCCTTTGACGTTTGACGACACCCAAGGGAAGAGAAGGAAAGGCTGCACATACCTACTACAACGGGTTAATTTTTAATAAAATAAACCAATTCATATTGTATTGGATTGTTTTATTTTCTCGCATTCGTAGTGAAAAGCAGAGTGTAACACACGGCGCTAAAAACCCATTAAAACTCGGTTTCTATTTACTCCCTCGCTAAAGCTCGGGCGTAAAACTACCTGTATATAATGGGTCATTTTAGCCCCTTGTATAACAATCTACTATTGTCGAATTGCTGTGTTAAAAAGGACAACACTAAAGGTATGGAGCCTTCAAAAACATTAACGTTATTAATTGTACAAAATTCCCACCAAAGTTTTAAGGTAACGCTGTACTGTTTGATGGTACTGTCGGATAGTGACGCCAGCATTAGGTGAAGAGCGTCCCGGGGAGCACCTTGGTGTGCGAACGCCGCCCGCAGAGCCTCGCGGCACCCAGGGTAAGTTTCGGGTGCAGAGGATGATGGTCCCTGAAATGGGATTGCAGGAGATACTTATTTGGGTTGAGAAATAAAATGTCAGAATCAAGCATGCTTTGTAAGAGTGGGAACCATGGCTGAGACGGCCAGTAAGGGAATACTATGATCCCCGTAGCTTCATCATCGATTATTTTCCTTAAGCATTTTAAAATTAAGGAGAAAGGTGGAAAAGCATAGAAAAAAATTGATTGCCAATTAACAGTAAAGGCGTCTACTGTATAGGCGTCTGGGTCTGGTTTCCAAGAAACAAATGTATCACATTTGGCATTGGTGCGGGAGGCGAAAAGGTCGATATTGGGATAACCAAGGTTAAATAGTAAAAAAGGCGACTAACGGACTAAAGACTGCACATACATTCAACAGCATAGAACGGCGATGGGATCATGAAAATAATACTACCAACCCCCTCTCTTCTCTTCGGTGTCGTAAAAGACTAACGGACTAAAGACTGCACATACATCCTACAACATAGAGCGGCGATGGGCTCATCAAAATAATACTATCAACCCCTTTCTTCCCTTCGGTGTCGTAAAAGGCGACTAACGGCAGTGTTGGGCATAGTTAACTACTATTTTGTAATCTAACTACTAACTACGATTAAAAGTAGTTAACTACAAGTAGTTATGATTACATGTAATCTAACTACAATAATCAAGTTACAAGTAGTAGTTGTTAATCTGATTGCGGAAATCGAGTAGTTTTAACTACTGATTACTTTCATTCTAAGAAAATCCTAATGTACTGTATGTGTAATGTGCTAAATATGTAAAAAGTTAAAAATTAAAATGTTAAAAGAAATGGCTAACAGAAGACGTTTTATAATCTACAAAATAACCTCTAAATCGGTGGTATACAAAAAACCTTAAATTTATTTTTAGTTTTTTATTTTCGATGAATATAAAACTTCGATTCGTAAATAGATGCGTAGGTTCTTTTACAATGTGATAATGGAATACCGTAAAACCTTTCAGGTGGTAACTCAGCCTATGAAATTGAACCACTTTTGTTCTTCCCGAAATGCAAAAAAATAATTCAGATTATGATACAAACTGATCATGTGACTTATTAAATGGTATGAGTATTCGATTTTAATGAGATTTCGGGAAAAAGTTTGTAGAGCAAAAGTTGTTCAGTTTCATGCGCTGAGTTAATACCTGAGAAGATTTGCTTGAAACTTTTATTTATATATTATTATGTAGATTGACAGATAAAATAATCTACTTTGCACAGCAAAAAACAATTAAGAATAATAGATTCAAATTAATAATTTAAATTAGCTTTTAATACAACACGGTTTTCGAACATTTCGTCTGATAGCTTGTGCGATTTAAGGTGATTTATTATTATCGCATATGAAAATAGTCTTTCCACTGTAACCGTAGAAGGTAAAGGGGTATTGTATTTCATGATGACTTTTTTTACTTCTGGGTAGAGATGGGTTATTAGCCGGATTGTTTGGATTATTAGCGATTATAATCCATTAATAGCCATTATTAGCCATCCATTGGCTAATTACCCCGCTATTAATAGTTATATACAATTTTAACAGACGTTCTGTTTACAGTCACAAAAGTTAGCTTTGCGCAGGTACGAGGGGCGTTCAAAATATTCTCGGTATGTGGATAAAAACAAACAAGTACGAAAAGTTTGATATTTTTATTTTTCAATAACCTCCCCCCTCCTATGTTCATACACTTATAAGATCGATCAATTATTTTTTTTAATCCCTCATAAAAATATTTTTTATCTTTGGTGTAAAAATGCTCCTCCACGGCCGTCTTCAACGCTTCATCGTCAGAAAATTTATTTCCACGCAGATCCTTTTTAAGATTGGGGAACAAAAAGAAGTCGCTTGGGGCTAAGTCCTGACTATAGGGTGGATGAGTAACAGTTTCAAACCCACATTCAACAATAGCTGCCTTGGCAATATGAGCAGTATGGACAGGGGCGTTGTCATGCAGAAACAGAACACCTTTGGTTAACTTTCCTCGCCTCTTTTCTTTGATCGCATCTCTTAATTGACGTATAACGTTAGCGTAGTACTGCCCTGTGATATTTACACCTTTTTCTTTATAATCGATAAGCAAAACTCCTTCACAATCCCAAAATATTGTGGCCATGACCTTGCCAGCTGAACCCTTAATGTGCCACTGCATGGACTCCTGTTTGCTCTCTGGGTCATAATGATGAACCCAGGTTTCATCTCCAGTAACTATTTTTTGCAGCACCTCATCGGGATTTTCACCACACAGGTCGATAAAATCTGAACAGCAAGCCACACGCATATCCTTTTGAAGAAGCGTCAGCATTCGCGGAACCCATCTTGCACTTACTTTTGACATATTAAGATGGTCATGTATAATGTCATGTACGGTACCAATAGAGAGATTGGTTACTTGAGCTATAGATTTTACCTTCACTCGGCCGTCTTCCAATATAAGTTTTTCCACTTTATCAATATTTTCTTGTGAGGTAGCCACTACAGGCCGGCCAGGTCTAGGGTCATCTTCAATACTCTCCCTTCCACGCTTAAATTCGCTTGACCATTTTTGAATAGTAGATAAAGAAGGAGCAGACTCACGGTAAACACAATCCATTTCCTCTTTTATGGTTTTTTGATTTTTACCCTGTTTTGTCAAGAATTTTATGACGGATCGGTGCTCTAATTTCGTTAAAATTGTTAATTCGCTAATGGTGTTCATGTTTGTTAGCCAATTGCAGAAAAACAAAATAACATCTCGGTTCCAATTTTACTTTTTTTTAATGTCAATGGATGAATCTTAGCGGCCAGTAACAAATATACGAGGGGCGTTCAAAATATTCTCGGTATTGATACGTTACAACCTCTTTTATATATATATATTTGTTACTGGCCGCTAAGATTCATCCATTGACATTAAAAAAAAGTAAAATTGGAACCGAGATGTTCTTTTGTTTTTCTGCAATTGCCGAACAAACATGAACACCATGAGCGAATTAACAATTTTAACGAAATTAGAGCGCCTTTTACGACACCGAAGAGAAGAGAGGGGTTGGTAGTATTATTTTGATGAGCCCATCGTCGCTCTATGCTTTTGGATATATGTGCAGTCTTTAGTCTGTTAGTCCCCTTTTACGACATCAAAGAAAAGTGAAGGGTTGGTAATATTATTTTGATGAGCCCATCGCCGCTCTATGCTGTTGGATGTATGTGCAGTCTTTAGTCCGTTAGTCGCCTTTTACCACACCGAAAGGAAGAGAGGGGTTGGTAGTGTTAATTTGAAGAGCCCATCGTCGCTCTATGCTTTTGGATATATGTGCATAGTCTTTAGTCCGTTAGTCCCCTTTTACGACATCGAAGAAAAGTGAAGGGTTGGTAATATTATTTTAATGAGCCCATCGCCGCTCTATGCTGTTGGATGTATGTGCAGTCTATAGTCCGTTAGTCGCCTTTTACGACACCGAAAGGAAGAGACGGGTTGGTAGTATTATTTTGAAGAGCCCATCGCCGCTCTATGCTGTAGGATGTGTGTACAGTCATTAGTCCGTTAGTCGCCTTTGACGTTTGACGACACCCAAGGGAAGAGAAGGAAAGGCTGCACATACCTACTACAACGGGTTAATTTTTAATAAAATAAACCAATTCATATTGTATTGGATTGTTTTATTTTCTCGCATTCGTAGTGAAAAGCAGAGTGTAACACACGGCGCTAAAAACCCATTAAAACTCGGTTTCTATTTACTCCCTCGCTAAAGCTCGGGCGTAAAACTACCTGTATATAATGGGTCATTTTAGCCCCTTGTATAACAATCTACTATTGTCGAATTGCTGTGTTAAAAAGGACAACACTAAAGGTATGGAGCCTTCAAAAACATTAACGTTATTAATTGTACAAAATTCCCACCAAAGTTTTAAGGTAACGCTGTACTGTTTGATGGTACTGTCGGATAGTGACGCCAGCATTAGGTGAAGAGCGTCCCGGGGAGCACCTTGGTGTGCGAACGCCGCCCGCAGAGCCTCGCGGCACCCAGGGTAAGTTTCGGGTGCAGAGGATGATGGTCCCTGAAATGGGATTGCAGGTGATACTTATTTGGGTTGAGAAATAAAATGTCAGAATCAAGCATGCTTTGTAAGAGTGGGAACCATGGCTGAGACGGCCAGTAAGGGAATACTATGATCCCCGTAGCTTCATCATCGATTATTTTCCTTAAGCATTTTAAAATTAAGGAGAAAGGTGGAAAAGCATAGAAAAAAATTGATTGCCAATTAACAGTAAAGGCGTCTACTGTATAGGCGTCTGGGTCTGGTTTCCAAGAAACAAATGTATCACATTTGGCATTGGTGCGGGAGGCGAAAAGGTCGATATTGGGATAACCAAGGTTAAATAGTAAAAAAGGCGACTAACGGACTAAAGACTGCACATACATTCAACAGCATAGAACGGCGATGGGATCATGAAAATAATACTACCAACCCCCTCTCTTCTCTTCGGTGTCGTAAAAGACTAACGGACTAAAGACTGCACATACATCCTACAACATAGAGCGGCGATGGGCTCATCAAAATAATACTATCAACCCCTTTCTTCCCTTCGGTGTCGTAAAAGGCGACTAACGGCAGTGTTGGGCATAGTTAACTACTATTTTGTAATCTAACTACTAACTACGATTAAAAGTAGTTAACTACAAGTAGTTATGATTACATGTAATCTAACTACAATAATCAAGTTACAAATAGTAGTTGTTAATCTGATTGCGGAAATCGAGTAGTTTTAACTACTGATTACTTTCATTCTAAGAAAATCCTAATGTACTGTATGTGTAATGTGCTAAATATGTAAAAAGTTAAAAATTAAAATGTTAAAAGAAATGGCTAACAGAAGACGTTTTATAATCTACAAAATAACCTCTAAATCGGTGGTATACAAAAAACATTAAATTTATTTTTAGTTTTTTATTTTCGATGAATATAAAACTTCGATTCGTAAATAGATGCGTAGGTTCTTTTACAATGTGATAATGGAATACCGTAAAACCTTTCAGGTGGTAACTCAGCCTATGAAATTGAACCACTTTTGTTCTTCCCGAAATGCAAAAAAATAATTCAGATTATGATACAAACTGATCATGTGACTTATTAAATGGTATGAATATTCGATTTTAATGAGATTTCGGGAAAAAGTTTGTAGAGCAAAAGTTGTTCAGTTTCATGCGCTGAGTTAATACCTGAGAAGATTTGCTTGAAACTTTTATTTATATATTATTATGTAGATTGACAGATAAAATAATCTACTTTGCACAGCAAAAAACAATTAAGAATAATAGATTCAAATTAATAATTTAAATTAGCTTTTAATACAACACGGTTTTCGAACATTTCGTCTGATAGCTTGTGCGATTTAAGGTGATTTATTATTATCGCATATGAAAATAGTCTTTCCACTGTAACCGTAGAAGGTAAAGGGGTATTGTATTTCATGATGACTTTTTTTACTTCTGGGTAGAGATGGGTTATTAGCCGGATTGTTTGGATTATTAGCGATTATAATCCATTAATAGCCATTATTAGCCATCCATTGGCTAATTACCCCGCTATTAATAGTTTTATACAATTTTAACAGACGTTCTGTTTACAGTCACAAAAGTTAGCTTTGCGCAGGTACGAGGGGCGTTCAAAATATTCTCGGTATGTGGATAAAAACAAATAAGTACGAAAAGTTTGATATTTTTATTTTTCAATATACTCCCCCCCCCCTATGTTCATACACTTATAAGATCGATCAATTATTTTTTTTAATCCCTCATAAAAATATTTTTTATCTTTGGTGTAAAAATGCTCCTCCACGGCCGTCTTCAACGCTTCATCGTCAGAAAATTTATTTCCACGCAGATCCTTTTTAAGATTGGGGAACAAAAAGAAGTCGCTTGGGGCTAAGTCCTGACTATAGGGTGGATGAGTAACAGTTTCAAACCCACATTCAACAATAGCTGCCTTGGCAATATGAGCAGTATGGACAGGGGCGTTGTCATGCAGAAACAGAACACCTTTGGTTAACTTTCCTCGCCTCTTTTCTTTGATCGCATCTCTTAATTGACGTATAACGTTAGCGTAGTACTGCCCTGTGATATTTACACCTTTTTCTTTATAATCGATAAGCAAAACTCCTTCACAATCCCAAAATATTGTGGCCATGACCTTGCCAGCTGAACCCTTAATGTGCCACTGCATGGACTCCTGTTTGCTCTCTGGGTCATAATGATGAACCCAGGTTTCATCTCCAGTAACTATTTTTTGCAGCACCTCATCGGGATTTTCACCACACAGGTCGATAAAATCTGAACAGCAAGCCACACGCATATCCTTTTGAAGAAGCGTCAGCATTCGCGGAACCCATCTTGCACTTACTTTTGACATATTAAGATGGTCATGTATAATGTCATGTACGGTACCAATAGAGAGATTGGTTACTTGAGCTATAGATTTTACCTTCACTCGGCCGTCTTCCAATATAAGTTTTTCCACTTTATCAATATTTTCTTGTGAGGTAGCCACTACAGGCCGGCCAGGTCTAGGGTCATCTTCAATACTCTCCCTTCCACGCTTAAATTCGCTTGACCATTTTTGAATAGTAGATAAAGAAGGAGCAGACTCACGGTAAACACAATCCATTTCCTCTTTTATGGTTTTTTGATTTTTACCCTGTTTTGTCAAGAATTTTATGACGGATCGGTGCTCTAATTTCGTTAAAATTGTTAATTCGCTAATGGTGTTCATGTTTGTTCGGCAATTGCAGAAAAACAAAATAACATCTCGGTTCCAATTTTACTTTTTTTTAATGTCAATGGATGAATCTTAGCGGCCAGTAACAAATATACGAGGGGCGTTCAAAATATTCTCGGTATTGATACGTTACAACCTCTTTTATATATATATATATTTGTTACTGGCCGCTAAGATTCATCCATTGACATTAAAAAAAAGTAAAATTGGAACCGAGATGTTCTTTTGTTTTTCTGCAATTGCCGAACAAACATGAACACCATTAGCGAATTAACAATTTTAACGAAATTAGAGCACCGATCCGTCATAAAATTCTTGACAAAACAGGGTAAAAATCAAAAAACCATAAAAGAGGAAATGGATTGTGTTTACCGTGAGTCTGCTCCTTCTTTATCTACTATTCAAAAATGGTCAAGCGAATTTAAGCGTGGAAGGGAGAGTATTGAAGATGACCCTAGACCTGGCCGGCCTGTAGTGGCTACCTCACAAGAAAATATTGATAAAGTGGAAAAACTTATATTGGAAGACGGCCGAGTGAAGGTAAAATCTATAGCTCAAGTAACCAATCTCTCTATTGGTACCGTACATGACATTATACATGACCATCTTAATATGTCAAAAGTAAGTGCAAGATGGGTTCCGCGAATGCTGACGCTTCTTCAAAAGGATATGCGTGTGGCTTGCTGTTCAAATTTTATCGACCTGTGTGGTGAAAATCCCGATGAGGTGCTGCAAAAAATAGTTACTGGAGATGAAACCTGGGTTCATCATTATGACCCAGAGAGCAAACAGGAGTCCATGCAGTGGCACATTAAGGGTTCAGCTCATCCCAAGAAGTTCAAGGTAATCCCGTCAGCTGGCAAGGTCATGGCCACAATATTTTGGGATTGTGAAGGAGTTTTGCTTATCGATTATAAAGAAAAAGGTGTAAATATCACAGGGCAGTACTACGCTAACGTTATACGTCAATTAAGAGATGCGATCAAAGAAAAGAGGCGAGGAAAGTTAACCAAAGGTGTTCTGCTTCTGCATGACAACGCCCCTGTCCATACTGCTCATATTGCCAAGGCAGCTATTGTTGAATGTGGGTTTGAAACTGTTACTCATCCACCCTATAGTCCGGACTTAGCCCCAAGCGACTTCTTTTTGTTCCCCAATCTTAAAAAGGATCTGCGTGGAAATAAATTTTCTGACGATGAAGCGTTGAAGACGGCCGTGGAGGAGCATTTTTACACCAAAGATAAAAAATATTTTTATGAGGGATTAAAAAAAATAATTGATCGATCTTATAAGTGTATGAACATAGGGGGGGAGTATATTGAAAAATAAAAATATCAAACTTTTCGTACTTGTTTGTTTTTATCCACATACCGAGAATATTTTGAATGCCCCTCGTATATATAAAAGAGGTTGTAACGTATCAATACCGAGAATATTTTGAACGCCCCTCGTAGAGTAATTGATTTGGCGACCTCGGCGAACATTGCTTAACTTTCGCGATCGAAAACCTTTAGATTTTATGAACTTACGGTCACCCATCCCCTTGGCGACCTCGGCGAACATTGCTTAACTTTCGCGATCGAGAACCTCGAGATTTAATGAACCTACGGTCACCCATCCTCTTGGCGGCCTCGGCGAACATTACTTAACTTTCACGATCGAAAACCTCGAGATTATATGAACCTACGGTCACTTATCCCTTTGGCGACCTCGGCGAACATTGCTTAACTTTCGCGATCGAAAACCTCGAGATTTTAGGAACCTACGGTCACCCATCCTCTTGGCGACCTCGGCGAACATTACTTAACTTTCACGATCGAAAACCTCGAGATTATATGAACTTACGGTCACCCATCCCCTTGGCGACCTCGGCGAACATTGCTTAACTTTCGCGATCGAAACCTCTAGATTTTATGAACTCACGGTCACCCATCCCCTTGGCGACCTCGGCGAACATTGCTTAACTTTCGCGATCGAAAACCTCGAGATTTTATGAACCTACGATCACCCATCCTCTTGGCGACCTCGGAGAACATTACTTAACTATCACGATCGAAAACTCGAGATTTCTATGTACCTACGAGTCATGTATAGTGTAAAAATAGATAAAAACTGTATAAGCATCTTCCATTTATTTGCATAATGTCGCGTTTTCGTGCGTCGATATTACGTATTACACCCCAATTAAAAAAAATAAAATCGTACAAAGCTGATTAAAAATTTCTAAATGGGCCAGGTAAATTTTAAATTACTTTAATATATTTGTATTGACTAAGATCGACGATAATAAAAAAAAAACTAACCTGACAATCATAAGACTGAAAACCATGAAGGGAAATTTTTAATCATTACTGTAACATTAATAGCAGGGTTACCATCCGAAGTCGGCTATTAATGGCTATTAACTGCTTTTAATCCATTATCAGCCAAATGATATTAACCGGATTATTAGCACTACCCATCTCTACTTCTGGGTATCTGTGAAGAACACTAAGTCCTCGCTCCATATCTGACAAATAATAGGAAACTATCATAATTATCTGCTTTTGACCTCTGGGCTTGACATAGTTACGTTCTCTTCGGTATCTGAGGAAGAGCTATCAAATTCAAAAAAATCATCTCCTTTATTTTGATTTTTTGTTGTTGAACTTGATTCTGCATTTTTAGAAACTTCTTTTGCAATAGCTGCTTCAATCGTAGATGATCTTCTTGAACACATGCAAACCATAATACCAACCCCTCTCTTCCCTTGGGTGTCGTAAAAGCGACTAACGTGCTAAAGGCTACCATCTAAGCACTTGTGCAGACTGTGCAGTTGTTTCTTGCTGAAGCGTGGACTGTGTGGGCGTGGTCTGTGTTGTCCATAGATTATTACTCACTAGCGTCAGCTCGCGGTTTCACCCGTGTGGATCACGTTCCCGTGGGAATATCGGGATAAAAAGTATCCTATGTGTTAATCCAGGTTATAAACTATCTGTATGCCGAATTTCATCCAAATCCATTCAGTAGTTTTACGTGAAAGAGTAACAAACATCCATCCATACTTACACACTTTCGCGTTTATAAAATTAGTAGGATTTTACAATTTGGATTTTACCATAAACTTTAAATAAATATCTCAATAAAGTTGTTGATTTATGTAAACAGTAATAAGTCGAGTCTTTAAAAGCTGAAAGTTTGTCAGCGCATGCTCCAAACACAGGTAAGAACTGTTACAAAGATTTAAATATCCGTGAAATCAAAAACGTTTGTTTTCAGGCAACTGACATCGTTTATTTATTTTGGTTACTATGACTACACAAAAACATAGATAAAAGGTCTAGGACCTTTTTTAACATCCTCCCTTTTTGTGCAGTCGGTGAAATAAAAAATAATCATCAACCTCCCAAACCAATCCGGTCATCTATGGCATCTATTGATGGCCGACTGAGGGCCTTGGTTAGGAAATCAGCACTCTGTAGGTTTGCCCCTATGTGCTTGACTTGAATTATTCTATCGGCAACCAATTTTCTCACATAGAAATGTCTTATGGCTATGTGTTTTGTCCTTCTATGCAATTCAGGATTTTGCGCCAGTTTTACTGCAGCGTCATTATCTACTTGCAAGATAGGTATTTGCTTTTGGGCAGAAATTTCATTGAACAGCCTCTGTAGCCACACCATCTCTCGTGCTGTTTCGCTTGCTGCAACAATTTCAGCTTCTGTCGTAGAGATAGCTACTGATGATTGCTTTCTATTGCCCAAGCAATTGCTCCACCAGCATATAAGCACAGTATGCCACTTGTGGAGCGACCATCTTTAAGGTCTCCTCCATGGTTCGAATCGCTGAAGCAGTCCAGTATTCCCGTCCTAAAATCTTTTTTGTATGTTATACCATAACCTGATGTACCTTGTAGGTAACGCATTATAGGTTTAACCTTTAATACATCCTCTTTAGAAGGGTTCTCCAAGGTTCTTGATACAACACCAACGGCATATGCAATATCTGGTCGTGTTCCAACCATTAGATAACTAAGGGCACCAATAGCTTGTCTATAAGGATATGACTTCTCGTCTATTATTGTATTCTTTATTGCACAAAAAAACACGTATACAGAAAATACATTACAAACAATTGTGAGCAAAGGTGGACTTATCTCTGAAAGAGATCTCTTCCAGCCAACCTAAGGTGGAATGGGAGATTGGTGAACCGGTGAGATCGACAAAAGTGCAAACAAAAAAAAATTTAGTTAAACAAATTAAAATAAAATAAATCCTAAGATAATAATAATATTTACAATACTTAGATATATCTCATTATGACCTACTACATACCTACTATATATAATATATAACTAATAACTAATGTAAGTATTATATAGATGTAAACAATAATAATACATCTAATAAGTAACATAATAATAATAATACAATAATAAACTATGAAATAAAAAATAAAAATAAATTGTTTAAGATTCTGATGAGATGAGCGTCAAAAAGTGATCCTTTACTTTTCTTTTAAAGGATGCAACCGACGAACTATCCTGAATGCCTGTTGGCAGCTTGTTCCAGAGCTGCGCAGCTCGGACAGTAAATGAGTGCAGGAAGAAATTGGTATTGACCTTGGGGGTCTCAAGCGTTTTGGTTATGCAAGCACGTCTTGAGCGACAGGGCGGGGGCAAGAGATGGAACCGGGAACGAAGGTAGGAGGGAGCATTGGGGTCGTTCAGGATGTTATAGAGAGTGGAGAGGATGTGCATATTGCGGCGGTGTCTAATCGGAAGCCACTTTAGTTCTGCACGACAGTGAGATACATGGTCATACTTCCGTAAACCAAAAATGAATCTTATGGCCAGATTCTGTAAAAGTTCTAACTTTAGCAATTGCTCCTCGGTCACGTCCAAGTAACATACATCGGCGTAGTCTAGGATAGGAAGAAGAAGTGATTGCGCGAGCATAATTTTGGTTTTGAAGGGGAGAAAGTATTGAAGCCGCTTGAGAGAGTGGAAACTAAAATGTAGACGTTTGCTGGTTTCACTAATGTGAGCTGTCCAGGACATGTTACAGTCCAAAGTCAGACCCAAGTTCTTCATTCTGTCGTTGTACTTGATAGGGACGCTGTCGTAAACGAGCACAGGAACAGAGCACCAATCCAGCCTGCCTCTCAACCTACTACTGCCCAAAATCATGGCTTGTGACTTCGCGGGATTCACAATCAGACCGAAAGATTTAGCCCATACTTGGACAGCAGCAAGGTCTTGATTTAAAGCTTGAATCGTCTCCGCTACCTCCGAGAGTGAAAAATGCTGGTAAATTTGAAGATCGTCAGCGTAAAGATGGAAAGGAGAAGAAATAACAGATGAGATCTTATTGATAAACACAGAAAAGAGAAGAGGAGACAGCACACCACCCTGAAGCACTCCAGCCGATAAACAAATCCAGCCAGAAGATGCATCATGATGCTTCACACACTGCACACCGCCATTGAGGTACGAGCGAAACCACTCCAACACCGGTGCAGAGATGTTCATTGTGCGAAGAGTGCCAAGGAGAAGGTCGAAGTCAACAGAGTTGAATGCACTACTGACATCTAACAAGACCATTGCTGTGAGTTTGGTGTTTTCCATAGCCCACCGGATGTCTTCCGTGATATTCAGCAGTGCACCAACAGTGCTATGGGAAGGTCGAAAACCGGATTGGAAAGGACATAACAGGGAGTTGGATGCAAGAAAGGAGAATAGTTGCTTATGTACCACGGATTCTAGGATTTTAGACAGGATCGGGAGTATGGATATAGGGCGATACTGGGAGAAGGCCGAAGGGTTTGGATTTTTGGGAAGAGGTATGACATACGCTTTCTTCCACGAAGCTGGAAAGACATTGTGAGTAAGAGAAAAGTTAATAATAAATGTGATTACTGACACAATGTCCTCCAGCACCGGAAGAAGCATGTCCAAGCTTAGACCATCACTCCCCACGGCCTTAGTCGTGATGGAGCGGATAGCCTTCGTGATGGCGTATACGGTAACTGTACTAAAGGAAAAGGATGGGCAATCAGGTGTAGGAATACTAGAGAGAAAAGAAAGGGATGCTGATTTAGTAACTATATCTGAAGTTGTAGGAGGAGAGGAAAAATGATTGTTTAGTGCATCCAGATCCACTGAACTCTGGCAGGCAACAGCACGCTTGCCCACGCCCAACGTCCCCAAGAAGCTCCAAATATGTTTCTGACTAATATTTTTAATTTTCTCGTGAATATATTTACGCTTTGCGTCTCTACACATTCTGTTACAAACGTTATGCAGTTTTTTGTAGGCAAGTAGGTTATCACGTGTGGGAGTTTTTTTATATTGACTTTTGGCTTTGTCACGTTTCGCCATTATCCTCCTAATAACAAGTGTTAGCCAAGGGGCAGGAACGTGCTTTATGCGTACAGGTCGTACTGGAGCATGTATATTGAAAACATTGGTCAGTTCAACAGAGAAATAGTCTGTCATGAAATCAATATCGTCAGACAAAAGTATAGGGACCAGTCTACGCGGTCGAGGTCCCGTCTCAAGCGGCACAAGTCCATATGCCGAAAGTTGCGCTGAAGAAGTACTTTGGATTTGACTTTGGGAGGACGAACTTTGTAAGTTAGAAAAATCAAGTCGTGGTAAGAGAAAGGTGCAGTCATCTGCCCGTGAGAATCAACAAGATTAAGATTTGAAATTATCATCAGGTCAAGAAGAGAAGGATTACAATTAGGAAAGAAATGTGTAGGGGACGACGTTTCCACATTCTTTAAATTACGAGCTCTGGCATCATCTCTCAACAAACATGTATTTAAATCGCCCATAAGGATAACGTGATGAAATAATGGGACCAGATTTTCAAGAGTGTTCTCCAAATTGTCAAAATAGTCAATTTGATCGTTAGGGCTGTACAAAGCACCCAATAGTACCTGTTCTTGTGGTGAATAATAATTTCTATGAAAATGTATTCAATAGAGTTAGTATATTGGGATGGAGAGCTACTGATGACATTGGCCGGGATGTGACCACTGAGGTAGATACCTACTCCTCCACCACCACGGCCAGTACGATCATTACGGAAAAGCTTGTAGCCAGGCAGAGAACAACTGGTTGATGGGAGCGAAGGTTTAAGCCAGGTTTCAGACACAAGGACACAGTCGACTACGCCGTTGCCAAAGGAAGAAAGAAGGTCATTGTGATGTGCTGCAATGCTTTGCGCGTTAATATGCACTAGGGATAGGAATTTAGAATTTTTGTCGAAGGTGGCTATGAGTTTACTGTCCAGAGTGTCAGAATCAGACAAAGAGGTGTTGCTGCTATGGGCACTCTCATACTCATCAGATGAGCAAGAAAAATATTCATCAGTTACAAACATAACACTATAAATAAATTATATAAAAAAAATATATATACATAAACAAAATGATATATAAAATAATAATCTAGGTATTAAAATTAAAAATTAATAAGTAAACAAATAAAATAAATTAAACAAAACACCAAAGCATTAAGCCATTCACATGCTTAAGTAGGCTGAGAAATTAACAAGTTAACAAAATAATACAATAAGAAAGCGCACTAAACAAAACAAGTAATTAAATTCTTAATTACTATAGCAACGATAAAAACTCCAGAAATAATTTTAAAACAGGTAAAAATATTGTAATTGCTGGCATCAAGAAAGCAATCAGTATGCCTTGAGAGAGAAAAAAAAAATATGAAGGAAGGTTACATTTTTTGACAGCTAGGACAACTGACATTTCTAGCAAAATAACAAAATGTTGCTGGTTGCTGCAAAAGAGTTAAAGCTAAGACAATGTAATATACTACTTTTTGGGAAAACCCACTGTTTAAGCGAAGTTAACACGGTTAAATTTGGTAGTAACAACATCAAACTTCACTTCGACTTCCCTCCTGATGCGTCCGTGGTGCGTTTGCTGGGGTACTTAGCAGTTAGTTGTTGAAGTTCAGTCATGGTGAATACCTTCATTTGTGTGTTGTCGGGGAGAAGTAAGACTATTGTGCCCTCTGAAGACCAACACTTCGTTACTCCAAAGTGACTGCGAGCCGCAACAAAAACATCCTGCCTCGATTTCGTGAGAAACTCAGTAAGAGTCAATTTGGAGCCCTTCAGTGCAGTTTTAGTTTTCCATACCGACTTGCGATACAGCATTGAAGCAAAACGGACCAGGACAGGCCTCTGACCAGACTGCTTTTTAGATCCTAATCTGTGGCAAGTTTCGAAACATTTCTGATAGATGGATTGCAACCGCATTTGGTTGGTTATAATGGCCAAGGTTTTCGAAACCAAATCCTCGTCCTTGTCCTCTTTGATGCCATGGAAAAGCAATACCTTTCTGCGAGAGTGAGTGTCCAGACGATCTAGGCCCTGAACCAGTAGCTCAATCTGCGACTTCAGCATACCAAGCGCCTTCCAAGCATAGGTCTTAAATGAAGAGAACTCTGCAGCCAAGGACCTTACTGTGGTGTTAGTCTCCTTAGCACCCGACTGCTGCAGATTCTTCTCAAATTCTGACATCCTGTTGTCAAACATTGAAGAAAGTTCCTTCAAGCCGGTCAATAGTTGAGCTGCAGTGGTGTCCATTGATAACTGGAGAGTGTATTGGTGGAGATGTTGTGGGACTCAACTTAAGCACAGGTGATGGCTAAATTACAACATGTATCTAGTTTTAATAACTTTAAAATAATAAAATATGAAGAGCTGTTTATTTTATGACTTGACACTTGACTTGACTTTTCGTGGCTACCCACCAAAAATCATCTCTTTATCTGCTTGCCCTTTTTCAGATTCTTTGATCATTGGTGTGGTGACTGTTTTACAGCTGCTCATACCAAACCGAGCTAACACTTTCTCGGTGTAGTGTTGCTGCGTTATAGTAATTGAGCCATCATCTTTGTATTGTAGTTGCAAACCCAGATAATAGTCTGCTGGCTTTGTAGTTTTCTTAAACTTTCTCTTTAGCTCAGCCATAAACTTATCTGCATCTTTTTGGTTTGTTGCAGCTACCAATCCATCATCTACGTATAATACCAAGATGATTTTGTTTTGTGCTAGTTTTCTTACAAACTTGCAAGGATCTGTCTGGCTTTGTTGAAATCCTATCGACTTCAAATAATCAACAATGCATTTGTTCCAGCATCTTGGTGATTGTTTTAACCCGTATAGGCTGCGCTTCAACTTGCACACTCGATTAGTGCCGTCATTGATACCTTCTGGTTGTTTCATGTATATCTCTTCTTTCAGACATCCATTTAAAAACGCAGTTGACACATCGAATTGCGTCAGTGTTAAACCTTTGTTTGCCGAAATGCTTATGACTGACCTTATCGTTGTCATGTTTGCAACAGGGCTAAAGGTCTAATCATAGTCCACTCCGTGTTGTTGCGATAAACCTCGAGCAACAAGTCTTGCTTTGTATTTGTCAATCGTACCATCAGCGTTAGTTTTAACTTTGTAGAGCCACTTGCACGATATAGCTTTGCGATCCTTAGGTAGATCAACTAAAGTCCAAGTTTTATTTTCTTCCAAAGACTTTAACTCATTTTTCATAGCTCTCATCCATTGCTCCTTGTTTTGACTTTTAGATGCTTCGTTATAGGTTGTAGGTTCATCCATTTCTGTCCCATTGTCTAAAGACAGACAGTATAACATAGTCACCAAGTCTTGCAGGTGGTTGTAGCTGAGCTCGGTCTCGAAGAGTTCTCCTACCTTCATTCTCTATTTCGCTATCTTAATAACATCATCCATTTGTTCTACGCGCTCTGGTAACGTCTGATCATTCTCAATGTCATCATGAATTTCTGAAGATGTATGAGTTATAGTCTCAAACGATTCTGGAGGTACACATTCCTGAAAAGTTTCTATGCTTTCACTTTCTTCCTCCCTTACATCTTCAATCGTTTGACTATTGTCCTCCCTTACAACTGGATTTGCTGGTATTCGTAGACTTATTTCATTTTCAGCCTCAGTCTCAGAAGATTTTGTCGATTCTTCACTCTCTTTAGCATTAGTGTCATCGATCGCTGACTAGAAATACTACGTCTCTTAAACGTACCAGTAAACATCCATTTTTATTCATGTTCAGAAGACGATATCCATCATCACCATTGTAGCCGATTAGGATATATTTTTCGGTTATCTTGTCTCACTTCTTACGCTTCTGCTTGGGTACATGGACGTAACGAGGACTACCGATAATCTTCAAATGACTAGTCTTTGACTTCTTGTTGTACCACAATTCATATGGTGATTTACCATCTACAGGAGTGCATCCTGTTCTGTTGAGTACATATGCTGATGTACTTATGAACTCTGCCCAACATGCGGTTGGCAACTCTTCGTCGATCGCTTTTTGGCTACGCATTCAATCATTGCGCGAGCGGCTTCTACAAGTGTCCTATTCTTATCCTTGGTTTGTACACCGGTTTTCATGGTGTCGCCATCTTTGAGGTCCCGGGTTCGATCCCCGGTCGGGTCAATTTAGAAATTATTGTTTTTCTAAATTGTCTCGGGTCTGGGTGTTTTCTATGTATAATAAGTATGTATTTAAGTATTTTAAGTATGTTTATCCGTTGTCTAGTAACCATTTAACGAGTTTCTTCGAAGCTTCTCTTGGGCTAGATAATTGGTGTGATTGTAGGAAAGATTTATTTATTTATTTATTTATTTATTTATTCTCTCTCTCGCTGCAGCCATTTTGCTGTGGCGTATATTATTATTATTATTATTATTATTATTGACAGGCAGGCAGTTAAAACAACTGATGAAATCCTGTATCCCGTTAGCTCTTATTCGTAAATTCACTTTCTTCCAGTTTTAAATACTTGTCTAATCTATTTTTAAATTGATTTGTGTTCTGTGCGGAAACCACTTTAGCTGGCAACTTGTTCCAAGCATCGACGACTCTGTTACTAAAGAAGTGCTTGTGCGGATTGTTCCGCGATAGTGGCTTTGACAACTTGTATGTGGCATTATTAATCTTTGCTTGATGCCATACTTTTGTAGTGTAGATCTAACTTTCTCATTATCGAATTCTCCGCCATTATCACTTAACATTTCTTTAATGACATGACCTTGCTCTCTTCTAACATTAGTTGAAGCTTTGAGCAGACTTCAGACTTCTGTTTCATGAAGTACATAGCGGTATTTGCTGTAATCATCTTTAAATAGAACGAAGTAGCGGTATCTCTTTTATGGAAAATGGGAATGGACCACAAACATCTGAGTTTATTATTTCGCCTGGTGTCTCCGCTCTAACTCTAGTTCCGAAAGGTTTTCTGTGCATCTTCCTGAAGCTACATCCTTCGCAGAACTCTTTACTGTTATGCGGTACTTTTATTCCGAGTTCACTTTCAATGACTTTCTTTACATGAGCTTTGCTTTGGTGAGCCAATCTCTCATGATAGATCTGTAGCGAATCTTGACTTGTTAGCACATTGAGTTCCAAGGGTATTGGTGGCCTTACATTGTTCACATTTAGTCTGAATAAGCCACCCCTTTTATTTCGTTCACCTGTAACCTTAACTATGCCATTCGCTTTTGGTGTGCAAAGTCTTAGACTCGAAGACGCTATTCTGTAATCTGTCCTGTGATGCCAATAGTGAGAACAGATTCTTCTGTAGTGATGGTACACACCATACATCGCATAAGGTTATGATGCCTCTATGGTTTCCAACTTTGGCTTCCCGTTTTATGTCACCTTTACAGTGGCCTCAAATTTCTTACCATTAGCTGTTGTTACTGTATGTGCTTTGCCAAATCTTTTAAACGTATGGAACAAATTTCTCCTGAACGTGACGTGACTTGCAGCTCCACTGTCTAGATACCAACAATCTCTGTCAGGGTATAAGCATGTATCAACCATCATCAGGTCTGTGTTGTTTACTATGTTTGAATTCGAACTTGGCTTAGGTGGTCTTCCATCACTCAACCACTTGGCGCATTTTCTTACTATGTCCTTTTTGTAAACAGTAATTGCACTTTACCTTTTTACTCTTGTTCTTATAGTTTTTTCCTTGTAAGAAGCTTTTATTGCCAGAGATTGGGTATTCTCGCTTGTGGATGCTGTAGGTATTGTCTCTACGTTGCGTTCAAACGCACAGAGTTGTGAGGTTAGTCTCTCTATTGTCCTCTCCTTTTTAGACATCAATAGCCATTTGGATTTGAATGTGAGGTATTCTTCAGGCAAAGTATCTAAGATCTTGCATATCAGAATCACCTCTGGCAACTCTTGGTTTCTTTCTGAGCTTTGTGATCTTCTTGTTCAAGTTAAATCAAATGTTTTTTTAACTTTGACAGGTGTATCGCCATAATAACGTCCAGCTTCTTCTTGTACTCGAAGAACTTAAGACAATTTTCGTAGACTAAAACATCTCTATCTCCGTCAAACAACCGTTTGAGTTCATCCCACACTTCTTTAAAAGACTCAAAACGCATAATTCTTTGGACAATTTTGTCGGTCATGTTGCTTGTGAGAATAATTAAAATAGAACTATCAAGTTCTTGAAACTCCTTCATAGCACAATTATCAACGGTGGGTTTCATTACTGATAATATCATATCTACCTTCTAATATTTCTAGGGCTTTGGGAATTCCCTTCAACAACATAGGTACCTTATACTTCCAAACCGACCAGTTTGTGCCATCCAAGTTTCCGATTTTGAATCGCGTAATCTCTGGTTTGGATGCCATGACTACACTTGAAATTTTCGTTATTTTATTGTATTCTTCATACGCTCTGCTACCATGTTACAAGGATTTAAATATCCGTGAAATCAAAAACGTTTGTTTTCAGGTAATTGACATCGTATATTTATTTTTGGTTACTATGACTCTTAGAGCATTCAACCAACTATGACTACACAAAAACATAGATAAAAGGTCTAGGACCTTTTTTAACAAGAACGATGGGCCATTATGAAGTTTGGGTTACCGTGGCTTTGGCAGGTACTTTGATCTAAATTAATCAAGTAATAAAGTGTGATTTTTTGGTATTTCCTTTAGAATAAGTATTATTAAGAATCACGTCCTTCATTGCCAGACACTTAACTCGTGGCAACCCCTTGCCAGGCACCCTTAATGGTAATGAAATTATAATAATTCTACTTACTTTAATCATTAATAAAGATATACATTACAAGTTATTATAAAGTATAAAAATATTGAGGAGCTCGCTGGCGCAGCGGCTAGCGCGTTCGGCTTGCGAGCTTGCCCGTTAAGCAACTTTCGCAATGCCTGGTCGCTGGATGGGTGACCAAATTTAAAACATCTCGAGCTCCTCCGTGCTTCGGAAGGCACGTTAAGCCGTTGGTCCCGGTTGTTGTCGTAAGATGACAGTCGTTAAACCCACCAACCCGCATTGGGCCAGCGTGGTGGGTTATGGCCCAATATCCCCTCGTGCATTGTCCACGTGGGAGGCCTGTGCCCAGCAGTGGGACATTTATAGGCTGATAATGATGAAATGAATAATGATAAAAATATTGATTGATGACATGCCAGATTATAATAGGATTATTTTATTAAGTAGTGTATAAACGTGCTTGACTGGCAAAAGGTTGGAACTATCAAAAATGTCTGGCTAGTGAGGAAACATCATCTAATTATTACCCAAGTATTCTAAATAAAAATCAGCTTTTATACTATAACGTAAGTAGAATTATTATAATTTCATGAACATTAAGGGTCTCTGGCAAGGGGTTGTCACGATGTTAAGTGTCTGGCAATGTATGACGCGATTTTTTATAATATTCTGATGGTAATACCAAAAAATCACACTTTATTATTTGATAAATTTGGATCGGTACTTTAGTACCGTCTACCTGCCAAAGCCACGATAACCCAAATTTCATAATGGTCCATCGTTCTTACCTGTGTTGGGAGCACGCGCTGACAAACTTTCAGCTTTTATAAAATAACGAAGGTCTGGGGTTCACGGGCTCTTAGACTATAAAGACTTTTTCGTTTTTGTAGGCTCATTGTCATATGACAAACAAAAATGGAATAAAAAACTATTTTCCCTAGTGGAAGAAATGCTATTATTTCTTCGCTCTGGTCGAGATTCTATTTTGAACTACATTACCGCATGTGCAATACATTACGATGCTGAAATCGGTGTAGAGCCACTTTACGATCAAAATGTGTTATAAAACTCCTTTATAACTCTAGGCAAAGCAACAGATAGATTGAATAAGTATTATTCATTATACTTAGGCGTAAAACTACTTTAAAAAAATCTATTCCATTTTTACGCCATAACGTGTTTGGGCTAGCAATATGGTTTGTTCTCACGTCAGACGTCGGGAAGATGACATCCGAACATTTGTAATAGTACAATGGACCCTTTTAGGGCTCTGTGGGGGCACGGCGGGTGGTGTAAGCAAGCTTTTAAAGGAACCGAGAATATTTCAATACTTACTTTAATATTGGTGTTAGGTTGCTCTTCTACTAGAGCTGTACGAGGTAGCTGAGCGGTGCGTGGGCAAAAATCCACCAATTGGATTATTTATATACATACATAGACACTCACGACTATCATACCTTAAGAGGGTTTACGCATGTCAGATTCCCATACAAACTTCCAAGTCGAAATTTTTAAAAACCAATAAGCCCATTTTAATGAAACTTTGCATGCTAAACTAAAATACAGGGATCTAAATAGTTTGTTGAAATCATTTTTAAAAACGTTTATTTAATAATGTTTTATATTTTAGCGTTTTATTAACGCTTAAATATACTTAAGTAAAATTTTAAACACTGAAAAAAGACGACAACCTCAGGCGGGAATCGAACCACGCACCTTCCGCATTCCGGGCGGCTGCCTTAACCACATGGCTACCGAGGTCTGGCTTTTTAAATTTTACTTAAGTATATTTAAGCGTTAATAAAACGCTAAAATATAAAACATTAATCTATAAACGCAGCTTCATCTTAACCGAATGTTAAAATATTTGTAAAAATATTTCTTTCGTATCTCAGAGGTGAAAACTTCTAAGATTTGATGAAGCAATGTTGACTAAAAACAAGCATCAAGCACTGACAAATTTCGACGGTTGAAAGCCAGACCTCGGTAGCCAAGTGGTTAAGGTAGCCGCCCGGAATACGGAAGGTGCGTGGTTCGATTCCCGCCTGAGGTTGTCGTCTTTTTTCAGTGTTTAAAAAAAATTTTACTTAACGTTTATTTAGCTGGGTTATTGCGATTTAAAGTCCACCATAGAAAGTTTAAAATCGCGTACGCAGACGTATTCTTCCACTGAATTCGTTATTTTTCTTGGTATTTCTTTAATTTAAGATATTATGATCTTTAAAAGAAATTGATCCTTATGAATGACTCTTTCGGTTGGTATCATAAAATACAGGATGTTTTTTTTCACATTTCACTGGTTCGATTTTAAAAATCGTTAAATTCAGTTTTTTATTATTTTTGAAAATAAAGGAATGTTTCTTTTCAGTATAATTTGCCAACATCAATATTAAGGGTACTTTTCCTCTAACCACGGTCTTTTTTTTCCACCCTATATATTCTTTGGCTACGGTGCGGGTTTACCTATGTGATGGTGCGGTGTGACAAAGTTACATCGCAACGGCGCTGGTATTCTGGCAGCGCCTGTACGAGGTGACGTTCCTCAGCTAAATCAATAAATAAGAATTGGATTTATTTATTTTAACTGCCTCGCTTGGACCGATTATTACCTCGCCCACCGCTAAGCTACCACATCGCTTGCACAGATTCGGTGGAAATGCACCCTTACAGGGGCGGTTCCCAATATTATCTATGCCTCAACGAACGTGCGAGTTGGATGAGAATAGCCGCGGATCATGCTCGGTGGCGTATTGCTTTTCATCTACAGCTGATTTAAGTTTATCCAGGTCTTCTGCCTTTATAGACAATAATGACAAGTCTGATAGCTGTTCCTGTCCTATAGAAGTCCTAAGATTTACGACGTATTATCACACACGTTCAGGCTTCTTTAGCCGGGGGCCCCGCATCATAGAGACGGCTGTGATACGGCGGTAGCTACGCTCCTGGTGATCTTGTAGAGGCCTATGTCTAGCAGTGGATAAGTATAGGCTGATGATGATAATCATGATGATGATGAACGTAGGTAGATAGATATTTTCTTGTATGTATACCTAGTATGGACAGGAACGGAGGAACTTAATCGCGCCTTGATTTTCCATGTTTTGGGGGTATATTATTAAGAATTTGTTCCCGTTTGTTGTAAGACAGATTATTAGGACCTACTTACGTTTAAAGTCAATTATCGCCGCATTCTCCCCATATTATAAGAATTATGTCAAAAATCCTAAGCTACCTAGCTCCTAATCCTAAAAAATAAGAAAGAAGTACCTACTTACTTGGGTGTTGTTGGAATATACGAAAATACTCTATTAAATTATATCTATTGATTATACCATACGACTACTTTGTTCAATTTTCACCATTTTTCTATTAGTCACTCAATTGACTTTCATTATAAAACCGTTGAGCCAACGGACGGACCGACACTCACTTTAATAAAAGCATTCATTCAGACAACTACGAAGTTTTACTTTGCCGTCACTGCGTCCCTGCCAACAGGTGTTTATCAATATAACAACATTAAGTTAATAATAAGTGTAATGTATATAACTAACAATAATCATATGCCTACTATTAATAGGTAGTATACCTAAGTATAAATAAATTGAATGCGACAGTTTAAAGTGTAATTAGGTACCTAACTAACCTGCCGGAGTTAAAACATCTACTGTCACGACAACGGCACAATACACATACAACGGTTATCATCCACAGCTAAATCTCACAAGCATTTTCCGCTTCATAATCTGTGTAAATACGTCGTTCGACCGCGCATGATGAACACAGCGACATCCATTTCTCTCCCATTTCCCGCCAGAGCACAAACAGAATGAACGTTAAAAACAAATGTGTCATTTTCGTCTTTTATTTCGCGACAGTGTTTTGTTCAAAAATGTTTTACAGTGATTTGAATGTTAACGACATTTTGCGTACGGACCTTATGCCCACATCGTTGATCGGGGAGATGCGTGGTGACAGTTTGAGCGTTGAAAGCAGGATGAATGACAATTCAATGGAATTATCTAATGGTGATGATACTGTTGGAAATGGATCTATACACGCTGCGTTGTCGACACTCGCTTATCACAGGTGCGTACCGTAGGGGACTGGTGTTATTTTCTCTGCTCATTAACTTAATTAGTCAACACTGAAAAAAAAATTGGTTGCCTGTAAAGTCGGTATACGGGCGAAAGTTTTACGTGACAACGACTTTGAGTGGTAAAATAATTTTAATGTGAATATTCATTCGTATAGTAGGAAGAAGGATGAAATAATAGTAACAATTTAAAACATTTATTTAAACAAAGAATTATATTTAAAACATAGTTGAGTGGGAGAGAGACGCAAGGCATTCGGCGGGCCTCTCTCTCGTTCGGTGACTCATCGTAACGTTACCGAGCGTTACACTTTTTCATAAGTGACTCCCAGCCGCAACCTAATTTAAGACGTTGTCACGTCAAAAAATTGTGTAAGAAGTCTTAATTTTTTTATTTACTACTGGTTAGCATTTAGCCTTCATCTCACATGATGGTAAGTGACGATAAGGCCACGGAGCAAATTTAATGAGGAGGTAGCATAATTATTATGACGATTTTTCTATGTAAGCGTCGCGTGACAAAATTCGCGGCAGAGAGGTAAGCGTAACGTTACTCTCCTTCTACCAGCGGTCGCTTAGCAAAACTACAAGCAAGCAGATGTTACTAAGTTGGGTACACTACATAAATACGAAAAACTTAATTCTGAAACTCATAATAAAAAATAATCCGGAATTACAAAACCCCGTACGTTTACAATTACGAAAATCAAAAAAAATGCGAATTTCAATAATTCTAATAACTAAAATTCCGACTCAATAAACCGAAGTCTCAAAAATTCGAATTCCGAATTAATCCACCTGCTCCTCAGCTCGCGGGCCGCGTCGCCCCTCCGCGCCTACGCGGGCTCAAATTACACTCTAGCGTAAGGCAGACAAGACTACGTGGAGTCGGTTCTGCAGCAATTCGTTTCTGCCACTGACTGCCAATTACTGAAAACACAACATAATAGGTGGGAAAAAGTTTCTTCGCATTTTTTAACAAAGTTCAAAACATTTTTTTAATAAAGTTTATTTACATTTATCTAAAGTATGTAGGTGACATTTTGTTTGATAACTTTTTACCATCTTGTTGGTAGGGACATGATCCCATTACTATAGAAATATTGGTGCTTCTGATCAAAATATCGCGACAAATGGTTTTGGCAGTCCTGTCGTGATGTTAACCTGACACTGGCTAAAGAATTCTGAAGAGACCGTAACAGGTGGAATTCTGAAGGTACATGGTCAGGACTCTAAGGCGGATGAATTAACTCCCTCCCAGCCAAACTATCTTAATTTTTGCTGAGTGGCTAAAGATGTGCGAGGTCTAGCGTTATCATGATGAAAAACATAACCCCTTCGGTTGATTATTTCCGGCCGCTTTCTCTCAACTTCTTGCTTTAATCTCATCAGTTGATCGCAGTACAGTTAAGAATCGATGGTCCTGCCAGGTGGTAACAGTTCATAATGAATAATGCCCTTCCAATCCCACCACACACACAGCATCACCTTGTTGCGAGTTAACCCGGGTTTCGCCACAGCCACAGTTTTTTCGCGGCTTGCGTTCATTGAGTTAATATGTACTCTCAATGCTTGCGTTGCATTTTTATTTTTTTGTAGTAAAATTTAAAAATGTATCGAATTCATTAGATTCACTTATCTTGAGAGTAAGAAAAACAAATGAAAATTACACATTTTCCTAATTTGAATTTGGAATTATCTTCTTTAAAATTTAAACTTTTAATGATACCAAAATCAGCCAGATACAAATAGTATCTATAGCCAAAGGGATTTTATTACAAGTTGATACATACCATAAGCGAAAAGTCTTTTCCCCCAACCTAATATTAACTTTTAAAGACAATATTTAAAATCAATTCAAGGTTAAACTGCTGTTTTTATAATCATAATATTATGATTCTGATTATTAATGCATTAATCATGTATGCAAGCAAGGATGGACAAGCTGCCAGTTGTTGCCACGGCAAAAAAGGAATTGCAATATTAAGCAGCAATGAATTTTCGGAAATGATAATCGGAATTCCGTTTTCGGACTAATAACATTTCGGGTTTTTGTTTGTTCGGACTTATGAAAATCGGAAAATTGAAAAATCGTATTTATGATATTCGAAATATTGACGTTCGTGATTTTAAATACCTAAACGTGATTTTAATTTTAGGAAATATAAAATTCGGAGTTTTGAAATTCGGCTGCCGCCGCGTTGCTGCCGCGACATTGCTGCGTAGCTCGGAATGTAATCTCATATAAATGTCGCAGGGATATGATAAAAACAGAAATTTGGTCAGTTCCCTAAGTGATTAGATCAAATAACGGAGGATGTTAAAATATCAACACGATTTTATCATTTCCCTAAACAAATCTAGGGATTTGAGGAAATACCAGAACTGGTTCCGTGAAATCACCAAAAATATGTGACCTACAGGAGTAGGGCAGCTAGTATTTCTGTTGTCTAATAAAAAAAAATAACTCGAAATTCAAGACTACGCTACGCTGCGCTTCGTGATTGTGTTTAATTTCTAACCTATCACGTGACCTAAGAGTGGGGCAATTTATGTTCTAGTGGTGATTTTTGAGATCAATGTTACAGTACTACACTTATTAATTATTATAATTATGCATGTATTTACAAATAAACGACGTTTAAAATACAATAGAAAAGCTTTTTTGTCATTTCACGGAATCAGTTCTGGTATTTGTTCAAATCCCTAGATTTGTTTAGGGTAATGATAAAATCGTGTTGTTATTTTAACATCCTCCGTTATTTTATCAAATCTCTTAGGAAATTGATCAAATCTCCGTTATTAACATATCACTGCGACATAAACTTATAGAGAAGTAATGGGAACCAGTAGTGTTGCTGCAGCACTGCTGCGTGCAGCGGAGTTTGGAATCATACCTTAATAGTGTTCGTTTGTGACTAGGTGCAGGCCCTTTCTATTCAACAACTATGTTTACTCTTCTCCGCAACAGATGGCGTGCGGCCTGTTCTACATTGGTAATAATTAATATTAAAAGCAATGTAACGATATTTTTATAATTACCAACCACCAACCAAACCAAGTACACATAGATGTACCCCCTGCTGGGAATCAAACCAGGGACCTCTGTCACTAAAGTCGAATATAATGCTATACCTATGTAGGTCTGTATACTTAAGAAGAATGGCACATAATAAGAATACTCCTACCTACATACACCTGTAGAATCGACGTTCTTCTCAACTAATTTTTACTGCTGTGCTTTCAGAAACGTAAATTAGCTTATCATCAAGGTAGTACTTACCATTTAATAGGTTTATTAGAATAAAAACTTTACTTATGTAAGTACCAATACCAAATCGACGGCGAAGTGACAATACCTGGTATAGATACCAGGTATTGTCACTTCGATAGTTAATGATACTTATAATAGGAAAGTAATGTTTCGAAATATGTTAGATCTAACATTTTTCGAAACATTACTTTCCTATAAATATCAGATCGATTTCTGCATATTTTGATGACACCACTTAGTTACCTGTATTTTTGACGTAAACTGGAAAAAATCATTGTTCTTTGTTGAAAAAAAAAAACAAAACGTTTTTTTCTCTTTGTGTAAAATGTTGTCTATGTTAGTTAGCAGGTAATGTCACTTCGCCGTCGATATCACCCTATAGAACAGAACGTCACGAGCTGAGCATGATTTTTCCACATGGACAACTGCACATAAGGAGATTGAGCCTATACCCATCACACTGGCCTAAAGCGGGTTTGTAGGCTTAAGAGAAAACACTACGGCGAAGTGGCATGCAAAATTCTCATACAAAACACAGAAAAACGACGTTTCGTAGCCCCTGTTTCCTCCTTCGCAACTGGACCAATTTTTATTACTTTTTCAGCATCGGTTAAAGAAAGAGATTTTCTATGTCTGTATGTTTGATTTTTTTTTAACCAGTCACATAATGTTTCTGAAGATGTTTTAAAACGGAGTGATTTCACTAAATTTTGAATGCTCCTGGTTATTAAATAAATTACTTAATGCAAAAAAATCAAACATACAGACATAAAAAATCTCTTTCATTAACCGATGCTGACAAAGTAATAAAAATTGGTCCAGTTCTGAAGGAGGAAACAGGGGACTACGAAACGTCGTTTTTCTGTGTTTTGTATGAGAATTTTGCATGCCACATCGACGTAGTGTTTCCTCTTAACGACGACTGCCACGACTGCTACGACAACAAGCGGGACTAGCTTCTCTACGTGTTTTCTGAAGCACTGAAAAGGTGGCACCTTTTTATAATTTACTAGCGGCCCGCCCGCGCCTTTGTCCACGCTCACTTAGAAAGACTTTTAAGTTCAGCCATTTAAAAAAATATATCTACAAAATATAAACAAAAACCATCCTTAGTTAACACTCTATCTTTTAGTGAAACACGCATAAAAATCCATTTCGTGGTTTAGGAGAATAGTGCGGTGGCACAGACAGAGGAAAACGGCGACTTTACATTTTAATATAATGTAATGATGGTATTTTTGTAGGGAAATGATGAACGAATACCACTGCCGAAACTACGTAGCGGAGCAAATATTGGACGAAATTGGGAAGAATTCGTTGCAAAATCGTATCGGCGAGCCGTTGGAGGCGACGGACGGACGGCTCAGCCAGCTGCCGGGGCGTTCGCAGGACATCAGGAATAACAACCTTTATGATATCGGCTCTGCCAATTATCAGGACTGGTTGAACAAGTAGGTGCCAAATTACTTTCGGCCTTATTTTACGGTAAACATTGTGTTCACACAAACGTTATATTCTGTAATAATAAAAATCAATTGCCGAAATGTTTATACGCGCATCACTTCAGAACGGCTGCACCTATTTGGGTAATTCTATTTTTGTTGTATTCGTGATTGTCAGGACTATGTTCGTGTAAAATTAAACTTTTGGAATCTCGAATTGAATACATCGTGTTCATGCAGATAAAGTCGCGGGAAGGCCACTAGTTTTGAATAAAAAGACAAAACAATGTTGAAGTAAATAATTCTTAAATAGTGTTATAAGTTAGACTCTAGGCTAGATGCCAGGAATGTCAGAAATTGTGGTTGAATTACCATAGCTCTGTTATTAACGTGAACCCACACCTCAAACAAGTTTATACATTTTTCTAAAATAACTAAGTAGAAAACTTAAAGTTTACACTAATTAAATGCATCGAATCTTAATGAATCTACTGCTTATTAGCAGTACCTACACACATTTGCTTAAAAAAGTAGTTTAACGCTTACTTGTCTATTATTCTTTACTCTTAACTATTATTACTTATCGAGATCTAAGTTAAAAAAACGACCGTTGTCTTTTACGAAATAAGATCAAATTTCAAAGTAAACTACTAAAGTGTTAAATTCTCTTAAGCGACGGTTGCCAATCTTAACAATTTGTACAAATCACGGCACTCGAACTCACATTAATTAATTTCCCATTTGTTTTCTCGTGTTCGCAGAATCGCAGCAATCAACGCTAACTACAGACAGTTTCACGCGTCTCCCACCGTGAATGGAGCCAACAACTCTTCACAGCTGTTCGGTAACGAGACGAGCCAACAACCCCGCGACAGATATGAGGTCTACGAGTCTGGGGAACACACGGCCTTCGCTGAGCAAGACGCTTACCCTGAGGTATCCAAGTACAGTAAGTAGATGTTGACGATGGCCTAGAAACCGCCCAGAACCCTTAATCCGCTAAAAATGTCCTGAACATTAGAATAATTTGATAGATTCCGTCAGGACATTAAAATAATTTGATAGGTTCCGTTTTTGACAGAATCATTCAACCAACAATCGTTCAATTAACTTCATAGCATAGGTACTTACATAGGTACTCTAAAACTTTGGGAAAACCTTCATCAACTTACGTATTGGCTTTAAAACGGCTATTGTGTCAAATAAAAAGGTAATTGATAGTAAAAATACATGAAACTGACATTCTCCCAATTACCCCACACTGTACAGGACGTTTTTAAGCATATTGTTCCTTTCGAAGCATAGTACCAGAAACGCAACGCTTATGACCACGTTTTCAACAGCGTAGTACCAGATATGCAGACGATGTTAACTCACTATAGAGTTTATTACCAGGCACTTATAATGTCCCGACCACAGCTTTCCATTTGCTACGTGGTCACCACTTTACCGTTACGTTACCAATATTCTTAATTCCCGTTTATCCGGTCTGATTCCTAACAAACTGCCTCTTTACTCTTGATGCCGATACTCTTAAATTACGACACAAGCGTTAATTTGGATTCATATTGCGCGGATATTGTGAGAACTAAATGCAAAACTCAATGCCATTTGGTTCACCCAATATAAATCCAAAATAGCGCTGGCGTCGTAACTCAAAATTACGAAACTTGACAATACCAATCTCAATCGATCGGGATCTGCCCTCTTACTTTTAAAACCGATCGCTATTGGATCGGATTGGTATTGTGAATTTTCGTATTTTTATGTTACGACACCAGCGCTAATTTGGATTCATATTGGGTGAACTAAATGTCATTGAGTTTTGTATTTTTTTCACTAAATATCTACTCAATACAAATCCATATTAGCTCTGGTGTCGTAACTTAGGAGTACGAAAATTCACAATACCAATCCAATCCAATAGCGATCGGTTTCAAGAGTAAGGGGGCTGGCCAGAGTATGTTCGCTAAGGTCTTCCTCTTGCAATTCTCCATTACCATTATATTTTTCCAGGTGGTGGTTATGAGTACTCCATGCCCCCTCCCCCGCCGCCTCTTTACCACCACCCCTCGTCCCAGGAGCACGAGCAGCTGGAGTATGTCGAGAAGGACGCCCACGGGCTCGGCATCTCAGAGCTGTTCGATATATCGCTGACAGGGATAGCGTTCTTGTCCTTTGGCATGTTCGCACTGCAAGTGCTCATGTGTATAACTATGGTAAGTCATCAGATAATCCTGTGTGTTGTTCAAGCTGGAGTATGTCGTCGAGAAGGACTTCCACGGGCTCATCGCCGCGACCATCATGATGATAATGATAAAGTCATCAGGAACCTCATGATCATACATTTATGAATCATGGTAGAAAAACATTGAACAATCCAAACATTACCTTATAACACTATATATGCGTGGTGTTTATTTCTGTTACATTGTTTTTACAAATAACGAAGGTCGGAGTTTTATTATAAAATTTGAGGTATTTCCGGGATAATCACGCTTTATCTTTCACGTCTCTCACGCTATGCTCCAAGAGAAATTAGTAGATTTACCGTACCTTTCTTGTTGTAGCTTGATAATATTTTTTTTTACCTATCCCAGTTAACCCGCCTGTGTGATCTACTGGCTAAGCCACCGGTCTCAGACCCAGAGGTCCCGGGTTTGATTCCCAGCGGGGGGTACATTTTTGTGTACTTGGATAAAAACAAGTTAACCGCATTGTTGTATTCCGATAGTTTAGAGATAAGATAGCCAGTTCGTAAATGGTTGAGAATTCCAGGTGAAGCGCGCTTTCACCTCCGGCTTTATCGTCACTTACCATCAGGTGAGATGAAGGCCAAGCGCTTACCCGTTGTTGAATACTAAAAAAAGTTCTAAGTATAACGTTCTCTTCAGCAAAGAACTCAAATTTAACTTGCGTTTTTAATATTTTGTCGAAATCACTCATCCATGAACTATGCATTCGCAGCGGCCAGCATTATTATGTTTACAATCCGTTAAACTCCCCGCAGAGATAGGCAGAGCCCACAGCTTACCTTTGCTACAAACCTGACACAGTTATTCTTCTTCTTCTTCTTTCTCATAAAATTACTGTGAGTGGTGTGAATGTTATGAATGTTATATACAACATACATACGTATAATCACGACCATTATCCCTGAATGGTTAGTCAGAGACTAGGCAATGAGGACCGCAAAAGCAGTCCTCTGCCATAATCCACTTTTCACCAAATAGCGACTCACACACATATGATGTTGGATGTATGTGCAATCTTTAGTCTGTTAGTCGCCTTTTACGACACCCAAGGAAAGAGGGGAGGAATAGAGGGGGTGGTAGTATACGTTCACCACTACGCGATACGGTTATAAACCATTTTAACCTTATCGTATTAGCCGCGATACTGAACTCGTACGCTTCTGGACAATGACTTAGCACCGAATTTATCATCATTATCAGCCTATAAACGTCCCACTGCTGGGCACAGGCCTTCCCTCATGGATAATGGCTTACCACGAAGGCCCAATGCGGGTTGGTGGGTAACCACCATATTAATTAATCCAATCTATCTCTTCCAGCATCCCCAGCAATCCCAAGTCATGCAAATGGTTGATAACGGAGGTGACACTATGAACGTTGACGACGTGTTCCGCTTTAAGAGAGAGGCCGACCCGACGCGGAGGCCCGTGGCTACAATCAACACGCTCGCTCGCTACGCTCTGATCGCTCTGAAGCCGCGCTCCACCCAGTGCTTGTATCGGGTGCTTTGTCTTGGCAACAAGAAGGCGAGGGAGTTGAGGGGCAAGGAGCGCTACTGGCTCCCCGTGTGGCAGTAAGTATTCTGGAGGATCTTTTCACTTTTTATCCCAGTGAATCCGCTTATGGATACTCCCCAGAAGGAAGACATAGTTATATGGGGATCCATCCGTCACCCTTTTCACACTGAAATGATAAGAGGAAGGGAAGCTAACCGCTTCAAGAGAGGCCGACGCGAAGCGGGTGCCCGTCGCTACAGACAATACGCACGCTCGCTACTCTTGATCGCTCTGAAGCCGCGCTCCACCCAGTGCTTGTATCGGGTGCTTTGTCTTTGCAACAAGAAGGCGAGGGAGTTGAGGGGCAAGGAGCGCTACTGGCTCCCCGTGTGGCAGTAAGTATTCTGGAAGACCTTTTTTATGTTTATCCCAGTGAATCCGCCTTATAGAAACTCCCCAGAAGAGAGACAGAGTTATATGGGGCTCCATCCGGCCCCCTTTTCACACTGAAATTATAAGAGGGAAGGAAGATTACCGCTTCAAGAGAGGCCGACCCGAAGCGGGGGGCCGGCCCGTCGTTACAATCAAAACGCTCGCTCACTACGCTGTGATCGCTTTGAAGCCGCGCTCCACGTAGTGCTTGTGTCGGGTGCTTTGTCTTGGCAACATGCAGGCGAGGCAGCTGAGAGGCAAGGAGCTACTGGCTCCCCGTATGGCAGTAAGTGTTATGGAGCTAGCCGAGGGTCAATACATTTAGGTCAAATATTTGTAGTTTCGTAGCTGTTTTTTTTCGCAATTTCGGAGTTTTGTCCATACAATTTTTTTTTGCACTTAAAAGGGTGTGCCAGTTGCGGGATTATATACTTATTACCAAACAGCCCGTATAGGCTGATAAAATCATGACGACCTCGGTGGTCGAGTAGTCAGCACGCTGGATCTGTCGTCGCCATCTTTGACGTGCCGGGTTCTATTGGCGGTCGGATAAAGGAGAATCGGCACTTTCCATAGAAAAAATGCTAAACTTGTATACAATAGAATTTGGTCATAAAGTAAAGCTAATATTATTTGCTACCTAAACCAAGTTTTGTCTTAATTTTATCGAATTGCGGATAAGAGTATTTAATTATTAATATTTTTTAATATGGAAACACTGAGTCTAGAAAAGGCAGACATGTTACTTTATAAATGTCTAATGTAGCTGCATAAACCATATTTTTTTTGGCTTTTAAAAAAGTGAAATGTCAACAATGCCGCCACGTCATATTTGATTTGACAGCTTGCGACTGTACAACTGTCATTATTTGATGACAGATATTGCCAATATTGCCATATAATAAATAACTTACAGATTAAAAAATTTAAAAAGTATACAACTTAAGCATAAAACGCCGGGTCTCCCTTAGAAATAACTGTTTTTCTAAATTGTCGTGAGTTAAACATACCTACATACTTACATATAACCACGACTATATTATCCTTTAAGGGTTAGTCAGAGACCAGGTAATGAGGACCGCAAAAGCAGTCCTGTGCCATAGTCCACTTTTCACCAAATAGCGACTCACAGATGTGCTCAGCGTGACAGGTGGGTGAGTTAGAAACATAATTAAAAATTATCGATAGATGCCGACAGGTGTAAACCAATAACTTGGTGGCGGAAGGGTCACGCAGCCGGCTAACTGCTCACTATGCGGAAGACGTGGCTTCAATTCCCACCTTAGGTACCAAGTCTTATTTATATTTTATTAAAAGTTTCGCTATCTACTGAATGTTTATTAATGCAGTTCCCGTTCCCGTGGGAATATCGGGATAAAAAGTATCCTATGTGTTAATCCAGGTTATAAACTATCTGTATGCCAAACTTCATCCAAATCCATTCAGTAGTTTTTACGTGAAAGAGTAACAAACGTCCATCCATACTTACAAGCTTTCGCGTTTATAATTTTAGTAGGAATTATCTAACTTGGAAAAGAATATTTATTTTATTGCGTTAATAACGCTCAAATATACACGAAGTTAACGAGACGTTGTAATAAATTACTTGAATGTAGTGGATTAAGTGGATTTGTTTCCCATCTCAGGTAGTAATTTTTTTCAACGTTTTGTTATCTTCGAGATATTAATATCCTACTAATATTATAAACGCGAAAGTTTGTAAGTATGGATGTTTGTTACTATTTCACGTAAAAACTACTGAATGGATTTGGATGAAATTCGGCATAGAGATAGTTTATAACCTGGATTAACACATAGGATACTTTTTATTCCCACGGGAACGGGAACCATGCGGGTGAAACCGCGAGCGGCCGCTAGTAAATAATATTAATTTTGTGCTTACAGTGCTGGAGTAGCTTGGACCCGGGGCGGCGCGCTGGGCGCCTTGAAAGCCGCAGCGCTTGGCTTGGGCGGCGCGCAGTGCGACGCCATCTACCCGCCCGCCCATTGCAACCACTGATCAATAATAATAATAATAATTTAATGTTGATACTCTAAAGAATAATAATTCATTTAATAGAGAATGCGTTATAAAATTGGCATTCTCTTATAAAATATGTATTTTTTGCAAATTATGATTTGCTAGTTTTGATAATTGCATTTTCTACACTTAATCATTCTGTAGTAGCGTGTACAACTATCGTAAAAAATATAACCAATATTGTTCGTACATATAATGTTGTTTTGTCATTTACTTACCAATAAATTTATCTACCACTATTAACAAACGTCTTGTCTAGGGAGGCTGACCCCCGATCCGCACAAGCATAGTGTAATAGCTTTTTGGACAGATTAACAGGGCAATAGCCCTGTTATTGTAATTAACGAGTTACCATTTATAATAATTGTAATAAAAAACGAGACAATATTTTATATAACATTATTATTAACAGTTAATTTAAGATAATTTACAAGTAAAATTATGTACAGCTGTCATTATTTACAATTACATAAGTATTTAATAACTCTTATCGAACTTAAATATTAATAGCTAGTTGCAATAAAAGAACCAAACATTTAAAGTTCTTTTTTTGTCTTATTATTATGGCTATGATTACAAATATGGTAATAAGAATTTATTTTGGTTAAAATTAGTTTTGAGATGATTAGCATTTCGGAACGTTGCGTCGTCGGTCGGAGAGTGGTATTTGTGGAGTATAGGTTATAAGGCCGCCAAATAGAAATCACTACGAAGGAGTACAGTCAGCTACGAAACTTGCCGAACAAAATAACGTTACAAAAGATACTAGACACATGAATTGTACATAAGTTCCTGATCATAGTTACAAACAAAATTCCATTTACATTATAAATTACCAAAAGTAGCTATACAGTATATTTCCAAAAGTAGCTGGATAGTAAACTTCCAAAAGTTGCTGGACATTATATTTTCAAAAGTGGCTGGACAGTAAACTTCCAAAAGTTGCTGGACAGTACATTTTCAAAAGTGGCTGGACAGTAAACTTCCAAAAGTTGCTGGACGTAGTATCGTTTAAAAGTGATTTGTTAGATCATGACCGGACTAATTTTCGAATTAAGACTGATGACAATCACCGAAAAAAGTACAGCACTGTCATAGGTATAATACTTTGTCTCTTTCACTTCAGTCGAGACATCATTGACATGTCATTTGTTTATGTCAGCCTATCGCTTCTTACACTTTTTTACTATTTTAGATTTTAACCGACCTAAAAAGAGGAGGTTCTCAATTCAATTGTGTTTCACGTCATTTATGAATAGATTTTACAAATTCTTTTTTTTTAACGGATAAGTTACACTCCAAGGAGTGGTGGTGGCCCTATTCAGGATTGTAGAAGTCAGTTTTATAAATTTTCAATTTTAGTTTACTTCATTCCATACAAGGTTTTCTCGCGGTTTTACTTGTAGATCGTTCCTATAGCTCCAATTTATACCCACTGAAATATTTGATAACAACACGACTGAATTCAATTATTGATATCTACCTACTTACGTCTATAACATAATTTCAAAAGTTTTTTTTAAAATTTATTACCTAGATATCGTGTTCTCAGAAATGCGTATCCATCGGACTGTAGGATCGAAAATATACTTACTTATACATATTTATGACCTTGTCTGAACTAAAATGTTCAGCGACTTTTGAAGATCAAACATGATATTTAAATGATATACCTTTTTGCCTTATTTATAATTACTCATATGTTTTGATAGTCGGGCTTATCAAAATCTAGTCCTATGAAGAGTAAGCACTTCATGTAAAGTGGCACTACACTTACTGTTTTCTCTAATAAAGAGTTTTCATATTTCTAATCTTCCTAGTTTTGTTTCTTTTTTTTAAGCAGGATTTCAAGACATTTTTCCGTTGAACTGTTTGTTTTCTATTAAACCTTTTTTTTATTCTATTAAACATTTTACAGATCAGGCTAATTATGTAATTAAATATGTCCAGCAACTTTTGAGTAGTATACATATCAGTGGATTTATGTAGTCAGACTTGTTCAGCAAATTTTGTTATTTTATAAGTCAGGCTAATTATGTAATTAAACATGTTCGGCAACTTTTGTAAAAATAATGTACATCGACTTTTGGTATTCCCAAATGTCTACAGAGATTTCTACAACAGCCTGTTCAGTTACATATGAACCTATATAGTGTGCAGGTGTTTTGAAAATTTGGATGTGTTCATGGACTTTCGTTGCTGACTGTACTACAAGATTGAAAGACATATTGTTTTCTAAGGTTTAAGCGAGCACTACACATTGAAATGAAACACTTTTTTACGGATCAACTCTTCCTCTCCCTCCCTTAGGAAGTCTCCCTGTGACCACGGGCCCTGTAAAGGGTTCGAAACGTCAGGATAATATAAAAAAACTATGTAAATAGTAAATTAAACGCGAGTTGATCCGTAAAGAAGTGTTTCATTCAATTGGCAGACATATTTATGGATCTAATATAATAAGACCTAAACGCAAGTAGTATTTACTTATAATTGTTTGATGTAGTTTATTATTATAGCTACATACATACATATTATCACGACTATTATCCCCGAAGGGTTAGTCAGAGACTAGGTAATGTGAACCGCAAAAGCAGTCCTCAGCCATAATCCACTTTTCACCAAATAGCGACTGCACATGTGCTCAGCGTGACAGGCGGTGATCCCATCACCGCTCTATGCTGTTAGATGTATGTGCAGTCTTTAGTTCGTTAGTCGCCTTTTACGACACCCAAGGGAAGAGAGGGGTATAGTAGTAAAAAATGTAATAATGTTTCAAATGTTGGTAAATCTTAATAAAAAAAGGAGATAGGTAAGTACTTACTACTTAAACTTCGGTGGCCGAGTAGCTAATAATAGCCCGGCCCGATAACTCTAGGTCCAGGGGTTTAATTCGCAGGCTGGGCTAAGTGAGTATCGGATATTTCGATGCATAGCCCGGGTGCGCGCAACCGAAAGAATGCTACAACCTTCACTCTTCCCTTGGGTATCGTAAAAGGCAACTAACGGACAAAAGACTGCACATACATCTAACAGCGTGGAGCGGCGATGGGCTCACCACCAGTCACGCTGAGCACATGTGCAGGTTCTCAAAGCGCGGCCTACCTAGCCTTAAGCCAACACCCATATAAGCACGGAGGACTCGTGATATTTTAATAAGGTCAATTGATCACCCATCCGTTGATAAGGCATTATAAAAGTTGCTTTGCTAGCATGATCGCAATCGTTACGCCTATCGAACTTCTTGTACCATACAATAGTCCTAATAATTCCTAGAGTCAAACCGATTACACTTTACTACTATTTAATGGAAGCCAAAACTAATATTTGACATGTACGAAATTAACTAAGATTTTTAAATACACGGCATGTCAATATTACGACAGTGTGTAAATTTCGCACTACCGTTAAGAAGAGTCAACTCCTCATAATTTTAATACTGAGTTTACGCGGAGTTGGCTGGCACGTCTTCTGGTGCAATCACTGTATGCTCAGTTCATTTTTAGTGTCTTACGTTTTATGAATGAATTATATTAGCGATGGTTACGAAATGAAAAAATATGTCAAAGTCATATTATTATCGTCATAGGTATATAGTTCTATAGAAGACCCCGATGAAGTTTCTCCCGTGTTCTTTTAGAAACCACACGTGTATTGTTGTCAAGACTCCATTTTAATTCAATCTACCGTACAATACTAAATGTACGTTAAAATATATATATATACATTTAAAATTGGCTTTATGCCAAACGCGAAGCTATTAATTAAGTTATAATAATAATAAATACCCGATGGCGCAGCGGTAAAGCTTTGATCGCAATCAGCGAGCTATTTAATTGAGTAGCCAGTACATTTCTGATCGGGAACCCAACCCGAGATCTCAGAGATGGTGACACCAGAGCCGGCGTTCTAACCACTCGACCACGGAGTTCGTCCGTATATGTACAGGGTGTAATCGTTAAGTGTGCACAGGCGATTATTCCGAAACTATGAGAGATATCAAAAAATTTAAACTGATAACGAAAGTACGTTATCTAATGAGTAAAATGGCATCAAAAACTTATTAAAAATCAAATGAGAAGTATCCAAAATTTTAACATTAAACACTCTCATACATTTAGTATGAGATTAGTAGAAAGGTTTTAGTTTCCTTGTTTTAAGTGGTCTAGTATTTATTTTACCTTAATCATATTTTATGATTACGTATGATATGATAATTATGATTTTCAAGTAGATACACGTAGATTAATAAGGTATTTTTTTTTTTTTTATATACTAAGCCCGGCAAATGACCCCACTCCACCTGATGTTATGTGGAAATGAGGTCCAGGCGCGAGGACAACTGGTGCAGCGTAAGAGACGTAGCATCAGTCATCCTCACTCTGCCGGCCCACAAAGTGCTTCTTCACGCCTCGTTTGAAGGACCCTATGTCATATGTAGGAGGGAATACGTGTGCTGGTAGACTATTCCATCTTTTGGAAGTGCGGCAAAGAAACGAGTCACCAAATTTCTTTATGCGAGATGGAATGTTAGAGACTATAAATTGGTGACTCCGCAGAGCAGCACGCGTACTCCTATGGAGGAAGGGAGAAGGAGGGATGAGGTCAAAGAGTTCTTCAGAGCACTCGCCATGGTATAAACGGTAAAAGACGCTGAGTGACGCAATATCTCTACGCAATTGCAAAGGCTCGAGAGTTTTAGTGACCTCTGCATTGCCGATAATGCGCACAGCGCGGCGCTGCAATCTGTCCAAGGCATCGAGAAGGTACTTTGCGGAGCCGTCCCAAAGGTGAGAGCAATACTCCACGCAAGACCGCACCTGTGTCTTGTATAATAGACACAACTGATCAGGCGTGAAGAATCGCCGCACCTTGTTCAGGACACCGAGTTTACGTGAGGCATTTTTAATCACGGTTTCGATGTAGTCCTTTTGGTTCAGATCGCAGCGGATATCCATACCGAGCATGTTAATATCTGCAGACCTAGATATGTACCCTGAAGAGAGGGAAGGGGAAGGAATGGCGACTTTTTCGCTGTGAACGCGCACACCTGTGTTTTCTTGGCATTGAACTCCACCAGATTATCGAAGCCCCATTTAGAAATGAGGTCCAACATCCGATCGAGCTCAATGACAAGATTTGCTCGCTTCATTTCGGTGTCTACCCGCCCAGCCGTTAAGTGCCCGTTATATCCCCCATGCACTGTGCTATCATCTGCATAGCAATGAATGTTTCCAAGAGGAAGCATGTCATTGATATGCAGAAGGAACAGCGTGGGGGATAGAACGGAGCCTTGAGGAACACCAGCGTTCACTGACATGAACCGCGAAGCGCATCCATCCGAAAGGACACGGATTCTACGCTCATGCAGGAAGCCGGCAATCCAGGTACAGAACTGAGCGGGCAAACCGTATGCCGGGAGCTTGGAGAGAAGAGCTTTGTGCCAGACCCGATCAAAAGCCTTGGCTATGTCAAGGCTAACTGCCAGTGACTCGCCACGCTTGTCAATAGCCTCATCCCAGAGATGTGTGACGTACGCTAGAAGATCACCCGTTGACCGTTTTGGCCGAAACCCATATTGACGATCGTGAATTAGGGAGTGATCTTCTAGGTATCGAATAAGCTGTTTGTTCAATATTCGTTCTAGGATCTTACACAACACTGAAGTTACGGCTATAGGGCGGTAATTAGTCGGATCTGACCGATCTCCTTTTTTAGGGATCGGTTGCACATTAGCTTCTCTCCAAGATTCCGGCACACAACCCGAAGAGAGCGAGAGACGGTACAGACGCGTTAACACAGGGGACAGCTCCGCTGCACACATTTTCAGGACTATTGCTGGGATGCCATCAGGACCGTTAGCTTTCCGGACATCGATTGACTGCATTTCCGCACGGACATCACACTGCCTGATTTTAATATCAGACATTGTGTGGCCACAGTGAGGAATTGAGGGTGGCTGTGCATCACAGTTATCGATCCGGGAGTTAGCCGCAAAGAGTTTGGCCAGGAGATCGACCTTTTCCTGCGGCTTGTGAGCTAAAGTTCCGTCAAGACATCTCAGTGGTGGCAGCGAGGGTTGGCAGAAGTTGGATTGCACGGCTTTGGCCAGACGCCAGTAGCTACGGCTGCCCGTAGGATGCGTCAGGAGTTCTTGGCCTACTCGTGCAACGCGCTGGGCATCCGCTCTAATGTAGGCCCTCTTACACGACATGGTGGCATTATTATAGGCTGCTTTTAGCGAGCTAGTTTCGGGAGCCCCATGAGCTTTACCTCTGATCCAAGCGCGGTATGCCGTCTGTTTGCTAACAACAGCGCTGGCACACTCGCGATTTAACCAGCGGTTGCGTCTGCCTTTGCTGATGACATAGGAGTGTGGAATATAGTATTCCATTCCTAATACTATCTCATCAGCAACGGCAGTGGCGCTAGCGGTCGGGTCCTTCCCACTAAAGCAGCGCTGCCTCCAAGGGACGGATGCAAAATACTATCTAACCACTTCAAACTAATAATAAACCTTGTTTCAATATCGCATTAATTTGAACTGGCTGAAAAGCAACGCACTACGAAAATACCACAAAAAAGTAACTTTTTGTTATTCGTTCTAAATTCAATCCGATCGCTGCCGCTGATTTCCTTCACCGCACTACACGCAATCGACTGTCATTCCATCCACATCACCTTGATGGATGGCGGTCTACTACTGTGCGTTTTTCAAGAAATTTCTTGCTTCGAACTACAGTGTTGTGGAACCAGCTCTCGGCGGCGGTATTTCCGGACCGTTACGACTTAGAGATCTTCAAGAAACGAGCCTATTCCTTCCTTAAAGGGCGCAACGCGCCTGCGACAGAGAATATATACACTACCCTCTGGTTTTGCGGGTGTCTATAGGCGATGGTGATTACTTTCCATCAGGTGACCTGCTTGCTCATTTGCCTCCTTCTGCTATAAAAAAAAATTCAAAATATTGATCTCGGGGCGGAATTTTGAATTTAGAACGAATAACAAAAAGTTACTTTTTTTGGTATTTTTGTAGTGCGTTGCTTAACGATTATACCCTGTATATAACTAGATATTTTGTAAAAAGGGGCCGACAAATAGTATTTTTTAAAGCTTTTTTGTACCCTTACCTGACTAACGCAACGTTCCTATAACTTTAAGTTGTTGTATCATACTGGCGAAGTTTACTAATAACTTAGATAAGTTATTAGGTGGACCGCTAGTGAACACTTAATACCTAACACTAACACAAGATTATTAGCTATTCGGATTTGTTGGCATTACTATTATTCATGTGTTAATAGCGCATTATTATTGTAGCAGAGTATTAGAAAGAGTAAGGGCAAACAGACAGACAAAAATATAGAAGACAGTAGAGGAAAGATGACTGGCCATTTGATAAATCACGACGTATTCATAAAAAAACATCATGGAAGGGAAGATAGAAGGAAAAAGGCGAAGAATAAGAACAAGAACGGAATATGGACCAGATTAAAGAGAAGGTGAAGTGAACGAAGGAATTCGCTTGGGAGATACGAGTCTATAGGAAAATACTACACCGAAAAGAGCGTGGTTCTTATGGTCAAAGAAAGAATACAGTATTATAATCATTCATTACATATCATAAAGCAAAGTCACCGTTTCCCTGTGTCTGGTCCGCTTTCTCCTTCTAAAACACGCAAAGGATTTACGTGGTTTTCATTGATAGAAAGATTGATGTAGAAAGATGTTTTTTTATATAATTTGTAGATATTTAATACAAAATGGCTGAACTATGGCGGTGTTTTTAAGTTAGCATGGACGAAGGTGCGGGCGGGCCGTTAGTTAACGCTAATTTAGAGGGGTCTTCTTTTAAAACCCCCTAAAACAAATATTGGTCAAAATTTAACTAATACCAGAAAAGCAAAATACAATTAAATCCTGCCGTGATTCACTAATGATTCCGTAACTAATCCCACTAAAACACGTTTAAAAGCCATTAGGAACAGTGACATTTGTATCAAAACCCACTAAAACACCAGTCTGTCACTATTAAATTCCATTAAAATAGAGTTGGCCAATAGCAGAGCTTTATTACGACACGTAGCGTTAGAACAGTATGTCGCTGTTGGGCGTTATTGTTGTGGTCGCGAACGATGCTTTATGCGATTTTGAATTGTCTTCGTTTGTGAAAAAGTGCCTTTAAGGGGTTTTGAATGTAGACAAAAAATAGAAAATTGAAATTTTTCTATATAGAAAATTGCGTGGTATATACATTTTGCTTTGGCAAAACCGATTCCTTATAAAATAAAAAAAGTTGTTTTTGAGGTAAGTTTAACTTCAGTATTTAAATATTGAAGAAAATTCTCTCCTCTCCTCTCCTCCTCGACCTCGCTCCTAATGTTTAAATTGCATGCACGTTCGAGTAAACTTACTTTAAAATGCATAGGTATTAAACGGTAACAATGTACATTTCTAAGCTATAATGTACTATATACAATATTTTTAAGTCCAATAGCCTGCTTATTATTATAATTTACAACAAGTACAGTTTTATTCAAAAACGCCAGATGTCATGGATAGTTTCGACTAAACGTAAATAAATCTTATCTCACTTGATGGTAAGTGATGATAAGGCCGAAGGTGAAAGTATCCTTCATATCCTTAGCTAAACTGCTATTAGAACTGCCTACCTTTCTAACTACCAGAACAATGCTATGGGGACAACTGAGATAAGATAGATATAAGAAGATAAGTAGTAAGTAGATCTTGTTCTAAGACCTTATAAGAATTAGGTTAAACCGTGTACAATATAAGAATGTCCTCAGTTCAGAATCGAACCCGCGAATCTCTTAGATCGGTCTCAGATCGGTGGTCTATCCACTGAACCACGAAACTGTAAATTCATAGGACGGTAAATAAGATTATTAGGACCCGCTTTTTATTTTGTCTTAAAATCTTATCGGGCTTTTACTTCCTTGTCAAATTCCTTTTATTTATACTTAAAATAAGAATACCTAATTATATTAAGGTGGTGTAGACGGTAGCGATACGGGTGTGAAGACACAACTCAAAGGCGCATATCCGTAAGGGTTCAAAAGAGAGTATGCTTGCGGGGTGTGTCCGAAGATTTGTCCGGGGAACAGCCCCTGGCGCTGGGCTATCTTCAGCCGCGATGTCAACTGCTTTTTCCATTTAGTCCTTCTGTTCTGGAACCAAGTCTTGATCTGCACTTCTGTGAGCCCCAGTGCTTTTGACAGCTCCATTCGTTTGGAAACGCTGAGGTACTTGTCCAGTTTGAATTCGGCCTCAAGCCTTTCGAGTTGTTTGGCACTGTAAGCCTGTCGTGGTTTGCGTTCTGGTCCGACGCGCCGTGGACGTCTGTTGTTCTTGTCATCTAAAAAAACAAAAATTTATTTAAAAAGGCCGTCGAGCTTAATTCACACGTTGTTCAAATAAAACCTAAGTATAGGCATAGTAAGTAAGCTTTTAACGAAGTATATTTGGAACGTATTGATTGAAGCCGTCGCTTTGAAACCCTTAAATGGAGGCGTGCTGTATCGAACGAACCGCTAGAAACTTGACAAAGTCTCTAGTTTTGGGTTAAAACACAAGTTCACAAAAATTTATTTCACTAATTTCTCCAACACGATTGTGCAACTACTTAGGTATGGAAAACTATAAAGTTCTATCATTAACATAACCTACCACTCCATCACAACCTTTACATAAATTAATCCTGTAAGTATATTCTATCTAATCCTAGGATGGATGGTTTTTAATTAAATAATTTTGTACTCATAAACCTATACGTTTTAACAACGACAGTATTTGTGAAGCAAATATCATTACACATACAACCTTCGTACAATAAACTTGAGGCATTCTTCCAACCTTATTCACAGTTCCGCGCCAACAGACGCGCATAAACAAGCCCCCATTTACAAAGTAGCTGCTCTCGTTAAAAACAAACAAGCGGCGTAGATTTTTTTCGAATACTAATCGGAATTATCGCGGGCTCTCGTTAAGTGGCTATAAACACAATCAGTGTGTTTGCACTGCGCTCGCGCTGTCATTTCGAAGTGACAACTTTGAGGCTGTGTGCGTTTGCTAACCGCTCGTTATAGTCTGTTTCTGTAACTTGTTGGAACACAATGATTATTAATGAGGATTTCCTTGTAGGTACAAAAGTTCCTAAGAGTGAACAAGTTGGTGGTTTCAATGAAAATTATCTGTTGCTGAAAAAAGAATATGTTTTATAATAAATAACAACATATATATTATAGATGTAATTAATTGTTCTGCGAATAAACAATGTAGCAATGCGCGATTATGAATGATACTAACTGAATCATTCGATTATTACATTCATTCGAATAATTCGAATGATTTTTAAAATGTATTACTAATTAGTACCTACCTACTAATCGGATGCTAATCAGTCAGTAGTAGGAATCAACTACTAACGAAAACAGAATTTTGCAACTGAATGGTCATTCATTGATAATGAATGATAACCTAAGTAACTAATTTAATAAGAATACCGGCGGATAACCGCAGATTATTACGGAACTACTTAAATATCATAATGATAAAGATCATGCGACGCCTTTTTCAAAAAATTCATTCTTTTTACCTACAGAGCAGTGCGTATACTGGGGTACTATTATTTATTCTGTGACTGGGGTGGTGTAAAAGCAAGTACCTAACTGACTTTTTCTATTTACTCATTTTGATCCCCTCTCGCTGTAATACACTGGTCGCCATTTTTTCGATTATGGCCTCTCTTGGTAACCGCTATGAGCCTTATGCTGTGGCGTTTAAGTACATTTTAGCTTTCTTTTTTTCATTTCAATATCAATAATCGTTCGATTTTATTACTAATTAGTAATACTTATTCGATTATTGAAATTAGTATGTTACTAATCTGGTATTCGATTTTTGAGATTAGTAGTATTAGTTAATTCGATTAATGAAATTAGTCATAATCGCGCCTCGCTAAAACAATGACGAAACTCATTTTCTCATACACTTGTCGACATAGCGATAGAAAAATAAATTCTATAATTGTTAATACGATCATTCATTATCCCCTCGTCTGTGACCAAAACTCTAGAGTTTTCTAAAAATTGAAATTCTATTTTGTCTGGTATGCTATTGTTATAGAACGAATAGATACTTTAAAAGAAATCACATAAATTAACAAAATAAATAATAATTTATCTAAGGGTATGTCAGTACATAGCTTTAGCTTTATTCCTACACACAACACACTGTCTTTACAAGTACAAAACTAACAGCAGACAGCAACGAAACTGTGATTTTAAACAGTTAAAACCTCATTAATCATTGTGATAACAAGTGCATAACGTGAAACTTCACAGAACTATCATGAGCGAGCGGGCGCGCGCTAAAGCGGTGGCCAAACACGCAATCTTTGTTGGTAATTATCGCTGCGGCAGCTGTTTGCCGACACCTCGGTGCGAAGTCGCGACCACCGTCTCGACGGGCGACATCGTCATTTCGACGAACATGTAGCATTCTTAGTAAAATGTAGACCGAACTCAAAATTTTGATTTAAGAAATATCGACCTTATGCAGCAGAGTTTACAGATTACTTTAAATATATAAAAAAAATTGAGTTAGGTCTATTTAATAAGAATGCGATTTCGGGACGCGTCTCGCGAAACGCGGGTCGTGTGGACCCGCCTGATTAGAGCTTACGAGACGGTTGGTATTTTTCACATTTTAAATATTTTATTGCCGTGCCGTAATACTTGTTTGCGATGATATTTGTTGGTTTTGACATATTATTTATTAGGTTTATGAATCACGATGCCTGTGTTAGCTCAATATGATTTCATTATTTTTGTGTTCTTAAAATATCGTAATGCGTTGAAAAATTTTGCTACTTTGACTTGAAATGGATAAGTCTACTGCGATCGTGATAGTTGAAATTATACATGTAAGTACTACAAATAGTTATATATGTGTGCTGATCGGCGATGAGCTCACCACCTGTCACGCTGAGCACATGTGCAGTCGCTATTTGGTGAAAAGTGGACTATGGTAGAGGACTGTTTTTGCGGTCCTCATTGTCTCTGACTAACCCTTCGGGGATAATAGTCGTGATCACGTGTACAAATAGTTCAGGGACCGAGTGGCCAAGCCCTCGTCTCGATAACCCGGATTCAATTCCCAAGTCGGGCTGTCGGTTTCTGATCATGTTTTTACTAGTGATATTAACTAGTAACATACATACATATAATCACGAGTATTATCTCCGAAAGGTTTGTCAGATACCTACTAGGCAATAGCTGCGTCCAGACAGACCAAGCGCGGCTCGCGAGCCGTTTGGCTCGGACTTCCTGTTCGCGAGTCGTGGCACCCGAGGCACATTTGAAAGGTTGCGAGAGGGCCCCGCGAGCCAAAGTGAGCCAATGCAACCTTTCAAATTTGCCTCAGTGCCAAGGCTAGTTAACTAGTAACACATAAACATACTTAAATACATACTAAGATATAGAAAACACCCAGACCTAAAACAATTTTTTTAAAACAGTGACTTTTTAATTGACCCAACAGGCACGGCCACGGAAGTCGTAAATTAAATTCATAATCTTTCCAGACACTATTGCGAAACAATGCTTGCTTTGCCTTTCGCAATCTTTACATAGAAGCGTTTCGGAAACAGTAGGTAGTGCGTGTGCCATAATGTTTAACGAAGAATGCGAGACGAAAGAATGCAACCAGTTGACATAGAAAGTTTGAGCTCCATTCGGCGCCTGTTCCCGGACGTGGCACCGTCACACTAAGTTTACAGCCACCGAAATTCCAGCAACCACGTTGGTGGACTAACCGACCGATTATGGTTGTGCAAACACATATGCTACTTGGTTGGTTTATGATAGGGGAAATATGGTGGATGAGTAACCGTGGGTACTGTGTATTCATGTGTGTGGGCCGTTAGTAAGTACTTGAGTCTTTTAAAAAGGGTGTAAAATAATATTTTACATTTTAAGTGAGCAAGTAAGAGTAAGCAGACGAATGCTGAATAAAAATATTTTTTAATAGGGTAAGTAATTCTTTTTTTTATAGGAGGTGTACAAGATAAGAAACTGAAATTGAAATGCGAAACTAAATTAATTAGATAGATCCTGTTTATAAAAAAATGTTTTTCGTGTCTAAAATGGTAGGATTATTAGCTGAATCAAATGTATTAGGTACTCTATGTACTAACAAAGCCAACTAGTGTTAGACATTTTTTATTATTTGTGTTGCTTCCATAATTCGACGAATTGTAGCGAGTAAATAGAAGTTTAGAAAACTCTCTAGAAAACAGGCGTGACGCTATGCTTTTTTGATTATTACTGAACCGGCAAATAAACATATGACTCGCATGGTGGAAAACAGCCACATCACCACGTGGTTATTATTATATACAACATGATACGTGTCGCGTAGAGGTAAAAATACTAACAAACCGCTCCCTTGAGCACATGTGCAGTCGCTAAGTGGTGAAAAGTTGACTATGGCAGAGGACTGCTTTTGTGGTCGTCATTGCTAGTCTCTGACTAACCCTTTGGGGATAATAGTCGTGATTATATGCATGTATGATTATTACTATTGATTGCTCAAAATCCGTTTAATATGGAACTGTTTACCTATATTAAAGCTTGTATAATTGTAGTGTAGTCTACGTGACGCGTAATAGTGTACTATTGATTGCTAAAATTCTGTTTAACACGGAACTGTTGATCTATATTAAAGCTTAATATAAGTAAACAGTTAAGTCAAAATGCAGTTCTGTGTTTATTTACAATATTTTACAATATTTTCTTTCTCGAGTAAACCTTTATTTAACAGAAAAAAACATATTTCTCTTTATTGATTTCTCGTGCGAAAACGGTTGGTCACGTGACATTTTCCTCTGTGACGTCACATTTCAATAATTATAGAAACTTTTCTTTAAACCTGACAGATAGTTTTTGATAATTTTGTTGAATGTGACGTCACATGAAGCTCATAAATTAGCGATTTTTTATCTGTTACAAAATCGCTAATTTATTTTGTGAATATAATATATTTACAAATTATCAATAAAAAAAACTATTGGATAATTATTGTTAAATCATAAACTACCATTTCCGACATCCTACTAATATTATAAACGCGAAAGTTTGTAAGTATGGATGGATGTTTGTTACTCTTTCACGTAAAAACTACTGAATGGATTTGGATGAAATTCGGCATACAGATAGTTAATAACCTGGATTAACACATAAAATACTTTTTATCCCGATATTCTTACGGGAACGGGAACTACGCGGGTGAAACCGCGAGCGGCCGCTACTATTTCATATTTTATTGTTACAACTGTCAATAACCAATTAGAAGAGCTGAACGAATTGAAGTAATGCTATGACTATGACTACTTTACGAATACCAATTACTATTATATTGTAAGTATAGTGTTTTACTTCGCGTGCTTCATAAAGATAGTTAACAGATAATTGTATAACAAATGAAGGTTTTTTTAAAATTGTGAGCATAATCAAATCATAATTCAAAATACATGAACAGAACCACGGAATATATAAATAAGGTTTAACTGTTCTGTGAGCAATGCGAATTGAATTAATGGTAAGTACAAGTAAGTATTACGAGTTTACTAATTCGGTACTACTTATGATAGTTTACATACAATCAAACTATTATCCTAGAAGGGCTAGTCAAGGACTAGGTAATGAAAGTAGTCCTCTACCATAGTCCACTTTTCACCAAATAGCGTCTGCACATGTTCACAGCATGACAGGTGGTGAGCCCATCGTCGGTCTATGCTGTTGGATTTATGTGTAGTCTTTAGTCTGTTAGTCGCCTTTTACGACACCCAAGGGAAGAGAAGGGGTAGTAGTATTCTTTCACCGCTACGCGACATGACGGTTATCAAATAATAATTAAAAAAAAATAAGCAGAACCGCGGAATAGATAAAGAAGGTTTAACTGTTCTGTGAGCAATGCGAATTGAATTAATGGTACAAGTATTGCTAGTTTACCAATTACTATAGTTGTATTACTCGCGTGTTTCATTATGATAGTTGACAGCAATGATATTATAATCACTATAATATCATTGGTTGACCGACCATGTTTAATGTCCGGCCTGGGATGCAAACACTACTATTTTGTGAGGTGTATTGCAAACCTTTCCAGTCGCCTCTAAGCATAACCAAATCATCATTAAAAATAGGTATACTCCTATAAGCTGAACGAATTGATTTTTTTCTACACTATAGCAAATTTAACAAACACTATTGTATTGTATAGATGATACATTAAGATAGTTGACAGATGATGTAAAATAAGTGTACGGATTTTATTTTTTAATTCAAAGCGTAATTAAGTTATCATTAAATATATATGAGAATAAGAATAAGAATAATGTTTATTGGTCTCAAATTTACATTTCGTTTACATCAGTTAAACTATTTAAATCACGGTTGTACAATATTAATTAATTACTACTTATTTAATTTATAAAGTAACAAAAGCTTAGCTAAATCATACAGAGGATCCCAAACTAGGCTACGTCTGAATCTTAGGATGCCGGTAGTTAGTTGAAACAGTAACATTTTCCACCAAAGACAAACAGTATTAAAAAAATAAAAAGGCAAAGAAATCAATAAAAGCTAAAAAAAATAATGATAATGAAGGTTATACGTACGAACGTTATTTAAAATAATAAAAAAATAGTAACAATTAGAAACAGTATCTAAACCAGCAGCTAGAAGCGTCAATTCATCAATAATTGTTCCGTTGAAAGATAATCCATGTTAAGTAAACACTTTGTTAAGGCTATTCTAACTTCATTTATCGATAAATTTCTGTCTATAAAATCTTTTCTTCATATGAGCTGAACGAAATGAATTCATGCTACGAATAGCTACCAATTACTATTGTATATTACTTCGCGTGCTTTATTATGAAAGTTACTTCAACAGATGACGTACAATAAATGACAGGAAAGATTTTTTTAAATTCTAAGCGTAATCAAATCATAATTCAAAATAAGTATATGAGCAGAAACACGGAATAAATAAAGAAGGTTTAACTGTTCTGTAAGCAGAACGAATTGAAGTAATACTAAATAAGAGTACTTATTGCAAGTTTACCAATTACTTGTATTACTTCGCGTGCTTCATTAGGATAGTTGACAGACGATGTTAAATGTCCGGGCCGGATTGCGAGCACAACTCGGGCGTGCGAACCGGCCCAGCTGCCGGCGTCACGCGATTACGAATGATTACGGCATGCAACACACTTATTAAACACCCGAGGGGTGGCGTAATGGTCCAGATTCGATTTCCGGACACCCTCACTAAATATATTTGGGAGCATATTTTTAAATGAATGATAGTGGTTTGGTTATTGTTGTTTAAGTACGCGTAATTTTATTCGTGCATTCTTTTCGATTTTTTTTCCCGATGTTTTGTCGATGGTAATCATTATACATACATACATAGATCCCTACTATTATCCTTAAAGGGTTAGTCAGAGACTAGGCAATGAGGACCGCAGAAGCAGTCCACTACCCTAGTCCACTTTTCACCAAATAGCGACGGCACATGTGCTCAGCGTGACAGGTGGTGAGCCCATCGCCGCTCTATGTCGAAGTATGTGCAGTCTTTAGTCCGTTAGTCGCCTTTTACGAGAAGAGAAGGGGTGGTAGTATTCTTTCACCACGTTAACGGTTACACTGTTAACGAAACTAACATTCTGTAACGGTTCAGGACTGCGTCTAGACTTAATTGTCCAAAACATGGCTCGGCGGCATTTCGCGGCAGCTTTCGTTACTCTGCCACGAAGAGCTGGAACAATATTCCTCCACCCTTAAGAAGGTGTCAAAAGTTGAGAACATTTCGCTTGCTCCTTGAGTCATTTATTAAGTCTACAAAAAAGTAGTTTGTAGAGCTGTCTTGGTGTCGTAGATTGTGTGTGTGTCTGTGTCTTACGTAGTAGTTTTATTTAGTTTCTGTAAGTAAGTAAATTAAGTTTGTTTAATTTAAATGAAATTGTGTTGTTCTAGCTATAGGTATTGTTGTTTGGATTAAGTTTTTTTTAATTTTATGTTTGCTGCGCACAGTAGTACTTAGGAAGACCAGCGTCGCGGTGTCATTGTGACACCCGGCATAATAATATGCTGAGTACATTCCTTTTCAGTACTACATGATTAATTCTGTTTAATTTAATTGACCAAATTGTAATGTGTTGTGTTGTACTGAATAAATTGTTTTATCTTTATCTTTATCTTAAAACTGTGTAAAGTAGGTACCTAATAATTTAAATTTATGTTATATCATGTAATAGTTTAAATACTACTGATTGCCGCATTCAGAGTCGTCGATTAACGTAGCATCTATGATTTTTCATTGTAAAAAAGAGTGTTTCCGTTTTTATCCCACTTTTTCATCGCGCCTAAATCAATAACTAGGCTAGGTTTACGTTTTCAAAGGTATTTTAAGCAGAATGTAAAGGCAGCAGCTAGATCGAAATAAAACAATTCTTGTTAAAAAATAAAATAAAAATATTTATTTTTTAATTACTAGTACCTAGTCTAATTGAAATAATTGTAAACTAACTTTTTGCCACTCGACAATAATTGGTAGTAGGTAGTTGGTTTTCGGTTGAATAGGTTGAATGAGGAATTAAATATTCGTAGGATTTTTAAATCCTACTAATATTTAATTTCATTTTAATGTGGGTTAAAAACGGAAACACTCTAAAAAGTCTCATAAGCCTTATATCTATAATATAAATAAAAATCAATTACCATTAATTTAATTCGCGTATCGTTTCAGAACGGCTGCATCTTTTGGCTATTCTTTTTTGTTCTGTTTGTAATTGTTAGGACAAGGCTTCAGAAGGTTTGTATGATATATTGTTTTGGAAAATTACCTCGCGATAATGCCGAGTATATAGCCGCTAGTTTGGAATAAAACAATATCGGAAATGGGTAGTACTTAATTTTATCGACGTCTTTTAGGAGCTGCAGTGAGAGTGAGCTTGCTTTAATAAAAACTTTTTAAACTTTAACCTTTTGTTTTTTACCTTTAAATATTGAAACAAAACAAAACTGAAATGATGAAAGTTAGAAAAAGTTGTCGATACCGTAAGAAAGTTCTGACGCGTTGATGTCCTTTACGCACAGAAGTGTATGCAGAGAGTATTTACATGACTTCTGCTAAAAGTTGCAAGTCGGTAAATATTGCAAGTTGGTAAATGTCGCAATTTGGTAAATGAATTGTTTGTTATTGTTAGACTAGATGTTTTATCTCTCTCACCTAACATACTTCGGTCTGTATACACTTTTTCCACTGATTGTAGTAATTATTTTTAAACTATACTAAGTAGTTGTAAATATTATGTTGAAGTGGTGGAATTATCTGAAATATACTCAAATTGATAATACTAACTCAAGTTTTTTTCATACAACGCACAGAATATGTTTATACAGAAATAAATTAAAAAAAATTTAAAACATCTTAAACCACTTCTGTAATGCTGTGGTGACACCTTCGCTTTAATAGCAGTCAATCCTACTAATATTATAAACGCGAAAGTTTGTAAGTATGGATGGATGTTTTGTTACTCTTTCACATAAAAACTACCGAATGGATTTGGATGAAACTCCGTATACAGATAGTTTATAACCTGGATTAACACATAGGATACTTTTTATCCCGATATGCCCACGGGAACGGAAACCACGCGGGTAAAACCGCGAGCCGCCGCTAGTATTGTAATAACTTTGTTTAACCCAGATAATCCTGAAACTATTTTTGTCTCAGAAAGTTCTGATTTTTTGATAAGCCTTAATATAGCCCAATAGATTAGGACAAAAAAAAATTGTCGCCTCTGGAAAATCTGGAAAATGATATCCCATATATGGGTCGGTCGGCACAACCAAGACTATTTACTATCTACTTAGACCAATATATGGAAACATAAAGAAATACTTTTTTAATAAAACAAAATGTATCATTTTAGTTTCTTTATAAGTATTATCTGTTAATCTTTATGAAAATTTGATATGATATAATAATTCAAAAAACATTTTTTAGAATGTAAATGTATGTTACACTTCCTGCAAACATAGTTATAGTTTTTCCTTCATATTTTACATTTTAGAATCTTACTAACATAGTTTACTGGGTGTCCAAGTTGATCGTATCTTGAATCTTCGAGGTGGCTTTTTGGTACAGGACAAGGTCCGCGTTTTTCATGCCTTCTGTAGGTTTTCAATAATGCTCTTGTGACAGACCTGCGAAAACCAAGGTGGTCTAGTTCTCCACCATCAAGCCGATACATTTGCCATAAATTATCCAGTACCATATCAAGACTATGACAGAATAAAGGAAAATACCTTTTTTCCTCTGATGCAAGTTCTGTACAGGCCTATCCCATATTTTTATTGTAAATTTTGACAATTTGCGGCTGGTCACTGTATTTATATTTCTTCAGATGTTGAGAGAAACGCTTCGTTCTGTCTAATGATTCAATGGATTCTGCATTAGAGGCAGTAACTACACTGTTGTCATTCCACTTGCTAACAAGTATTTGTTCGTCCTGACTTGCCTTGAAAGCCAAGCTACCACGGTCAGTTTTCTTGAAGTCGTTGTTCGATGGCAAAGGACACTTGGAGACACGATTCTCACGAACAGTACCAGTTGCATTCAAGGTCCTGTTTTTCAGTTCGTGTAAAAGGGATAGAGGTAAAATAGTTAGCAAAGAATAGATGGAAAACGTTTTGGTTTAGTCCACTCTCGTCCCCTCGACCCCTAAAAAAAAATTTGTTCATTTGTTTCCTCTCAACCCTCAAACATAGTTCACACTCGACCCCCATGGGGCGAGACTGTATTTTCATACTAAGCACAGGCATATCTTGTCCACTTTCAACCCCTAGTTCGGTAAGTACTCAAAATTAATATTTTAGTACGGTAAGGTACAGATCAGAATAGAAGCAAACAAAATAAAGGCAGGAATTTGATATAAAAAATTATAAACGAGCAATATTAAAGAATACTTAAAGTATAATTTAATATCTAATACCTAAAACATTACATTAGAAAATAACAATAAGTCTCATTTTGCCCACAGCTGGGATTCGAACCCAGGAAATTTCGCTATCCGGGCGTCTCCCAGCTGAGGTCTAAATAAATTAGACTTTTTTGTAATGTAATTTATTTATTTATTTAAAGAAAAGGTGCGCTTGCTGACTCACAGTGCAGACCAAAAAGCCAGCAAGCTAATTACAAACATACATAAGTAAAGTTTAAAATAAAAATCCATCACCGAAATATAATCAAATAAACATGTTACTTAAAAATTTGTATTAAGAAAATAATAAAAAAAAATTAAAAATACGAATGTCAAAAAGTAAAAATACAATGTAATGGTATATTAGACCTAAAATATCAAAAATTATAAAATAAATTATAGAACCAACTTCAAAAAAATAAAATAAATAAAAATAACTAAATAATAGTGTTGTCTTGAATAGCTAAATTTAATCCCTACAGTTATAATAATAAACTTACATACTTTTGAAGTTGGTGCCAAGCCTCGTAATATACCCTACCTCTGCCTTTATACTTGATGGTTGCCTTTATACTCTCTTGATGGTTTACCATTAGCATAATTTGCTTAGAAACTAAATTAAAGTTTGTAATCGTAAAGCAAACACCTAAATTTATTATTTTGTAATTCCGGTGGCCGCCTGTGGTCTTCATTATCAGTTCCTCTTAACTAAATGATACTTTCCGAAGACAAATGCCCAGTTTATTGCAAATAATACCCAAATCGCTTTAGGTATGCTAATAATATTCAAAGATTTCCCCCAATTTCTCAAGGATCCTGTCATCAGATCCTGACCTGATGAAAAATCGACCAACAAGATATCGAACATCATTACAACTCAAAAAAAAAACAATAATCTAAAGCGGTTCAACCGTCTTGACAAATCAGGGAATATACTTATGAAAAGCTCCCGACCAATTGAGAACCCTCCCCCTTTTTTTAAAGTGGGTTAAAAATAGCTAAAAAAGAACATTAACTTATAATACTTTACAAACTTAAAGTAAAACTCTTTATTTGATATTATTATTATTTAATATTTGATTATGTATTTGCGTTAATAACGCTTAAATAAACTCGAAGATAATGAAGCACGACCGCACGTCATCGTGCGGAGGACGTGGGTTCAATTCCCACCTGAGGTAGATTTTTTTTCAACTTTTTGGTAATAATTTATTTTCACAACTGTATTTTGGGGGTCGAGAAGAAACTTATATTTGGCTGGAAAATAAAATCTACTTTCGACCCTCGAGGGTCTAGAATACACTGTAGTTAGGGGTCCAGTGGACACATTATTTATTGGGGGTCGAGGGGACGAGAGTTTTTGGGGTCAATCGTTTGCAGAACATTTGCATACTGTAATATGGCACTACCGGGTGTAGTTCATAATATCGACTGTCACTACATCGACGGTCGCTGTATCGAAAACGTTCCATCGACGGGTTAATGTATCGACAGTACTTCGAATCGATGGTACGCTACATCGACAGTACACCAAATCGATAGTACGATATATCGATAGTACACTAAATCGATGGTACACTACATCGACAATACACCAAATCGTTGGTACGCTGCATCGACAGTATACCCGATAATACGTTTTATCGACAGTACACCATATCGATAGGACGGTGCATCGACTGCCACAGGGGGGTACACTTTCAATGAGGGTAGTACAAAAAATCTTGTTTAAGGCCAAGCTACAAAAAATCTGGTTTAAGGCCAAGCTACAATAAATCTATGTATGTATGTAAGTACTAACTACGCTAAAAGATACAGAATTACTTATTATGACTTGTAATAACATGTATGATTTGTAGAAATAAAATAGTTATAAATGCGAATGAAGGATGGGAAAAAACATTCATTAATTTAAATTATGATTAGAGAATTAATTCAGATGCATGCCTTATTATTAAACCATTATTTTGTTTATTAAATAAGAATATGATTTTTCAACTATCTACTGTGATAATTTACTTTATAAATGTGAAAGTATTATTATTATTTGTTTTTTTTTTATTTACCCCTCAAACCCCAAGCGGTCGCATGAGACCGCACCTACAAAAACACACTTGACTTTGTACCGTGTTTTCATAGACTTACAGACTACTTTAGTATGAACAAGTTTGGTTATTTCGGTTCTGTGGTTCATCTTATGTATTGTTATCGCACAATATAGCATAGTCTACGCTCCATTCTGTCAAATTTGACGTTGACAGTTACTGTCAAAAAATTGTCAAAAAAATCCAAGAGTGAGTGGTTAATCCTATCAATGTTATAGTTATTTTAAAAGTTATTGTAATAATAACTAAGGGGTACTAAATACGAATTTATGATTTTTCAACCATTATATGTGGGTTACGTCAAAATCAAGCAATTTACATATTTAACAAATTGTTATTAAAAACTTTTTAAAAACCCGTGTTTTTTTATATAAATCTAGCTTGGGTCGGGCAGTCGATGCAGCGTACTATAAATGAGGAGTAGGCGATCAAAACGTCACGTTGACCATTTTTTCCTTTTTATTTTTTCAACCTCTCAACACGTCAATAGACGTCGTTAAATCTCATCAAAACGTAATATTTCTCTATGAAAATAATTATTAAATGTTGCCTATTCCTTCAAAACGTCACTTATTTGTGAATTTTAATTTTTTATTTCAAAAACGCTACTTTTTCCATACAATCCTAACGCTTTGGTGACAAAATGAGACTTTTCCATTTTTAATGTGGTAACACGTAAAAAAAAACTAAACCGCCGCTGTGGTCTAGTGGCTAAGCCACCGGTTTCAGACCCAGAGGTCTCGGGTTCGATTCCAAGCAGGGGGTACATCTTTGTGTGCTCGGTTTGGTTAGGGCTGTTAAGTCCGCCTGGCTAGCTACCACCATCTTATCTAAGTCTGTCGCAATAACAACGATGTTTATAGCATTGTTGTGTTCCGACAGTTTGAGATAAGATAGCTAGTTCCTCAGTGGTTGAGGATTCCGGGTGAGGCGCGCTTCCACCTTCGTCCTTAACGTCACTCACCATCAGGTGAGACTGAAGGTTAAGCTATTACTCGTTGTAGATTTAAAAAAAAATAATGTATTGTCTACTCTGTTGGTCTTCTGTCTGTCTGTTAACGCGTCGGTTACAATTTCTTGTGAACTGAAAATGTTTAAACAAACTTCCAAAAATGGCTGAAATTTAGGTGCAAGAAAAAGAACCATGACTGAGGAACCATGTCTTTATGTTTGATGTCTTCACACACAGTTCCTCAGTCTCCCAGATGATTTATTTTATAAGTAGGGCATTTTTTGTAATAATTAAAACTTAATTATCATAAAAAATTATACTTAGTATAATAATATTAATATTGAGAGAATATTAAAGTGGAAAATTTTATTACATACCTACCTTTGTTTTAAAATGTAGGTAATATATCCATAGTTTCCTTACCAAAATGCAACATTTCCAAACTTGATTCTATCTTAACGTTACTTTTCCATTAATTTCGCACAGAAAGTCACTTTTCCAAATCATTTTTTTTATATCTTGATATATTTTAAAGGTAAAATTAATTTGAAAACGTTACATTTTGGATAGGATAGATCGCTTTTTATAATATATTTTTCTCAAGTAAATTCATATGGGTTCATAAGATATTAAGTTTTGGTTGTTTTCTGAAAAGTGTGTAAAACTGGAGAAGTGACGTTTTGATCGCCTACTCCTCAAATATGGTGTACAATCGATGTAGCGTACCATAGATTTGATGTATTGTCGATGTAGTGTACCGTCGATTTAGTGTACTGTCGATATAGCGTACTATCGATTTGGTGTACTGTAGATGTAGCGTACCATCGATTTGGGGTACTATCAAGACATTAACCCATCAATGGAACGTTTTCGATACAGCGACCGTCAATGTAGTGACTGTCAATATTATGAACTAGACCCGACATTACTACCCAGTCCAAATTTATATATAGATGGAATTTGCAGATTGACTTTGGTAAGGTTCAAACCAAATGACATATCCTAGGCGCGTGGATCCAACCTAATACTTGTACCCCCACCTGATCGGTTTACCCCTGATAAATTGTTTACAACTGTGACGCCGTAATAAGGACTCATAGCCTATTCGATACTATGCATCTTTTCAAAAGGAGCATTTTCTTGGAATACAGCATGGAGCAAATCAAACAAAGGCCTCATCTTAGCAAATTTATCACTTTGGGTCTGAATCAAGGAGTTGTCACAACAGTGCAAATAGTTCATAAATTTTAATGTAAATCTGTCACGAGATAAATACCGATTTACGAGAGAAAATTCACAATTTCACAATACATTCGACGTCTAGGTAAGGATACATATCCACTTTATAGCAGTATTCCAATGAACGATTTCATTTCACTAGTAGTTATATTTCTCAGTTTATTTTTTTGAGACGCGTAAAGATTCGTGTAGTTATTCAACAAGCAAGTTTATAATTGCGTCGTCAAATAACTGCTCAAAATAGTATATTGAAGAACGTTTGTCATTTCTCGGACCTTCCATAAATGTTGAAAACTAGGAAACTCGGTGATCTGTGACGATTTCTCAATTTGCAGGTTCTTTTCTCTACAGATGTTGAATAACTCGGTGTACAGTCACGAGCACCAATATGTATACACTTTGAGTCTTATTCCATTGCATTAAGAGTTACAATTGCTTACATATTTTTGCTCGTGACTGTACTTTCCTGTTCGTTACTAGTCTATTTATTTAATCTATTTAGACACGTCAACAACACTGTACTTAAGATTTGTTATACTGTAATATGTAACGCTGGGCTGGTCTGTGCAGCTAGTACGCGTATGTACGCGTACCCCGCAAATAAATGTACCCACGTTTTTCAGCCTTCAGCTATCTATTTAGGACATATCAATAGTACTGAACATAATGTTTTACGGTTATAACTGTAACGCTGCGCTGGATGTAAAGCTAGTCAGTGCGCGTACGGGTACCCTGCCATTAAGCCCCTATACCTCAGCAATTTATGTTCAGGACACATCAATAGCACAGTAGATATAAATATGAGCTAAAGCAGTAAGGAAGCTACGTACAAACGCTCGAAATGACGCACGCCCACAGACGTGCGTCTTTACAGGGCCCCTAAGCGGACATCGCAGTGCTCTCAGTAGCGCGTATCGCGTCGAGACGAGACATGCTGCGTGCACTGTGCGCGCGATTTTTAAAAATTCCGCGAGTGTATTGCGTAGTATACGGCTGCTTGAGCTCGGCTTCTTCAAAACCGGAGCTTTCGTTTTTTAAACTTCCTGCTGATGTTGAAAGGTAAAAATGATTTATTATTACTAAATAAAAAGCTTTTTCTTTTAAATAAATCGTTTGGTTGTCTAAGTGATATTTGCCGTACTTACTTAAGTATATTTTTTGAGCGCGCGTTATTTAAATGGTGAAAAATAATAAGAATTGATACTACGAAACTTCATCGTTAATAAACTTTGCTTTGAAAATCAATAGCTGAAGATCTGTGTGGTTTCTGACAATGAATCCGTTATTGGAATGAGAAAAAGTAGCCGCCATATTGAACATTTTAGTTATTTAACCGATTGCTTTGAAAATCGATATCTAGGGATCTGTGTGGTTTCTGACAACGACTCCGTTATTGGTATGAGACAAAATAGCCTCCATCTAGAACTTTTTAGTTATTCGACCGATTGCTTTAAAAATCGATATCAGAGGATCTGTGGGGTTTCCGACAATGAATCCGATAATAGAATGAGGAAAGTAGCCGCCATCTTTAACTTATAAGTTTTAAATTTTTTTTAAATAAAAAGTGACACCCTTCTTTTTTGCTAGTTGTCTCAAAAAAACGCTAACTAGCTGAGATACAGCGCAAACTAAACAAAAACTTTTTCAATTTTACAAAAATAAGAGGATAACCCTAACGCTCAATTGGCGCGTAGGTATATAAAACAAGAAAAAGGCCGAGCTTCCGTACTGCTTTAGCTTATATTTATACTGTGTCAATAGTACTGAACATAACGTTTTCCGACTAAGCGACAACTCGGACACTTTAAATTCGGACACAGTGTCCGAATTGACACTTTTTAATTTTATTATTTTTTTACTGACAATTCGGACAGTTTTTTTTCTACATAATATTATATTTTTAAGCTTTTTTATCAGACTGTACTGAACAGCTCCAATAATATAAGAGTGTCCGAATTGTCAGTAAAAAAATAATAAAATTTTAAAGTGTCAATTCGAACACTGTGTCCGAATTTAAAGTGTCCGAGTTGTCGCTTAGTCCGTTTTCCCGTTATGTAGAAGCCAGTGCGCGTACGTGTAATCCGCAAATAATTTTTTCAGAAATATATACCTACGAAATACTGAATAGAATAGAATAAATACATTAGAATTTAATTGCTAATACTGTGTAATTTGTGGTTGACGATGCACTACATTTCGGGTAACAACAGTGTACCCATAACGGGTTTACATGCAATATGAAATAGGGAAACAAAAATTAAAAAAAATATATATAAACAATTTAAGAAAATACAATTTCCAGAGAAACTAATCATCATCATTGGGTGCCATCTTCATTATGAAGTTTTGAGGTCAGTTGACAAAATTTGTTGCGGTAATAACAAGTAGCTTTTAACAATTTTAACTGACGATAGCCAAGGCCATTCCACTGTTTGATATCATCCAACAAAGTAAATTTAATTCTTTTTATAATGCATAGAGGATAATGTTTTACCGTAATACGTAGCGCTGGGCTGGTGTGAGGCGAGCCAGTGCGCGTACGCATGCCCCGCCAGGAGGCTCGCGTCCGACAGACTAGGTTCCGGGCACGTCGATGACGACACTGTGGAACATTCACAGTTTAATCACTATTCAATGCAATAGATGAAAATGTGAAGAACCGTGTTGCATGCTAACTATACCTCTCTTCTTAAGGGTGTCGTAAAAGGCAACAAGGTGCAAAACTTTATGGTAAATACGCGCAATCAAACCCCGCGAGCGATGTTGCGGCCATGATAGCATTAAACTTGTGAGTGCAACATTGCTGAGAAAACGATAGAGTTAAGTAAATTTAAAAAAATATATAAAATGTAGAGTTATGATATAATTCGTGTCTTTCAGGGTAGTTATTTTACACCACATGGTCTATAAGGCATTCATTTTGTCATTGTTGTTGCCCGATTAAAATAATAATGATTTATTTATTAATTTTAAGGACAAACAGTAATAGTAATACAAGCTTAATAATAACACAATAAAATACATGCTACGGCCACTGTTTTTAGATGCCACGGCGTGCGTTTAAAACTATTCATGATCATTTAGGTAACGATACATTCGACAATAATAAAACCTTAAGAGGGTTTACGCATTTCGGTTTTCCATACAAACTTCCAAGTCGAAATTTTTAAAAACGAATGAGACAATTTTTTGATGAAACTTTGCATGCTGAAGTAAAACACAGTGATCTAAATAGTTTGTTGAAAACATTTTTAAAAAACGTTTTTCTAGCTGAGTTATTGCGATTTAAAGTCTACTATAGAAAGTTAAAAAGCGCAATAACTCAGTTAAATAAAACTTTTTTAAAAATGTTTTCAACAAACAATTTAGATCCCTGCGTTTTACTTCAGCATGCAAAGTTCCATCGAAATTGGCTAATTGGTTTTTTAAAATTTAGACTTGGAAGTTTGTATGGGAAACCGAATGGCGTATACCCTCTTAAGCTTTACTTAGAACCTTAAGAACCTCCGACCTAAATGATTTGAGGCAGCCATCGAAGAGATCGATGGTGTTATGTTATCTGTTATGGTATAACTTCTCGAAAGTCTGGACACTGCTGAATGATACTTTAAAGTAGTTTTAGAGAAAGGTGGACAAAGTTAAAGATAATGAATATATGAAAATATTTGTGTGACAACGCCGAAGGCGCGCTGCGCCGGCCGGGGCGGCGGCAGCGCGGCGGCGGCAGTGACGGAAGGGATATGATGCTGGTACTAGTTTGCTATTATATACGAGGTGTTTTTGCTGACATCCTGTTCCTGCTTTTGCCCATGATATTAGTTTTGTTTCTAATCAATACATGTAAAATATGTTATTTAAAGAATGCTTACATAATATAGCCATTTATCTAGCTCGCTAATTGGTGAATAGTGGACTATGGTAGAGGACTGCTATTGCTGTCTTCATTGCCTAGTCTCTGACTCACCCTTCGGGGATAATAGTCGTGATTATATGTAAGTATGCTAGCCTTACACTTTGCTAAGTTTTGGCACATTGCTTTCACCAGCTTCACTCACTAGAAAAAGAAGTAAATATTTTTTTCTATGAATGATTTTCTTGTAAGATACGATATCTACGCAGGTCGTGTCATCACAAAGCTTAGTGGAGTTAGAATGCTAAGCTACATTTTGAAATCGCTAAGGGTTGTGATTAATTATGGGTATTTAATTAAAACTACAATACATAACTATATTGGCACGGTATTTCAATTTTTTCGCTGATTTATAGACAATAGAAAAGGATAGAATATTTATTATGTATTATTATTATTTATTATTGTACATAAAACATTTTTAGAAGCTAAACAAAAGCGGCCTTATTTTCAAGCTTCCATGGATTGGACACTAATGATTTCAAATAAATGCATAATACATATAATATAACTAATTAATGTAATTGCTGGTTTTCCTCTTTTGAAAATAATTTAGGAATAATTCTCATTTTAAGTAGTCGTAAATTTTTTATTAATGTATTAATGCATTTCTAAATCTTTTTAACGTAGTTAATGGTGTGAGTGACACAACGACTTATCTTACAATATTACTTTGTTGTCATTAAAATTATTATGTACACTGCTATTAAAATGTAAGGAAAAAAATGGGGACGTTGCGCTTTAAAATATTTTACAAAAATTGGAGTAAAAGTAATAGACTTTATGTAAAGAAAAATATGGTTACATACGCGCCAACTATATCTACATACCTAGATGCTATCCTAGCATTTAATGTGTTATGGATGAACATAGTGGGGCTATAATAAAATATAATGATAGTAATGCAAACGTATTGTTTTTTTAAACTTTTTCTTCAGTAACTTATCTTGTTTTTGGTGTTTTGTAAGTTTTTGTAGTATATTGTAGTATTTTCTTATTATAATAATTATGTCTTGTGTAACTTCTGTCTCAATATTATTTCCTTTTGGAATGTTAATATAAATATGTTGAAAATTATTCAGCTCTGCGTTTGTCTTACCATTGTGTTCATCAGTTGTTTCTTCAAAACTGTCACCTTCATCAATACTCACAGAGTCAGGCGTTTGGGAGCTACAATTTTTATTATTACCTAAAATGTTGTCAATCAAGAACGTTTTACTATTACTATTCATTACACTATTTAACGTTTTCTTGGAGTTACTATTATTGTTTAAAAAGTTTTTTTGGTAATTGATAGCTTTAGCTTCGAAGAAGCCACTGTTGAAAATGTTAAAAGGGTTAATATCACTGTTCCGTTCACTGAATTGGGTTCCGTCATTGTTCTCGCAAATAACATCGATGGTCTCATTCTCACTGTCGTACTCAGTGTCCGTTTCACCATCGTAAACTTTGTCCGTAGCACTTTTAACACTAGATTCCACGTCTCTATTAACAGGATCGTTGCCACACGTACTAGATATGTCTTCTGTTGCATCCATTCTTGTACCAATCTCTACTTAAACATCACACACAATTTTTAAATATGACAACTTAAAATCTAAATCTCAGCGCGCTGGCTGATTCTCTGTATCCTGAGTTCAGGTGGCAAACTGATAATTAAATTTGAAAATAGGTGGTGCTCCGGCGAGAGTAGGTATGAACGAGATGTGATACCGCGCCGCTACTGGTCGGCGTACTCGTGGAGGGGATAACGCCATCTTAAGTAGGTGGGGCCTCCGAGGCCGCCTGCGAAAATTCACACCTTTCTTTTATTTGATAACACGTTATGTCAGAGCTCTTTACCGCACAATGGATCTCTAAAAGGTTGTGATGAGCGGGGATCGAATTGCTCTCAGCTTATTGTTTGATCATGTCACCGATTTAAGTGATTTATTGCTGGTGGTAATGTTTAATGGAAGTGGGGTTGGGTGAGTAATGCTCTGGGTCTCCATTCAAATTAGCTGAGCACTGTTTTATGATATAAAGGCGTATTAGTTGATGTAGCGGGAAGATGAGGTTTATAGGTGTTTCGTAGAATGTTCTGTTTCAGGGGAGGTGTGGTATATACATATAGTTATGGTAGTAGTTAGTAGTTATAGTATGGTAGATAAATATCCAATTAAGTTGTAATAATCACGTATTTACGTGAGAAAATTACCTTCCTATAATGTAGAGGCATCTCGGCCCTAACCACGCGGTAATTAGCATAGCCAGCTAGACTTTATTAGCATATAAGATTAATTATTTTTACTTGTAAACGATATACTTTCACCCTAGACTCTAGACGGTTTTTTAATTCACTTCGTCCTAGAGATATCAAAACATCACAGCAGTGGTTTAATATTCACATTGATTGATTCTACGAGATGCTAAATCTAAATGACTCAATATTATCACACTAACTTGTAATTTTTCTATATATTTTTTAGATTACTTGTCATGCAATTTATACATACATACACATAATCACGACAATTATCCCCGAAGGTTTAGTCAAAGACTATCCAATGAGAACCGCAAGAGCAGTCCTCTGCCATAGTCCACTTTTCACCAAATAGCGACTGCACATGTGCTAAACGTGACAGGTGGCGAGACCATCGCCGCTCTATGCTGTTGGATGTAGGTGCAGTCTTTAGTCCGTTGGTCACCTTTTACGCACGGGAAGAGAGGGGGTGGTAGTATTCTTTGACCGCTACGTGACACGGTTTAATACAATTTATATAATAATATAAAGGTATTTGTCGTGTACAAGCTACCAAGGATGGAAATTTACTTCACGACTCTTTTAAACAGTAATAGGAAATGTTGAGCACACTTCTACATAACAATTTAATAAGTACCTACACATTTTGCTCAAGTGGCACATACCACGTCATCTCTGCTCCCTGTTGGTTGACTTGTAGAGAACGCTGATGATGTCTGGTGGAGTCTACTATTAGGTCTACAATAGAGGTATTGAGACCGCTAAAAATATCGACTATAATTTTCCCTAATCTGCTGTAGTGAATGAAATCTCACGAGATTTTGGCTCCGGCGAGATCTCGCGAGTTTATGAATAACAATACCGCAAGATCTCGCTAATTTCAAGATCTCGCTAGATTGGCAATTTTGTGTGTCTATTCTTGCAAATAATCACAATATTAATTGAAAAAATTAGGAAAAAATAATATTTTTATGAAGTTTTTTAATAAATTTTTATGTATTTAGCCTTGTTTGACGTATCTATCTATCATTATTTTTATTAAACTTATAAGTAGTGAACTATGACGTTAAGAAATGAAATAAACAACCAGTCTTCTCTTTTAATATCAAACAAAAGTCTTTTAATAATAAAACAGTTATTTTAGAACAAAACAACAAGAAGTCAAAAACTAAAATGAAACTCATTAACTTAGCTGAGTTGACTATTAAACTGAGATATTATTATCAATTAAAGAAAACTATACCTACTCAGAGATCTTTAGATCTTTAGAGAGAAGTTAAAGATTAATTAACAAAATATACCAAACAAATGAAAGGCTTGGCTTGTTCAGTTTTTTTCATTTTGAAAATAAAGCTTCGACTAAGACGTTTTTATGCTCAAGTGCAATCTCGTTAAACTCGCGAGATCTCACCCATTTTACGGCCGAGATCAATCTCGCTAAAAAGGCCGAGATCTCGTGAAAACGAGATCTCGATAGAACGAGATCGCATTCCCTAATCTGCTGTGATTCGTATTATGTAATAATTACACAGGGAATACGTGATTTCATGAAATACCCGATGACTTACTTTTCCAGCGACATTATAGATGTTGTTAGATTTCTAAACCGCCTAAAAAGTACTTAAATTTCAACCGCCTCTGTGGTCTTGTGGCTATACCGCCGTTCTTAGACCCAGAGGTACCGGGTTTGATTCTCAGCGAGGGGTACATTTTTGTGCACTTGGTTTGGTTGTTGGTAGAGCTTGTTAAGTTCGCCTTTCTGGCTACTGAAAGTTTGGCGCCTTAACAAAAATGTTAATAGCGTTGTTGTGTTCTGACAGTTTAGAGATGGGATTGCCAGTTCCCCTGTGGTTGAGGATTCCGGCAACAGCGTGCTTCCACTTCCGTCCTTATCGTCAATTACGATGGTGAGATTATGGTTAAGTGCTTACCCGTAGGTAATGTATAAAAAAATATTTTAGAGCGTTTGTAGAATTGATGTAAACGTAGGAAAAGCCGGAATCTTATTGAATAAAAAATACATTATAGATACAGAAATACATTAGGATACATAAGGTTTTTAAAAATCTTTGTAGCTATACTGCCCACTACTGGGATTAAGATAATTATGATTATTTTCTACATTATGTTATTTGATTATTAATTATAAATAATTGTATAGATATGAGCATAGGAAGCGCAGAGGAGCTCCAGATGTTTTTAATTTGGTCACTCATACCGGCATTGCGTATAATGCTTTACTGGCACGAACGCAAACCGATCACCTTTGCTGCTTTTCATTCCGTAATTGATCACATTATGCTGGTAGTATTCTTTCACCGCTACGCGACATAGTTATTAAATAACTATAAATTGGGATAAATAAGTATCTCTTCAAGGATCATTAGACCGCCGGCGGTCGCAAAACAATAGGTTTTTAACTGTGTCTGGTTTCACGTTGCTTGAGGGATTAAAATACTGCTTTAATTAATTAATAAATAATAAACGCAAAGCAGCTCCTATTGTTAGCTATACACGTCGAGAATAAGGGATAACTAATAATTTCCTTTGGGATAACGGAGAAAAAGTTGATACCAAATACAAACTTAAGAGGCCTATTACATCTCGACTGTGATTTTTGCGTAAAATGCCCATTTACGCATTTTGTAATAATTTTGCAGTTGTATTTATCGTTTTTATCGAAATAGCATAATAAATTCATGCTTAATATTGCAAATCTCCACTCTGCGATATTAAGCTGAGTTCGGACGGCTGGCGCATCGCATTTTGGAAGATAGCTCATAAGTTAAGTAGTAGTTATCATTGTGTATGTAGAATAAAATTAGTATTTAAGAAGCTGTAATATGTAAATAAACTCGTTTTGTTCTCGGACGACGGCGACGTCGTGGTCGTCGACATAATTGCTGTTACCTGGTAACTATATTCCTCTCTCACTGTGGCCAAGACATCCTTAGCCGTCAGTTCTAATCAGTCATGTGAGTCTGCTTGACTAGCAGTGAGAAAATCCTACTCCGAACCCTGTTTCCTCACCACCTTCCGTCTGTTGCCTTAGGTCTCATGGTACAGACATCTGCAAAAGCAAAAATATTCACTTTCTATAATTATTGTGCCAATCGATCGAGTCAACGATTAGGATAAATATTACCTATAAACATTTCCTCTAAAACTTAAGGAAGACCGTCTTGCGAGTCAGCTCAGATATTAATAAAGTACATACATACATTCAAGACTATTTTCCCCAAAGGGTTAGTCAGAGGCTAAGCAATGAGGAGCGAATAGGCAGTCCTCTGCTACAGTCGTGCCACATTCCATGTTTCACCAAATAACAAAAGTATTTAACTTTCCTCATATTATATTCTAGCCCAAGTTAAGTTTCTGAATAAAAACTTGCTTAATGGTTATCTAGATAACGGATAAACCACAGAACATAAAAAACGGAGATCGACATGCGAGTTAATACTCTCAATTTATGCTACACGCGGGTAATGCAAACTTGCGGCTTCTACTTGTTTCTTACGTTCTGTGGGATAAACAAACATAAATACTTACTAACTTAGAATTCATAGGAAACACACAAACTGACACAATTAAAAAAAAACTGTTATTTCTTAACTGACCAGGCGGGCTAATTATTTAACTTCAACACCTTTGCAATACCTTTAAAATACAAATAGATTGCTTTCTTAGTTTGCTTATTTAAAACAAATTTCAATAATAACAAACTAGCGAAGCAATGCACTTCCTTGTAAGGTATTGCGATACGTGTTAAAGTTATACAATTATCCCCCGACCAGAGTTAGAAATGACGACGCCAGAACCAACGACGTGCTGACCACCTGACCACAGCGGTAGTTTGGTTTTTAAAATATTAAAATTAGTTACACAAGCAGGAGGCGCGCCGCCTAACGATATGCGGTCACCCCCGCCGCCGCGCGCCCGCCGCTGCCGAGGCATCAGCAACTTACGGGGTTGCTGACCTGCTATTTACACCATTTAAAGGAATCTATGCCGCAACATAGGGTGATGTTAAAAATAATATATATCTTATTCTTACTGTTTTTCTAAACTGTCGTTTAACTTTTTAGTTTTTATAAAAATGTAATTCTATGATTTTTTTTCGGTGTGAGTTCTCTCTTAGAGCAGTAATATTGCTTTAATCCTACAATGCTAAATTCGTATGCGAAATTGAATAGTAAGATTAAAGTAATACTATGACCGTCTTTTGCAAGTCTAATTATTATATTATTTATTTTCAAAAATGTTAATGTAATGTAATGTTTTAGGGGTTAAAGGTACTCGTGTCCGTAGGTTCACCCTTGAGACCCTACACGTGACCCCTGGGTGGTGCTAAATGAGTGTGACTGACTGAGTGGTAGAGCCACGCTGCGTTGCAGCACGCATTGGGCCGGCTCGCCCAGCGTAATACCAACCCACTCACGAATTTTCGGCGTGAAATAATGACACTTGGTGCTGTTGTGTTTCGTCCAGCCAGTGAGGGTTCCGGAGGCCTATCCCCCCCCTTCCCTCTCACAATTCCTATTCCTTTCTTAAAGGCCGGCACCACGCCTGCGATTCCTCTGGTTTTGCGGGTGTACATGGGCGGCGGTGACTACTCTCCATCAGGTAACCGGCCAGCTCGTTTGCCTCCTTCTTTTATAAAAAAAAAGTTATGTTAAAATTATCTTGAAAAAAAAAACATTGTCAGCTTCTGGTGAACAATTATTGTATTTTGTCCCTTACCTTATTATTTGATCTTTCGCCAGACGATACCTATATAATATCTTATCTTTATGTCTTCCTGATGTAAGCTATCTTTATTAAATAACAAGCGGCCGCTCGGGGTTCACCCGCATGGTTCCCGTTCCCGTAGGAATATCGGGATAAAAAGTATCCTATGTGTTAATCCAAGTTATAAACTATCTGTATGCCGAATTTCATCCAAATCCATTCAGTAGTTTTTACGTGAAAGAGTAACAAACATCCATCCATACGTTCCCGTGGGAATATCAGGATAAAAAGTATCCTATGTGTTAATCCAGGATATAAACTATCTGTATGCCGAATTTCATCCAAATCCATTAAGTAGTTTTAACGTGAAAGAGTAAGAAATATCCATACATTCTTACAAACATTCGCTATTATAATATTAGTAGGATAGGATTTACGTCAGCATATCGTAATAACGTATTCAGTCGTTTCAAAAGCGTTTCCCATTCAGAATTATTACTACTTGTAGACTGTAATAATTGATTAAAATGTCGATAGATGTAGCTGTATCTGTCCGCTAAAAAAAAAGTGCTACGTATTCCGTAGCAAACAAGGCCCAACGTAGCAACGCTACAGCGCTTTACCGATACTATTTAGTTTAGCCACTTGTTCATAGATGGCGTTGTTGTCTTGTTCAGAAAATGTATTTGTGCGTGCTACCTACCCCTGCGCTTTTGTTGGGTCTCTAGGGTGGGTGATATAGGGAAATAAATACCTATAAGTTCTTAATAGATGGCGCTTATCTTTACACTTTTTTACACTTATCTTTACGCTTTTTTTTGAGGAGCTCGATGGCGCAGCGGCTAGCGCGTTCGGCTTGCGATCTTGCTCGCTAAGCAACTTTCGCAATGCCGAGTCGCTGAATGGCTGTCTAAATTTAAAAACATCTTGAGCTTCTCCGTGCTTCGGAAGGCACGTTAAGCCGTTGGTCCCGGTTGTTGTCGTAAGATGGCAGTCGTTAAAACCCACCAACCCGCATTGGGCCAGCGTGGTGGGTTATGGCCCTTATATCCCCACGTGCTATTGTCCACGTGGGAGGCCTGTGCCCAGCAGTGGGACGTTAACAGGCTGATGATGATGATGATGATCTTTACACAATTTGTTAGGTAAGGATATAAAATAAAAGAAAATTCTGACATGATTATCTTCTAAGTACAGATTTTTCAATAGCTGTTTTGAGTTGTAAAAACTAAATTCGTTATAAGTAAACACGTCTTAACAAATTTTGAAATAGTTATTTTAATAATTTGTCGTATGAGTATACCTACTTATTATAAATCTGGTACCAGAGTTATTTTCTGATTGTGTAAAAAATATAAGTTTCATATTTAATTATTTGTATGACGACCGGCGGGGATATGGGATAGCCTTCTGATGTTGACTGAGGCTACTTATAACAATAGTAGTGATTCGCTCCCTAAGCTACTTCAATGGTTCCGGGTTGGATTTCCAGTTTGTATGACGAACTTGTACGCTTACACCGTAGTCCGAAAAGTTTTTGATATTTTTATTTAGAAACAAAGGTCATTGGGCATATTTTACCAAGATCACAAAAGGTCGTGGACAAAAACTAAATATGTATTAAATTAAAGAACTAAATGTCAATTTTCATTCCAATTAACTAATTTGTTTAAAACCCTCAGGAAAAAAATATATTGAACAATAAATGTTGGTTTTCTTTACCGATAATGAAACACGAAAGTATTAGTTCTAGTTTGATATGCCATCCTGCGGTGTAAGCCAAAAAGGTTTCACCGTAGGATAGCACCCGTGGGATTAGTTGATCATGATTTTGCAGATGATCTTACAATTAATTTGGATCAAGCAGAATAAATTATGATTTTTGTAGAATTTTTATTTCTATTTTCCTTTCAATCAACTAGTTACACTGAAGTATAACTAAAAGGCCAAAAGTATTCAGAGTATCATATAAAAATCATAATGTAGTAGTTGTTTTTTATAAGTACATATTTTTCCTCAATTCTCCCACGGTTTGCAAGCATGCGACCTATATTATTGTGTTGTAGCGACAATTATTTACATAGTCTGCGCTATTTTGTTTGTGTACGCCGTGGGTCAAACTTCTGAAAAAGATCCATATACTTATGGCTAGGTAAGGTGGGCATTCACGGTCGCGCCATCGCGTCAAATGGCGACTCTGGATTTCCATTCGCGCTAAAATCCACCGCTCTGGGCCGTGGCGGCGCGCCGCGGTTGCTCGTGAATACCCGAACCCACATCCATTATCAACTCATATCAAACGTCTTTCGGCCCTGTCAAACACGTAAATAAAAGAAAATTGGAGTGATCGCGAATGGGATACATGTTTGGCGTCCATCCATTTGACTTAAGTCGTTTGGAGTCACGCCAAATGGCGCTACGTGAATATCCACCTTACTGTTGTCTGAAAATCCTCTTCTTGGTGAACCGCCGCGGGGTGTAATGTACTCGGTGTCTGTTATTCGTGGTCCTGAGACATATTTTGTCGTCTTTTTATCCCCTTGTCTGTCACGAAGACTCCTAGAGGTTGTTCACAAGAGGTTGCTCTCATAATAGAATGATGCAAACTGTGATATGATGATGTTAGATTATCATCACGTAATAGGAAGTACGTGATAAAAGAGGAAAGTAACACCTTCTGTAAAACTGTCTAGTTAGCACTCCTACAATATCGCGTACTCTTAATAATTAGAAATGTATATGATACAACCAAGATATACTTACAATATTATGTTATTCAACAAGAGACTTTCATTTATTTCGGGTCTCCGTCGCAACGCCGCCCGCTACAAACGAGTAGGCGGATCTCCTGAAGGAGAGCAATCACCGCCGCCCATGGATACCAACAAAACCAGAGGAATCGCAGATGCGTTGCCCGCTTTGCCACTTCTTCACTTGGCACCACCGCAAGCATTCGGATTGGTTTTTTTTAACCGTGTCACGTAGCGGTTAAAGAATACTACCACCCCCTCGCTACCCTTGGGTGTCGTAAAAGGCGACTAACTGACTAATGACTGCACATACATCCAACAGCATAGAGCGGCGAGGGGCTCACCACTTGTCACGCTGAGCACATGTGCAGTCGCTGTTTGGTGAAAAGTGGAGTATGGTAGAGGACTGCTTTTGCTGTCCTCATTGCCTAGTCTCTGACTAACCCTTCAGGGATAATAGTCGTGATTGTATGGATGTATACGGGGTGGAGATGACACTACGACAATAAATGAAAATATTGGTTAAACTAAGTAGTTCATAGAAATAATTTAAAACTATCAAATTAATCTTAGCACTGATTTTTTTTCCATTTTTCATCTAACTACATATTTTATAACGTAACTTTGTATGAAAAATGAAAAAAATCAATTCATCAAATCCAGTTCATCAAATCAAATCAAAATCAGTGCTAAGATTAATTTGATAGTTTCAAATTATTTCTATGAACTAGAAAAGTCAATATTTTCATTTATTGTCGTAGCGTCATCTCCACTTTGTATGTGTATTTATTTTAAAAAGAGTTTTTTCTATACAGAAAACGCCACCCTGATAGTTGAATCATTGGTTGTTGGTAATCAAGTTAGTTAATGCTAACTTAAATTACGTTACTCCACGCTTAATCCCCATGGATACCATCTAGTAAAGAGCTCGGGTCAGAACACTATTGTATAAACCTATGTTACAGTTGTTCAAGTTAAATTTCTCTAAAAGCTCACGCCTCTCTGCTTGGTTACGGACACATTCCATGAGTATGTGCATCACATCTTCCTTGCAGTCACACTCCATTCGGATTGTACCTACTGCGTTTTTGAGTTTGTATGCCTTCGTGCATCCTGTCGAACTCATCGGAGTTAGTCAGGATTCAAAAAGGAGGGCACCACATAACTCACTTGTTGCCCTAAACGCACCGACTATGTGGATGCCGTCTAATGCATGGTTTTTTCTACTTAGCACGGCAGATGACTCCACTACACTACATGCGTACAGGCAAGGTATGGAATTCCCTGCCGGCGTCTGTGTTCCCGAGTGCATATAGGTTTAAGATGTTTATTCTCATTAAGAACAAAATTACAGTTCGCTTACCATGAGAACAATAAAACTTAAATAACATTATAGCCCCAACTTCTTTAAAGCCCATGTGAATAGGCTGCTTCTGGGCAAGCTCGCTGCATCGTCGGCCTCTTCTTAATCCTACGAATAAGAAAGTGACCAAGAGCAAGCGCCCTTATATTATATAAAAAGAAACACCTGATGTTACGTGGAAAAGGAGTCCAGGACCAGGCGCGAAGAACTGGTGAAGCGTTAACAAGACGAAGCATTAGTTGCCCTCACCTTGCCGGCCTACAAATTGCCTCTTCACGTCTAATTTGATAGACTCCATGTTATAGCAAGGAGGGAAAACATGTGACGGTAGACTATTCGTTTCGCAGTTAAAAAAAAGGGTAACTACTACATACATACATACATTTAATCACGACTATTATCCCCGAAGGGTAAGTCAGAAGGCAATGAGGACAGCAAAAGCAGTCCTCTAGAATTTTATAGTTCACTTCTCACTAGGCTTGCTAACTCCAAAAAAGGCATTTCCGGGATTACCCAGCTGGATATCCGGGACTTGAGTGTATTACGCGGGACACAACACACCACATATAAAATGGTTAGTAAAAAAAACCTTACTTATACATGTATTTTCGCATCATCACCATCACCATCGCCGCTCCATGCTGTTAGAAGTATGTGCAGTATTTAGTCCATTAGTCGCCTTTTACGACACCCAAGGGAAGGAGGGGGTGGTAGTATTCTTTCACCGCTACGCGACAGGGTTATGAAACTCATAGTGATAAATATAAAAATGTACGTCAGGTGAGATATTACGGTGGTGGAGCGCCAGCCCGTTGTGAAATAAAAATAATGAAAACAATTTGTGCGTTGTCATTCATCTAGAGTAACGCGCTTCGGGATGTAGGTAGATGTCGAACATTGATCGATGGTGCGATGTATTTGATACGACGTTGATGCGACGCGACGGTGGCGGCACGATAAAGGTCAATTCACACATATCGGTGAAGTCACAGTTCCGGCACAGTACCGTCACAGTGAAAAATATTATTTCATACATTCTTTATGAATTTTTGTCAAAATTATTATTAATCTTAATTAATGGCTTCGCGTTTAGCATTCAGCCAATTTCAAGTAGTATATTATTTTAAAATTATATTTAGTTTTGTACGGTAGATTGAGTTAAAATGGAGTCTTACAACAAAAGTCAAAAGTCAAAATATATTTATTCATTAACCTCAATTAATAAGTACTGTGAAACGTCCAAATATTTTTTAACCTACCACCCATTCAGGACATATTTTTTTAACTGTGGCAAAGAACGGGCGCAAGAAACCACAGCGCACAGAAGTAACGACATTTACAAAAAATATATATATTATATGTCGTTACCAGGTCACAAAATACAAAATATGAATTTGAATGTAAATAGTTTAATTAAATATGGTGCTCTATATAAATTAATTATATATATTAGAAATAGCTGTTGGAGTATTTGGAGCATTTCACACCCAAGCTGTTTTGTCTTCTGTATAATCTGACACTTTATAATAAGCTTTTTTATAAAGCTTTTCTTTGATTTTCATTTTAAATTTATCAAGATCTAATTTCTGAATATCATTTGGTACTTTGTTGTATAATCGTACCAACAAACCCTTAAAAGGATTATATTCTATGGAGTAAAAATTAGAGTTTATCTCGTGTTCTTATAACACTTGTTGTTGTTAGAAGAACACGGGAGAAACTCTATTTTTTCAAAAAGAATACGTCCGTGATTTGGCCGGTGGCGGCACTGACATTGAGAGCATTATCACTGACAGGTGACGGTACTGTGCCGGAACTGTGGCTTCACTGATATGTGTGAAGCAACCTTAATACTGCTGTTATAATATTACTAACGCAGAATAAATTGATAACACAACGGGGTTGGATCGAATCCTGCTCTTGGAAATATTTTTATGTGGTCTTTACAACTAATAAAGGCTTCGGTTGGCCTGAGTTAAGCCTAAGCTGTGTGGTCCCATGTGGCTTTCGTTACTTAGGGGTCGTAAAAGGCGACAGGCTGTTGGATGTTTATGCAGTCTTTAGTCCGTTAGTCTCCTTTTACTCCAGAGCGGCGATGGGATTTCCACCTATGTCGCTGAGCATATGTGCAGTTGTGAATTGGTGAAACGTGGACTATGGCTGAGAATTGCTTTTGCGGTTCGGGGATAATAGTCGTGATTATATGGTATGTATGAGTAGGGTTACCATACGTCCGGATTAATCCGGATATGTCCGGACTTTTGGACTCTAGTCCGGATTTTGTCCGGCTCTTTAATTTGTCCGGATTTTGGAATATGAGTAACAAAACTACATATTAAGTAATATCAAATAAGTCTTTAATCTTTGTTAACTTCTTTCTCATTTATCAAAAAACCAAATATAAAGTGAGTAATGTTTTCATTTTGTGACTAAAAAGTCCGGACTTTTATCAAAATGTCAGGCTTTTTGTCAGAACTTTTCAAATTCCTAAATATGAGTACCTATATGTATGTGTATACAAGTATGTGAGGCAACGGTAGCAGAGCAGTAAAGCGCTCGGCCCGATATCCGGAGGTTCCGGGGCCAATCCAGCCCCCTTACTCTAGAAACCGATCCCGATCTATCGAAATTGGTATTGTAAAGTTTTGTACTCCTAAGTTACGACAGCAGGGCTAATATGGATCATATTGCGCGGATATTGAGTCACAAAACTCACTGCCATTTAGTTTACCCAATATAAATACAAAGTAGCGCTGGTGCCGTAACTTAAAAGTACGAAATTTCACAATACCTATCCGATCCAATACCGATCGGTTTCAAGAGTAAGGGGGCAGGTCGGGCACAGTGTATATTCGTAATATTTGATGTTTATGCGTTAATAAAACTCAAATTAACATACGTAACATATAGATATTTGTTAAGAAATAAGGGCTACGATTCCCACTCCGAAGCGTATCTGGCCCAAAGAGTTTCTTTAGCCATTCAGTGGGGTAATGCTGCCAGTCTGATGGGGACCTTTGAGCCAGGTACGGCCCGGGGCGGGATTTTGGATTAAGTTAATTTAGTTTTAGTTTTTTATGACATGTTGAAAATGGTTTATTTTTTATTTTATTACTTTTTATACATAAAAAGGTTTGTAGTATTATTTTGATGAGCCCATCGCCGCTCTATGCTTTTGGATGTATGTGCAGTCTTTAGTCCGTTAGTCGCCTTTTACGATACCATAGAAAAGAGAGAGGTTGGTAATATTAATTTGATAAGCCCATCGCCGCTCTATGCTGTTGGATGCATGTGCAGTCTTTAGTCCGTTAGTCGCCTTTTACGACACCGAAGGGAAGAGAGGGGTTGGTAGTATTACTTTGATGAGCCTATCGCCGCTATATGCTGTTGGATGTACGTGCAGTCTTTAGTCCGTTAGTCGCCGTTTACGACACCCAAGGAAAGAAAGAGGTTAGTAGTATTATTTTGATGAGCCCATTGCCGCTCTATGCTGTTGGATGTATGTGCAGTCTTTAGTCCGTTAGTCGCCTTTTACGACACCTAAGGGGAGAAAGGGGTTTGGTAGTTATTTTGATGAGTCCATCGCCGCTCTATGCTATTGGATGCATGTGCAGTCTTTAAAACTGGGTCTATAGTTGCCTTTTACAACACCCAAGGGAAGAGGTTGTTAGTATTATTTTGACAATAAGTCACAACTACAATGACAGTACCTGTCAGAAAAACGATTCTAACTAGGGCGGAAAAGTATTACTTTCCACCCGCTCCTCAGGCAACTTTAGACCTACTTTCCGTGTATGAGGAATGAAAAATCTATTTTGTATGAACGAAATTTCGGAAGGTATGGAAACCGGTGTTAAATAGCTAACGAAAATCGGCCAAAATATCGTTTCGGCAAAAGAAGGCACTCAGGTTTGTGATCGCCAACTCGCATTTGGCAAACGCGGTAAGCCAATACCTACCTATTGTAGAATGACATAGAATACATAATAATACAAGCAATGACTTCATTTTAATGATGGAGGCCTTTGCCAAGCAAGGGAACAATCTACAGTCTGTACTTTACTTAACAAGAAACGTTGTAACTGAATTTAATTATTTTCAACGTTTCGTTATTTTCGAGATTAATTATTCTCTTTTTCATTATATTTTTATGCTCTATTGTTCAATTTAGTGTTCCTTGAAAATGTTATGTTCAATATAATTATTATTGTTAGTGTGTTATAACTTATGAGTTGACGTAATAATATGACTAGGAACTAATTTTACAAAATTGCCTAGGTATATGGGATCGGCGCTCGAAGTGTTACCAATTAAAAAGGCTGTAATTTTGTCAATTTAGATTTTTTTATTTAAAAACTTTGGATTATCGTAAAAACATTTTAAGGATAATGGCCAAAAAAACCCAAGCCCCGGCGGAAATAAAATGTATCTCAGATTTTCACTAAAAATATGTGTTAAATACTGCATGCTTAGTTGGAATCGTCAAAATATTTTTCTAAAAGTGTGAAATTGCTTATCGAAGTTTTGCTGGGGTCATATCAATGTTTTAGTCTAGCTCCCGCCTCCGTTTTAGTCAGCGGTGTTAATCCTGGTCCTTATCTATCTACCTACCTACCTAGGTACCTAGTTTTATTCAAATCAGTTCAGTCACTGAGGCGTAAAAGCAGAAAAAACATCCAAACATTAAAATATCAAACCATCGGTGTTTTCACATTTAGAATATTACTTAAGTGTCATGTGATTATTACTGATACCTAATATTAGCAAAAAATGTGTTAATGTTTTAATAATAAAATGACCCATATACTTACCTAACTACTATTGTGTTTTCTTTATCATTGATGACTTCTGCTACTACTTCAATAATAGTAGTGGTAGTAATATTTATACTGTAGAAAAATATTTGGATTATATTACTCACCGCAAAACACCCATATTAGCAATTTATTGATCCTGTTACTGAAACATTAATATGACCCCTGCAAAACTTTCAATAAGAATTATTTACATTTAAAAAAATATTTCGGCGGTGTCCCTTATGCAGTAATTAATTACTCAACATTACCAGTATTTTGATGAACATATCATTTGCGCCGGGCCATTGTTCTTTTTAAGAAAAAAATGTTTTTGTTCGATGCAACCACCACTAGCTCGGATAATAGCATTGAGTCTGTTCGGGAAGGCGTCACATGCTGCACGAACGTGGTCTGCTACTGTAACGTGTATTGCTGAACCGTGTTTTTTTAAGGTTCAGCAACATGTAGAACAGAATAGAATAGAATAGAAAAAAAATATTAACATACACACGCTTCCATCAATTATACAAAAAAATAAAATAAAAATAATAATACAGATGGACGGAAAAAAAAACAGATGAGTAATTAAAATAAAATGAAGAGTGTGAACTTCGATCAACAGTTGTTATTGTTTCAGCATTTAAGCTGCTGTGTCATTCATGGATGTTCAGAATGATACAGAAGCGCTGTTATTCTGACAGCGATGTGATGTTTTTCTGACATGTACGATCAAACAAAACATAACGATCGTGTATAGTTAGAGCGCAAATCAGACAACAATTTAGACCAGCGAATTGCTCTGAGAAAGCAAGCACCTGAATCAGTGATGGTTTGGGCCGCGGTAACTGCCACAGGACGCTCACCACATTTTCTTTGAACAGGGCGAAAAAATAAATCAACAAATCTACCGTGAAAAGATTTTGAACGATGCTTTGTTACCATGGACACGTAAAAAATTCGGTAGAAATCATTAGACGTTTCAACAAGACTCGGCACCATCTCATAAAGCCCGTGATACTTAATGGTTCTTTTTGGAAAATGTTCCTGGCTTCATTTCTTCACAACAATGGCCACTATATGTATTCCCCGAATTTAAACCCAATGAATTTTTCCTTATGGTCCAGTCTGCAGGCCAAAGTATAAACTAAAAAATATGAGACGGTCAACGCCTTAAAGATTGCTCTTCGCCGAGAATGGGACAAAACCATCAGACCACTTTCGTGCAGCGTGAGTGAAGCCTTCCCGAACAGACTCAGTGCTATTATCCGCGCTAAAGGGGATTACATCGAACAATGACATTTTTTTATTAAAATTTTAAATGTTTTTACGATATTCTTCTAAGGTTTTTAATAAAAAAATCTAAATTGACAAAATTACAGCATTTTTAATTGGTAAGACTTCGAGCTGTTATAGGGATTAATGAAAATCCCTTTTTAAAAAAACACTTTTGATACTTTGCGTGAAAATGATTTTATTTTATAAAATGCACGAAATTATTTATAATTACTCGCTAAATGAAAGGGCAAGTGTCACCGGCGGGTGATGGAATCGAACTGAGGAGCTCGCTGCAATAATCTTGCTACTGCTCTAAAATGCTGATGCAGCCCGATGCACCGAGGGGTGATGATGTTGGCACTATTATATACTGTACATATATATAACAGCCCCCTGGGTTAAGACTAAACTTACACCAAAATAAACGGTGAAGTTTACGTAAAAGATAGACGAGTTTTGGGTGCAGATACCGGATGGGATTCTACATCAGAGTTTGAAAGTTCTTCTGCTTTCTCAATTTGTAATTTTTCTTTAAAAGGTTTAGTTAATAAACTGTGACAAGTGCCCAATTTACAATATTTGTAAATAATAAAAAATATAAAAATTATAACTAAAATAGATATAAAAATAGTAGTGTATGAATAATACTCTCCATACAAAACTATGTGTGGCTTATCAAGGACACTATCGATACTATTGACAATTTTAGTCGTGGCTTTGTTATGTGAACTTATAATGGAATCAAGGTTATTATTTTTTAATTCAAGAAACGGAAGATTTTGAATAGATTGTTTAAATACTGTTAAATTGACTCTTATATTTATTAAATCAAAATCAAACTTAATTGGTTGTACTTCAATATTTTTTATAATCTTAGGTATTAACCTTGAATCTTTATAATAAGCTATATAATCAATAGGTAAACTGAGTATGCCTGTGCCAATAATGTTTAATTCGGAACTTCCAATTTTGTTACAGTCTACAGACAATTTTGCTTTTTCCGTAATTACATATATCCACTTATTATTATATAATTTATGCCAAATTTCAAGACGACCTTGAAAATATTTAATTTCACACTGATTTGGAACAGTAGTTAATGCTTTTGATACAATTTCTGACTCACAAATAGGAGCTGCAGTGCTGGAATATATGTCTAACATTTCACAAATATAATAAAAATTGTATAAAGTTTTACAATTATTAAAATCTTCTAATTTACAATAAAATGATCTATCTCTAGTTATACCTATATACTTAGCAGAAGGTATAATAGCTTAATAAGTAGTATTCCCTTTAATAATGACCGGAAATGGAACAGAATGATACAAACTATATTCCTTAGAAGTAACTAATGGCATATTTAGGACAAAAACTATTTTATTGGTATTATAATAACATGCAATCTCAGATATATTTAGTAACAAATAAATATTTCTTAAAGATAGACTTACAGGAAATTGATGAAAATCAGCCAAAAAACGATAGTTTTCGACCAATTCATTAAACAGTTGATTTGGTGTAATAACAGATGGATACAAAATATTTGACTTACTAAACATTACTCCGTTAACAATGTCTTCTAATTTAAAAGATAACGTTAATAAACTACTTTCTAATATATTTAACATTTCATTCAACTTAGATTTTAATAATAAGCTATCTGATAACACAGTTAAATTTTTTAAACTTAAGGTCAAATTATCCATTGCACTGTTTAATTGTTGTTCATTAATATTGATTTTGTTAATAACATTTTTAAAGGAATCTAGGGTTGTAGTTGTTACTAATATATTATCTTTAAGTAATTTAGATAACTGAGTTTGATCAGTTTTAACAGTTTCAATAGCTGCACTGTATCTTATAGCATCTTCCTCATTCATAGTGCCAAATAAATGTTTAAACACAGTGCCAACTCCGCCGAACCAAACTGATCTTTTAGAACGGTTTTCTATAAGATGAGAAATAGATTCAAAATTACTAAGTATGTCATGATACCGGGTTGCTAGGGGCTGTATCATATTATGACACTCGGAGTCAATGAAAACGTTACTTTGTTTACAGAAGTACTTGGCTGTTCCTATAATACTATTAAGATTATCAATATGCGGTTTAATAAATGATGTATCGAGTGGAATCACAACACTGAGGTGTCCGTCTACTATTTTTAGGGATCCAATAGGATCAAAGTAAATACCAGGACTATTTATTGTGGGCTGGATGAAGTTTTCCTGTGCGAAGGACAAGCCAATGTAATAAAATAATATAAACTTAAATTGTTAGTTAAAATTAAACTTAGATTTAACTTAAAATTACTTAATTTTTAACAGAAATGTTAAAACTACATTACAATTGATCGCAACGTCGTGCGAGTTTTATTTCATCATAATGATGAACTACGTGCCGCCTGTTAATTAACAAGGTAAGACTATTTCTACCATTTATTTTAATTACTTTATAAGGACCTTTCCAAATTGGTGATAAAGCTTTACGCAGTCTAAGATGGTTCTTAAGAAAAACAAAGTCACCAACTTGGTATTTAACGGGACGACTATGGGAGTCGTAATAAGTTTTAGAAGACTCTTTTGAATTTTGTATATTTTCAAAAGCTTGTATACTTTAAGCGGTGTTGAAGCATTTTAACATAATCAGGGTAAGTTACATCTAGTGCGGTTTCGAATACAGAATTAAGAATGAAAGGCTTATGACCGAATATCAATTCAAAGGGTGAATAATTAGTAGTTGTATGTGTTGCCGTATTATAGGCTAACATTGCTGTATATACGTATCTAGGCCACTTATCTTGGTTTTCGCATACATATGATTTTAAATATTCTTTTAATGTTGAGTGGCTGCGTTCTAATGCGCCTTGGGTCTGAGGATGATATGGTGAAGACCACAACTGTTTAATTTTTAAGAAGTCTGAATTATTCAAGAAGACATGTGTCTTCTTAAATAATTCAGCTGTAAAATTGGTGCCCTGATCATCCTGTAGAGTAAGGATATACTTCAATTTGGCTGGACCAGATTCAGGAAGAGGACCAACTATGTCCAAAGATAGTCTTTCAAATGCAATAGTAGAAGTACTAGTAATTTGCATAGGTGCTCTATTAACTTTACGAAGGGCTTTGTTTGTCTCTGGCAAGATGAACATTCTTTTACATATTTTTCAATGTCACTTCGCATGTTTTTCCAATAATATTGTTCTCTAACTTTATTGAACATTCGGTTAGAACCAAGATGTCCTGCAATAGGAATGTCGTGGTTCTCCTTTAGAATCTTTTGGAATTCGCTAAGACTAGGATAATAAATTTTGTTACGATAAATATGAACTTCTATTCCAGTGTTATTAAATAAGTGAGTTAAAATGTTGTATTTCTTTACGTATGAATGGCGGTCAAAAGGGTTTCTAAAGTCAGTTATACTTATTTTTTCAGAGGATTCATTATTAGATATTAAGTGGTTTCTAAGGTTTTTGATAGATTCGAAGATATCGCTATAGTTACAATCATCAAAGTGATGTACTTTGGTAAATAGAAAATAATAAGTTTTGTCATTATAGGTTTAAATGAATGTACAGTCCTATCAGACTGGAGAAATGATTGAGATTCCGAGTAATTTGAAAGGATCTCTTCAACATAAGGAATAGATTCATCGAAATCAAGAGATGCCGGAATTATAATGATTTTATGTGGACTTTTCAATAGGCTATCATTGTGTTCAACAATTGGTGTGGTATAGGATGTCGTCATAGAATATTTCAAGAATTTGGGACAAGAATCATTAAGATCTGGTGCTAAAGGTTGTTCATTACTTAATTCAGCGTTTGAATTAGGTGAAGATGGAAAATTTTGACTTGTGGAAGGTTGAGGTTCAATGAGCTCTGAAGGATTTTGGTTAGTAGTAACAGTAGGTTGAATAGGATTTGATGTGCTACTTTTTGGACTATAAGAAACAGGCATATCATTTTCTTGAAGATCTATACAAGGTAGATCATTACTGTCATAATCAGAAGTAGTAGGCAATGTAATATCTAAGTCGTGTAAAGTTATTGGACTAAATTGAGGCGATAAAACGTCGTTTTCATTACTATTAGAAGGTAAAAAGTTTTCTTGTATAGGACTTTGAATAGGATCAACTGGTTGATTTTTTGCATTTAAATCATTGTCTGGATTTTCAGATACAATAGGATGAACAGGATAACGCGAGAGAGCATCAGCTGCTGAATTTAATCTTCCTTTTTGATATACTATGTCATATTCATACACTTCGAGTTGAAGTCGCCAACGTTGCATTTTGCTACTAGGATCGCTGTGGTTGAAAAGCCATTTTAAAGGACGATGGTCGGTTACTATTATAAATTTACGGCCAAAGAGGTAAGGTCTAAAGGTTTTACAGCCATATATAATTGATAGCAATTCTTTTTCAGTAACACTGTAATTTATCTCTGCTTTATTCAAGGTTCTAGACGCGTATGCTATAGGGTGATCTTTACCAACTGGACCTTGGGAAAGGATGGCTGATATGGCATAATTGGATGCATCACAAGTAAGTATAAACGGTTTTGTAAAATCTGGATATATAAGTACAGGAGCAGTTATAAGTTTATTTTTTTAAGGATTCAAATGAGAGTTGTTGTTCGTTAGACCAAACAAAAGAAATGTCTTTTTTGAGTAAAGAAGTAAGAGGTTTTGATAATTTAGAAAAATCAGGTATAAATCGTCTGTAATACGATATAAGCCCAAAAAAGGATTTTATGTCTTTAGGACATTTAGGAATAGGAAATTCTTTTACAGATTTAATTTTGTTAGGGTCAGGTTTCACCCCGTTTTCAGTTATGACATGACCTAGGTAACCGACTTCCTTTCTTAAAAACTCACACTTGTCGGGTTGCAGTTTAAGGTTAAAAAATCGGAGTTTTTGGAAAACTGAAGTTAAATTTTCAATATGTGATTGGAGATCATAAGAGTAAATAACTACGTCGTTTAAATATACGAAACATCTCTCTCCTTGGAGACCGGTAAGGACATTATTCATCAAACGTTGGAATGTTGAAGGTGCATTCTTTAAACCGAATGGCATCCTTGTAAATTCAAAGTGCCCTTGAGGGACGCTGAAGGCGGTTTTGCAAGAATCGCGAGGAGACATTTTTATCTGATGAAATCCAGAAGCAAGGTCAAGAGTTGAAAAATACTTAGAGTTCCCTAATTGGTCAAGTATTTCGGTGATATTAGGAATCGGATAAGTTTCGCCAATGGTAATATCGTTAAGTTTCCTATAGTCTATGACGATACGCCATTTCTTTTGGCCTGATGCGTCAATTTTCTTAGGAACAATCCATATAGGAGAAGACAGAGAAGATTGGATGATGTTTTGTTCTAACATCTTTTGTACTTGGGACTGCACTTCTTGCTTGTGAACTTCAGGAAAACGATAGGATTTCACGTTAACGGTTTGATCAGAGGTAGTTCGGATCTCATGTTGGATAGCATCGGTTGAAGACAGTTGATCATGAGGTAAGTGGAATATATCAGAGTATTTAGAACAGGTATCGTATAATGCTTCGGATTCTTCAGGATTTAAGTGTGATACGCGAAGGAGCTTAAGAACTTCTTCAGTTCTGTTCATACATGACTGATTGGAATGAGACTCAGGGAAAGGTTCATAATCAATCGGATATAAGGTAAGGTTAAGATTAGAATTTAAAGAAACAGGATTTTCAGACGTATTTAAGACTGTTATATTTATTCTATTATTATCTTTTACTCTGACTAAACAATTGGCTATTAAAAGAGTATCGTTAATATGTTGGTCAACAATGAGACCTTCTTTTATTTTAGGATTTTTAACTGAGCATTCAATAGTAATCTCAGAACGAGTAGGTACCTACTTTATAATGGTTCAATGAAGTTAAGCTTTATATAATTTTTACTGAGACAAAGTACGTTGCGATTATAATCAATGTGACATTGGTAATGGGTGAGTAAATTATTTCCGATTATACCATCATAGGTTAAGTTTATTTTATCCGCAACGTGAAAGTTGAAAGGAATCGATTCTTTTCCAAATATAAGGTTCAAATCAAAGTTACCAAGGGTAGGTACAGCATCTTTGTTATTATCTATACCTTTTAATTTTAATGTTTTCTTATTAAGTTTCAGATCTGGATACGTTTGGATAGAAGATTTCTTTAGAAGGCAGATAGAAGAACCAGTATCGACGAGTAAGGTAAGTGATCTATCAGAAACAGATGTTGCAACTAGGACATGAGGTAAGGATTTCTTTGTAGGATCACATGATATCTCGAATACGTTATTATCTTTAAGGGTAGAGTCATTACAAACATCTTTGTTGTAAGTTTTATTTTTATAATGTTTCTTTTTTTAATATAGAAGGATTCGTATTATCATTGGGTATAGAAGTATCAAGACCTCCGATTTGGGGCTGGCTACCCTGTTGTGTGGTCTTCGTGGATATAGAAGTATCAAGACCTCCGTTTCGGGGCTGGCTACCCTGTTGTGTGGTTTGTGTGGATATAGAAGTATCAAGACCTCCGATTTGGGGCTGGCTACCCTGTTGTGTGGTCTGCGTGAATATAGAAGTATCAAGACCTCCGATTTGGGGCTTGCTACCCTGTTGTGTGGTCTGTGTGGATATTGAAACGGCACGACTTCCTGTTTGGGGCTGGTTACCCTGCTGTGTAGCCTGCGTGGATATAGAAATATCAAGACCTCCGATTTGGGGCTGGCTACCCTGTTGTGTGGTCTGTGTGGATATTGAAACGGCACGACTTCCTGTTTGGGGCTGGTTACCCTGCTGTGTAGCCTGTGTGGATATAGAAATAGCACGACTTCCTGTTTGGGGCTGGTTACCCTGTTGTGTAGCCTGCATGGGTATGGAATTGGTGCCACTAACATGCAACGGTTGCGTTTGAGAAAAGACTTGGGTTTCACGAGACACCGCCGTGAACACATTATTCGTTTAAATGATCATCATTGTTACTCAGATCGTCAGGTTGCTGGGTTATCTCGTTATATTGTTGGGTAGTGTCATCAGGTTGAGTATCAGGATAATAATAATTGTTATCATTAACGCAATGGATACGAGATGGTTGGGGTTTTGTGAATCTTTGATTAAAATTGTTATGTTGACTAGTGATAGGACGATAAGAGGTTTGCGGAGAGGGTTGCGTAACTTTAAATCTTGCAGTAACGTCAGAATGGGATATTTGACATATTTTGATTAAATAATTGTGGTCTGGAATTAACATTGTGAACAACGGGTCTAAATGAATAATTTGGCTTTTGAATAGGACGTGGTGCCATTGAGGTGAGATTAGATGTTGGCAAGTTACGTTTATACAGCAGTTTTTGAATTTTCTCTTCCGATATTGCTAAATTAATAGCCTCATTTAAGTTTGAAGGGTTTTTTCCACGGACTAAATTTGAAATATTTGGTTTAAGACCCAATAAGAACGTATGGAGAGCGAGGTCCTCCATAGCTGCGGTTCAGCCTACTATCTCGGATTTCTTTCTATTTGACAAAGTGATTTCGGTTAATAATTTGGAAAGAGAAGTTTCAACCCGTAATGCAAATTGATTCACGGCTTCACTGGATAACTGGTGACATTCCTGTAATTCAGCTAATAAATGAGCATAATGTTTTCTTTCTCCGAATTGTGTTTTCAAAAAGTCGCTAAGTTGGTCCCATGATTCGAACTCTTTGACTGCACAAGCTGTTTCAGCTTTTCTTTCTAATTGAGATAATATAAATTTAAATAAAATATACTTTTGAGCATCTGAGGCAAGGTTTATAGCATTATCGCAATTTGATATAAAAGAATTTAATGTTTCCCGAGAACCATCAAAAGATTTAATAAATTTAAACAAGGTACCAATTTGGATAGGCTCACCTTTCACTGCTGCATCTTTGGTCGACATGGCTAAGAAACAATACACAAAATGACACAAAAAATAAATTATAATATGAATTAAAATTGATACGGTGTAACAGGCGGCCAAACTAGTAGCTTCAGACCTTTTATATGCACCTTATACTGTGCTATGTGTGGCACTGATAAGCTCGGACAGGATGAACGGCGCGACGACAGTTACTACTTCTTAGAAGCGACTTAGTCAAAACAAAATAATTATAGTTAATGTAAATCAAAATGGATATGTGTTTAGAGTTCTTAGACGATGATAAGTTTACTTTTTATAACACACTTTGTTGTTTATTTAATAAAGGCTTTACACTTTCACAAAAGTTTGGATAAATGAAATTAAGTCACTTACAGGATCATGCCGAAGTATAAGGACACGAACATAGTGGTAGGTAGGTATAGCGCGGTATACCAGTCACGCGGCACTTCGCAGAAGATGACGAGAAGCTGAGCTTGGGCACACCAGGCGTTGAATTTCTCAGTCAAGAGAGAAATTGTTTTTTATCAGGAACGCAACTATCTTTAAGGAACGAGACTATCTGGCAGGAACGAGACTTTTCTTTCAGGAACGAGACTGTCTGGCAGGAACGACACTTTTCTTTCAGGATAGAGACTACTTTTCAGGAACGACAATTATTTTACTTTACAGGAACGAGACTATTTGCTTTTTTATTTACTGACGGATGGAGTTCGATTTTGGATAAGTAGATTTTAGCACAATAGTTTTTTTTTTAAAGCACGGCACACTTGCGGATTAGGATAAATTTGTTAAATTGTTATATTTTTTTTATATATATTTTTTTTCACTTTCACTTTTTCACTGGAGACGAACCGAGGATATCCGAAATATCCCTTTAACGCTGCCACCAAATTGTTATAGGGATTAATGAAAATCCCTTTTTAAAAAAACACTTTTAAATAAAATTAATTTTTTAATACTTTGCGTGAAAATGATTTTATTTTATAAAGTGCACGAAATTATTTATAATTACTCGCTAAATGAAAGGGCAAGTGTCACCGGCGGATGATGGAATCGAACTGAGGAGCTCGCTGCAATAATCTTGCTACTGCTCTAAAATGCTGATGCAGCCCGATGCACCGAGGGGTGATGATGTTGGCACTATTATATACTGTACATATATATAACAGAGCGCCGATGTCTGTATACATATACAAAGAGTAAAATTTCTTTCTGGTTTTATTATAGGAATAAGGACGCTAGTAGCTTGCCATAATTAATTCCGTACAGCAATACTCAGGAACCGGAAAATTGAAGGACATCCCTCACATTACAGTTTTTGCCTTAACTAGCTACTGTTTGTTTTGGGTTTTTCATGCAAAACACCCTGTTTGGTAATCAGTATTAAAATCCCGCTACGTGGCCATTCTATTATGTGCATAGACCGGGTTCCCTATTTTATCCCGAAACACGTTTTACCGTGTTAATCATTTCAACAAAAACTATTAACCGATCACTCAATTGAACGAAGCCTTATTTGTACGAAGCTTTAATTTACCGATGTAACGATGCACCGAAAAACCAATTACCGAAGTTTATTTCAGCGACCATACATATAACCGACACATTATTTAACCGATGTAACATTTCACCGAATTTTAAGTGTATGCACGTCAACGCCTCGGTGGCCCAGTGGTCAAGTGCTTGGTTTGATAACCGGAGGTCCCGTTTTCAATTCTCATGTCGGACAAAGTGCGTTTCAAATTCCATCAATTGTAGCAAAGAATTAATTTCAAAGATGGAGGCTTTTACTCTGCAGTAGGACAGTTTCCTTTCCTTTTTTAGGTCAAAAGCTCGGCTACTGAAATGTCTATCACTCATAATTATAATAAATTAATAAAAGTGAGATAAATCCTTAAGCCTTTTAAATTTAATGTTAATATTTATTTTTATAAAGAAAGAATTTAAGCAAATTAAAAAAAATTAATAATAAAAAATATATTTCGTTTACGACATCATAAAAAAAATTATACTTTAATTCTTTCCTAAAAAATTAAATAGTAACATTGAAAAATGGGAAAAACGTCCCCCCCCTCCCCTTGTAACACCTACATCTATATTGTATGACAGCAAATCTGCAGGTATTGGAGAAAAAAGTTTTGAAATAATTAATGATAATAGATAGATAGATAATACTTTTAAGTATAACATAATAACACAAACAATAATAACGATAATGTAAAATTGAAGTCAAGATTTTTTCTTACACCCTTATTTTTCTTTTTTTTTCATTTCCCTTTTTTGTTTCTTTTTTTTTTCATTAATTTATTTGCTCGTTCATATTTGCTGTTCTTACAACAAAACACACTATTTATTTCGAAACTTACCATATGGGAACTTACAAGGGGTTGCGACGGGTTTCATATAAAAACGCCCATCCTTTTTAAAAGGCATTTGATGTATCCCACTTTTATTAATTTACTACAATCATGAATGATATAAACGTTTTAAGTAACCGAGCTTTTGACCTAAAAAAAGGAAAGTACAGCCTGTATACTGTTTAACTGCAGGGTAAAGCCGTCATCTTTGAAATCAAGTCTTCGCTACAATTGATGGGTATTGGCTTGATCACCACCATTGCCAAATGCGGGTTAGTGATCACAAACCCAGGCTATGAATCGACAAATTCGAAACGCACTTTGTCCGAAATGGGAATTGAAACCGGGCCCTCCGGTTATCAAACCAAGTACTTGACCACTCGGCCACCGAGGCGTTAACCTAAATACTCTTAAAATTCGGTAAAATGTTACATCGGTTAAATGATGTGTCGGTCATCGTCATCATCATCAGCCTATACTCGTCCACTGCTGGACATAGGCCTCTCCAAGAACACGCCACTGAGCACGATCCGCGGCCACTCTCATCCAGCTCTTGCCAGCCACCTTGCGAAGATATGTATGGTCGCTGAAATGAAATTCGGAATTTGTTTTTCGGTGAATCGTTACATCGGTAAATTAATGCTTCGTACAAATAAGACATTGTTCAATTGAGTAATCGGTTAATAGTTTTCGTTGAATTGATAATCGGTAAAACGGCTTTCGGGATTAAATAGGGAACCCGCAACCAACTATTTGTATAGAACTAGGGAAGCAACACAAAAGTTGCGAAAAAATCAGCTGTTCCATATAAATATTTAGGTTGAACAGTATAGAAAGTATAGTTGTTTAGTTTTATGGACATGTGAAGAGGAGACCTCCCGACCGCATAACTATTATGGCAATAAGTCTGAACCTCCAGAAAAAGAGGAAGACCGAAATCAAGATGCACAGACATTTAAATGAAACACAGCGTCCGTGGTCACAGGAAGACTAGACCGGGAGTCTCCCTATGACTACGGACCCTATAAAGGGTTCGAAACGTCAGGACTAAAATCAAAACAATAAAATGTAATAAACGCGAGTTAAATCCAAAAAAAGTATTTCATTTCAATGTGTAGTGCTCGCGTCAACCTTAGAGAACAATATGCAAAGACCTAAAAAGCTGAAGTGTATCTGACACCGATGCGTCGAACAGAGCAAAGTGGAAGAAACTTGTTAGTTTCTTCCACTTTGAGGAAAGCAGACCCCACCACCAGATGGGAACAATTAATGATATGGAGAGAGAGAGAGTTGTTTAGTTTTGTTGGTTGGTAGCTTCTTTTAAGTCTGCCTGGCTAGCTACCACCATCTTATCTAAATATGTCGACATAACATCAGTGTTACAATTGTTCTTGTGTTCCGACATTTAAAGATAAGATAGCCAGTACTACTGTACTGCTGATAAGGAATCCCATAAGGTACAAAACTGTGTTATTAAAAATACGCCAACAAAGCAGACAGCTTTGGCAGAAAATACTAGTCTTGAAATTGATAGTCATAATCTCTGATTCTGATTTGAAACTAAACAATGTGGACTGAGCTTCAGTTCCAGTGATGCGTTATTAATATAACGTCAGATTACATCACGCCACCCGTATCATACGCAATATCGATATGTGATTGCGTTGTAATGTTATTGGAATATCCTTACTTTTTTGTTACAGATAGAATATTCACTTGACAATGAAGTTTACTTTAACCCCTTGACGTCACGAAGACTCCTAGAGGTTGCTAAAAAATGAATTTCTATTTTATCTGGTATTACGACAGCTAACCTTTTAAAAATGATGAAAATTAGTTTTCCACTTGGCTTTACAAAAATCCTTCCACGTTGACCCGAAACACGTTTTGCCTACATGCAAATTAAGTGACTTATGTGGACGAGCTCGACGGCGCAGCTGCTAGCGCGTTCGGTTTGCGATCTTGCCCGCTAAGCAACTTTCGCAATGCCGGATCGTTGGATGGGTGACTAAATAAAAAAAAACACCTCGAGCTCCTCCGTGCTTCGGAAGGCAAGCCGTTGGTCCCAGTTGTTGTCGTAAGATGACAAGTCGTTTTAACCCACCAAGCCGCATTGGGTCAGAGCGGCAGCGTGGTGGGTTATTATGGCCCCATATCCCAACGTGCTATTGTCCAGCTGGGAGGCCTGTGCCCAGCAGCGGGATGTTTATAGGCTGATAATGATGAAGTGGAAGAAAATATTAAAATCGGATGTTGATTGATAAGTTAACGTAGTTTGTTGACATTGAATTTTGCCTTTGGCTTACAAAGTAAAAAAAAATATGATGTTGATGCTCAACTGCAAAGAGCACCCGGCCCGGATTGCCAGAAGGGTGCGGGTTCGAATCCTGCTCGTGTAAAAAAAATTTTCGACACTGTCTTTTTTAATGAAGAAGTGGAATAACCCGAAAATCTTAAGTCATCATCATCAGTCTATAAACGTCCCACTGTTGGGCACAGGCCTCCCACGTGGCAAACATCTTATTTAACTGTTCTGTGGACAACAGTACATGGGAAGATTGGGTCATAACATACATAAATACACCGAGAAATTTTAGTGGTTGTTTTCCCGCGGCAGAACGGTTTACATTTAGTAGTACTATCGAATCATGCAAGTTATTTTAAAAAAAAAATTTTTTTGTTCTCAACTAAGTAATCAAAAAAAATACCATCAACTTGAAAGCGTGAGAAACGCTAGTTTCCTATACAAGATGTGACGTATTTGGGTACTGCTTGCCGCACGAAACCAATGTTCAAAGGAAATGAAGCTCCCGCACTAAGTAATATTCTCATGCTTTCGAGTTGATGATTATTTTTTTAAGTACTTGAAAACAAATATATTTTTATTTTCGAAAAATAACTCGCATGATTCGATAGTACTACTAAAGGTAAATCGTTCTGCCGGGAGAACCCAACCACTAAAATGTCTCGGTGTATAATCACGTCTATTATTCCCGAAGGGTTAGTCAGAGACTAGGCAATGAGGACCGCAAGAGCAGTCAGCACTTTTCATCTAATATCAACTGCACATGTGCTCAGCGTGACAGGCGGTGAGCCCAACGCCGCTCTATGCTGTTGTATGTATGTGCAGTCTTTATCCGTTAGTCGCCATTTACGATTTTACGACACCCAAGGGAAGAGAGGGGGTGGTAGTATTCTTTCACCGGTACGCGACATGGTTATAACCACAGGTGATCACAAACCCGGGCAGCGGGCACTTTGCCCGATCTAGGAATAGAACTTCCAGTTAAGGCCGATTGCTAAGCCACTCGGCCACCGAGGTGTTCCAAGCCACCAGGGGGGATCGCACTGAATAATCGCAACCAAACTACAACTGAACCTCAGCCGTTATACAACGTCAGTCGGAAAGGGGGTACTAAGCCGAAAGGAGGGTAAAGTATACATGATAGTGAATAACTTTTGTCTAAGAACTTTTCCTTAAAAATGGATAATTTCAGATAAACTGATTTTTTAAGATTTCAAAATAAATGACACTGTGGTAGCCCTGGCGGTCAGCTGCTTTGAAAGAGAAACAGATTTGAGTTCATTGCCGGGGCTTCTTGCGTTAGCTAACATGCGCTAAGCTGGCCACTGACGATCAGTTTTGCGCGTCAGTCCAGGCGTAAAACTGTGGAGTCACTCCAAATGGTTTTACGCCAAACAGATTTCCCCACTCACTGGCGTCACGCCGGCTCGTCAGTCTCTCGACCGCCCGGCACAATCAATTTTGAACTTTAGTGTTTGGCTCTAAGGATCAATATTCTTGGAGAAGTTCGAACTGACGCGAAACAATAAATTTTGAACTTTATTGTTTGATGCTAAGGATCTATATTCATTGGAGAAATTCGAACTGACGCGATTGGAGTGACGATAACACACTCACGGTCAGTTTGGCGCGACGCGCCGGCTATTCCGTGTCGCGCCGTCGGTTAAAACTCTGGAGTGATGATTCGACATTCACGATCAAATTTTGGACTGACGTCAGTTCAACTGATGGGAAAACTGATCGTAAGTGGCCACCTTTAGCCCCGTTCCCTATTCAGGGTTGTATTTTTTAAATTACCCATAACCATAAGTTATTTTGTATGGAAGTAAATATGAACGTTTTTCGCAAAGCTTTTATTTGCAGAATTGCACCACCCCCTCCCCTGTATCTTAGCGGGTGTCGTAAGAGGCGACTAAAGGGATTTTGCTGGTGGGAGAGCTTTGCTCGTCCGGCGCTACCACCATGCGGACTCGTAAAACCCGCCAAGTGTTCGGTGCTCGACACAGGACGCGTTCCGGGTTCAGAGCCGTAATACCGGAGCTTGGGGAGGTGCGGTGGCGGCAGGGTCAAGGTCCGGTGGAAGTCTTTGTGGACGCATTGTTCGGTTGACTTGGGTCGATTCGCCGGCCAGGGAGACCCGTAGAAACGGTGGTGCCGCTGGCCGCCCGCGGCATAGTACAGGAGCCCAACTAGGGCTAACCACCCTAGGAGGCTGCTCCACCAGGTCGCGCATAATCCCGAAGTGGCTCGTCGTGCTGGTTGGTGACCAGATTGGTGGGACCCGGCGACTACTTTCGGGGGGGCACGGGGGCCCTTCCGTCCGGCGGGTCGATTAACGTCTTACCGAACAACTACATGCACCAGTTCATGTTAGTCTCCCACACTTTGTCTTTTCCACCTTGCCGCCACAGCATCTCCTTTTACTCACGCCCCCATCCAACCACCATGTCAGTGTCTAAAAACAATGCAGGTCAGACAGCGGCACCCCACTTCCCCACCACCAAGTCGCTTTTTGAGGTGGAGTTCACTAACATCCGTGGACTCCATTCAAACCTCAACGCCGTCCACCAACACCTTGAGACGGCCCGGCCTGCATTGCTCTTTCTGATGGAGACACAGATCCGCCGTCCTGCCGACATTGCATATCTGCACTACCCCGGCTACGTGCTCGAGGAATGCTTCCTCGCGAAAGCCGGAGTATGCCTTTTCGTCAGGACGGACGTTTGCTGTCGACGTTTGCGCTGCTTGGAGGACCCCTCCTTCTCCATCCTATGGGTACACGTGAATCTTGGTTCCGAGAGCCATGTCTACGCTTGCCTGTACCGTTCCCACTCCGGAGACCACGAGACAACTCGGTTATTCGACTACCTGAGCCAATCAGTTGACGACGTACAGGAGCGGTTTTCGTCTGCCGATGTGGTACTTTTGGGAGATTTTAATGCCCACCACGAGACCTGGTTGGGCTCTTCCAAAACAGATCACGCAGGCCGAACTGCCCACGCATTCGCTCTCACGCATGATCTGACTCAACTGGTTCTCCAGCCCACCAGGATTCCAGATATATCGGGTCAAGCGCATTCCCTGCTAGACTTACTGGTGACGAGTCGACCAGCCGGGTACAGAGTGTCGATAAGTGCTCCGTTGGGCACTTCTGACCATTGCCTGGTTGGTGCCACCGTACTGCGCCGTAAAAGCTCTCCCTCAGTGGAGTCTAAACGGCGTTTATGGCACTACTCGTCGGCAGATTGGGATGGTATGCGCGACTATTTTGCGTCCATCCCGTGGGGCCAGCGCTGCTTTGTGGGTAGGGACCCATCGGAGAGTGCCTCTGCTGTCGCTGACGAGATCATGTTGGGGATGGAATATTACATTCCCTACACTGATGCCGTCAGCGGAAGTAAGGCGCGCCCTTGGTTCAATCGCGAATGCGCCAAAGCTGTTGAACTTAAACAGGCGGCGTATCGCGCTTGGACCAAGGCTCGCACGCTCAACGATCGTAACATCTCTTCCCTCAAGGTAGTCTTCAACAAGGCTACCAAAGTCTGCAAGAGAGCTCTCTCGAGAGCGAATGCCCAGCGCGTTGCTCGCGTTGGCCAAGAGCTGTTGTCGCACCCAACGGGTAGCCGAAGTTATTGGCGACTGGCCAAAGCGGTGCAAGCCAACTTTTGCGCGCCTTCTCTGCCCCCACTGCGGTACCCTGATGGCTCGTTGGCCCATCGGCCGCTAGACAAGGCTAACCTCTTAGCGAAGCTCTTTGCGGCGAATTCGCGTATCGATGACTGCGGCGCGGAACCACCTACCATCCCTCACTGTGGTTCCACAATGCCTGACGTCCAAATTAGACAACGTGACGTCCGTGCCGTGCTGCAGTCACTTGATGTGCGGAAGGCTAGCGGTCCTGACGGTATACCGGCAGTCGTCCTTAAAAAATGTGCTCCCGAGTTGTCTCCAGTACTGACACGCTTATACCACCTCTCGTACTCTACTGGAATTGTGCCGGAGGCTTGGAGAAGGGCGAACGTCCAGCCGGTCTCCAAAAAAGGGCATAGGTCTGACCCAGCCAACTATCGACCTATTGCTGTCACCTCTGTCCTTTGCAAGGTTTTTGAGCGAATCATAAACAGACAACTCATTCGCTACCTAGAAGATCACTCCCTGATTCATGATCGACAATACGGGTTCAGACCGAAACGATCAACGGGTGATCTCCTGGCGTTCATAACACACCTGTGGGGTGAAGCAATGGATAAGCATGGAGAAGCACTGGCTGTTAGCCTGGACATCTCCAAGGCTTTCGATCGAGTTTGGCATCGTTCGCTTCTCTCCAAGCTTTCGTCATACGGCTTGCCACCTCGACTATGCGATTGGGTCGCCGGGTTCCTGCATGAGCGCAGCATTCGCGTACTCTGCGAAAGCAGTGCCTCACAGTCTCTGCAGGTGAACGCCGTAGTGCCGCAGGGTTCTATAATATCGCCCACGCTGTTCCTTCTGCATATCAATGATATGTTATCCTTGGGTAACATTAATTGCTATGCAGACGACAGTACAGTACATCGGCGTTATTTGGGTCACCCTGCGGCAAAGCAGGCCGATGTAGTGGAGTCGAGACGGAAGATTGTCATTGAGCTGGACGAGGAGTTAGACTGCATTTATAAATGGGGCTCTGATAACCTAGTCCAGTTCAATGCCAAAAAAACACAGGTCTGCGCTGTCAGTGCTAAAAAGTCCGCATTTCTCCCCCAACCCTCCTTCCAGAGCAACCTATTACCCATCCAGACTGATCTCAGTCTCTTAGGTATGGACATACACAGCGATCTCAACCCGAAGAGCTATATTGAGAGCATTATAACCACAGCCTCACGTAAACTCGGAATCCTGAACAAGGTGAAGCGGTTCTTCACGCCGGAGCAACGTTGTCTTTTGTATAAGACTCAGGTGCGCTCCTGCGTGGAGTATTGCTCTCATCTTTGGGACGGATCCGCCAAGTACTTGCTCGAAGCTCTTGACAGGTTGCAAAGACGTGCTGTCCGTATTATCGGTAACGATGACGTTACGACCAGTCTGGAGCCGTTACAGCTACGTAGGGTCATTGCTTCCCTTAGTGCTTTCTACCGCCTTTACCACGGTGAATGCTCTGAGGAGCTCTTTGACCTCGTCCCTCCCTCTCCTTTCCTTTCCAGATCGACGCGTGCAGGTCTTAGAAGCCACCCTCATACCGTGCTGACCATCAAGACACGTACCAAAAAGTTTGGACAATCGTTCTTTTGCCGAACTGCCCGTATGTGGAATGCGCTTCCCGCACACGTGTTTCCTTCCTCTTTCTCTCTCTGGTTATTTAAGCGGGGCGTGAAAAAGCATTTATGCAGGCCGCCATAGTGAGAGCGTTCGGCATAGCGTGGTAGCGCTGTGACGAACGCTTTCACTTCTTGGGCTTCACTGGCTGCTTTTCATCAGGCAGAGTGAAGCCACTATGGCGTGCCACAATAAAAAAAAATAAAAAAAAATAATTGCAATATAACAGTTCGACACCTCTGGGCTCAAAGGTCGTAAAGGACAAAATGCGACTTTACAGGAGAAGCAAAAATCGACAAAAAAAATAATATTTCGTCCCTAACTTTTTTGTTTCTTGAGCTATAAAAATGGAACCTAGGAAGAAAGTGGAAGAAATAATTTATGGTGTTTTCTATAACCGTGTTAAAAACTAGCCTAGAGCTGTTTTACGGAAATAGGATGTCCTTTATGACCAAAAATTTCGAAAAAGTGACTTTTACATCCTACAAATTTTCATCTTATGCAAATACATTAGGGCGTAAATCTACTTTACTGCATAAGAGTGTGAAAAACCAAGAAATAAAGGACAACTTTAATATTTTTTTGGTCTTAAAGGATCACCCACTGAGGTATTTTGTAACAGTAAAATAGTAATTAAGCTGAATTACTAAAAGGATATTGTAATGTTATCTGTAAATGTTTGTATATCCTATCCTACTAATATTATAAACGCGAAAGTTTGCAAGTATGGATGGATGTTTGTTACTCTTTCATGTAAAAACTACTGAATGGATTAAGATGAAATTCGGCAAACAGATAGTTTATAACCTGGATTAACACATAGAATACTTTTTATCCCGATATTCCCACGGGAACGGGACCCACGCGGGTAAAACCGCGAGCGGCCGCTAGTAGTATCATATTTAACTAGCAAAGCGGGTTGTCAATTTTAATTAAAAAAGAAATAAAAACTAATAAGTTTAAGATGGCGGCTACTTTCCTCATTCATTGTCAGAAACCACACAGATCCCCTGATATCGATTTTCAAAGCAATCGGTTGAACAAGTAATAAGTTAAAGATGGCGGCTACTTTCCTCATTCTATTATCGAATTCATTGTCGGAAACCACACTGATTCCTTGATATCGATTTTTAAAGCAATCGGTCGAATTACTTAAAAGTTCAAGATGAGGGCTATTTTGTCTCATACTAATAACGGAGTCGTTGTCAGAAACCACACAGATCTCCAGAAATCGATTTTCAAAGCAATCGGTTAAATAACTAAAAAGTTCAATATGGCGGCTACTTTTTCTTGTTCTAATAACAGATTCATTGTCAGCAACTACACAGATCCTCAGACATCGATTTTCAAAGCAAAGTTTATTAACGATGAAGTTTCATAGTATCAATTCTTATTATTTTTTACCATTAACATAACGCGCGCTCAAAAAATATACTTGAGTAAGTACGGCAAATATCACCTAAACAACCAAATGATTTATTTAATAGAAAAAGCTTTTTATTTAGTAATAATAAATCATTCTTACCTTTCAACATCAGCAGGAAGTTTAAAAAACGAAAGCTCCGGTTTTGAAGAAACCGAGTTCAAGCAGCCGTATACTAAGCAATACACTCGCGGCATTTTTAAAAATCGCGGGTACAGTGCACGCAATACACAACAGCGAACACTCGTCTCGACGCGACACGCGCTACTGAGAGCACTGCTACCTATGTCCGCTTAGGGGCCCTGTAAAGACGCGCGCCTGTGGGCGTGAGTCGTTTCGAGCGTTTGTACGTAGCTTCCTTACTGCTGCCACATGAGTAACTCATGTGTTGCTGCTCCGAATGACGTTATATAGTGCTATCGCGTTTGACACACGCGGTGGCGCTATATAAAGTCGGCAGAAAGGCTGCGGTTCAGTTGTGGTTTGGTTGTGATTATTTAGCGCGATCGCCCCCCTGTTCCAGTTCAAAGGCCACTGATGATGTGAGTTATAGCATTTTATTTAGAGTTGTGTTACTAATGACGGAGTAGCGACATCATTATTATGTGTTGTCATCGTTCTTGATTGTTATCTCAGATTTCGATACTCTATAAATCAAGAGGGCTTATTGATACAAAAAATATACTATTGAAGAAAGTAACTGAAAAATAAACCAGGTAGGTAAACGAGCAAGAAGTTTTTTTTTGTCCAATGCAGGTGTTATTTTAAATTATGTTTAAAACTAGGTATATCTATCTATACTAATATTATAAAGAGAAAACATTTGATTGTTTGTTTGTATTAAATAGGCTCCGAAACGACTAAACCGATTTTAAAAATTCCTTCACCGTTACTACACTATTTTCGGGTGATATAGGCTATATTATATTTTCCAAAAAATTAGGGATCCTTACTAAAACTCAAATAAATTCCTTAAATCGCGTGCGCTAAGAAAACTATTGATGATAGAATAAAATAATGTACTATGGCTTTGCAGAAAACACCATTATCTAAAAAAAGTGTCGCGACTGCATAATAATATTATGTCTAACTACACTCGGCGTCAAAAAAATCGCACCTTTTAAAAATCATCTTTAAAAATTCTTAAACCTTATGTAGAGGATAGTGTTGGGTATCATTAGAAAGGTAACAAAAAGGAGTATCAAAAAACAATTAAATTTAACTTTCTGTTTAATTATAATTATACAAACAACATTAAAATTAATAAAATAATAAAAATCCTTAATTAAGTCCTAATTAACAACAGATAATTTACAAAGAAAAATGTACAAAAAGTGTCTTAAAATTAACTTAAAATCTAGTGTTACCCCCCCTTGCCCTGATCACGGCTTCCATACGGTCCCTCATGGACCTCACCAACTTCAGGAGCTCTTCTTGAGGGATAAGCCCCCATTCTTCAATCACCGCGTCTTGGAGCTCCTGTAGAGTCGAAGGAGCTGGATCCCGAGATCGAACCTTACGTTTAAGATGGTCCCAGAGGTGCTCTATAGGATTCAGATCCGGACTTCGCGCTGGCCACTGCATCACAGAGATTTGGGACCTCTGCAAGAAGTCGCTCACGATGCCTGCAGTGTGAGCGCGAGCGTTGTCGTGCATTAATGTGAACCCCTCGCCAAAAGATTCGGCAAAGGGGACCACATGCACTTCCAGGACCTCAGTGACATAGCGGCGAGCAGTCAGCGACCCTTGTCCGCGAGCACCTCCAGTCCGGGAGACGCAGACAAGGTCGGTTTTGCCGGCAGCAGACATACCGCCCCAGAACATGCAGGATTCGCCACCATATTCCACCGTCTCCTGGATGCAGGCTTGGGCGAAACGTTCACCCTGCCTCCGGTATACTCTTCTCCGTCGGTCGTTGCAGAAAAGACACACTCGCGTCTCGTCTGAGAAGAGAACAGCTCTCCACTGCTCAAGGGTCCAATCGACGTGGTCACGAGCAAACTGCAAGCGGGCTCGCCGATGCGCTGCAGTCAATTTTGGACCCGTAGCAGCTCTGTGGGCCGCTATCTTCTTCTCCTTCAATCTTCTTCTAACCGTAGATACGCTTACGGTGCGTCTGCGAATTGCCTGGAGCTGCTGTTGCAACTCAACAGCGTTGGAGAAACGATTTCTCAAAGAGTTCGACACAACGAACCGGTCGTCTCTTTCCGAAGTGCAGCGACGTCTACCCGAACCGTGTCTGCGGATATAGCCACCGGTCTCTATGAAGCGCTGGTACACTCTTCGAACGGAATAACGGCTCAGGTTCAGTTGCCGGGCGACATCACACTGCCGCACCCCTGATTGCAGTAGTGCAACCACTTGAGCGGCTTTATCAGCTGTGGTATCCATCAAAATCTGTGCGTGTGTCCTCTTCAACGGTTGAATAGCGAATGACCCACATTGAACCCGTGTTGACCGTTTTATACCCACAAAGGAAGCGCAACTAGCAACTCTCACGGGTAGCAAAATTTGCATCGAATTTTTGTGACACTTTATTTGTTGCATTAGGTTTTATTTGATAATGAAAAGTAATGTTTTTTATTAAGTTAATTAAGTAACCTTGTAAATAAAATCATAATTAATGCGACTGCATGTGCATATCAAGAGTAAATGACATTTGAAAGTGATTTTCTAAGAGGTGCGATTTTTTTGACGCCGAGAGTCACAATAAGTGTTCTTGGGACGGGAGTCATTTTGAAAATTCGTCAAGGGGTACGGGGTCCACGCGAACGAAGTCACCGGCCGGCGGTCTGCTTATTGTACTACTCTGTCAAGAAAGTACCGAGAAAAGATCAATAATACACAAAATGTTAGTTATTCATCAAAATTTATTTTATCGCCTTCAAAGTATGCTCCTTCAGAAGCGATAAAATTACGCTTACGAATAATCCAATCATCATAACATTTTTTAAACGCTTTTTCCGGAATTGAGTTTAGTTCTTGCCGCGAATTCTCCTTTATGTCTTCTACCGAATGAAAACGGGTGCCACGAAGTGGTAATTTGAGTTTAGTAAAAAGAAAGAAGTCGGCTGGAGCCATGTCTGGTGAATTACCTAATTCAACCAACCACCTGGTTGCTCAATGGTAATTGATGAATTTTTGGTCAAAAATTCGTTCACAATGATGGCCTTGTGCGAAGACGCATTATCGTCGTGCAAAATCCAAGAATTTTCTTTCCACAAATTTGACCTTTTTCATCGAATTTGCTCTCTTAAACGCCGCATAACGCTCAAATAATATTCTTTATTTACCATTTGACCTTCTAGCAAGAATTCCGAGTGCACAACACCGCGATAGTCAAAGAAAACTGTCAACATGACTTTGACTTTTGATCGACTTTGGCGTGGTTTTTTCGGTTTCGGTTCAGTCGGAAGGCGCCACTCCAAAGCTTATTGGCTAGTTTGCATGTCAAACTCGTAAACCCACGTCTCGTCACCTCGAATTGATTCGTTCTAGCATGTCCTCAGCAACTCTTATGCGATTGAGTTTTTGGAGAAAATTCAGCTCTTTTGGGACTAGCCGAGCGGCAACATGTTTCATACCCAAGTGATTATTTAAAATGGTACGGATTGACTCGTGAGACACAGAAAGTTCAGCGGCTATCTCTCTCAAACTTGAGTGAAAATTTTCAGTCACCATTTCCTTCACTTTTGCGATGTAAACTTCAGTTTTCAGCCTACCAGAGCGAAGCAAATCTTCCATCACATCTTAACCGCTTTTTAACGCTTTGTACCACTCATGAGCACGTGTTTTTGATAAATTCGATTCACCGTAACCGCCTTCTGTAACATTTTCAGTGAAATTCCATTGGCGACGCAAAATTTAAGACAAACTCTTTGTTCGATGTTTTTATCCATTATGAAATTCACAGTACACACTAGATATAAACTAACTAAAAACAGCACTGTTTTTAATCTAATTAACAGATGCAACTCATCAACTCAAACTCCGCGCCAAAATCGTTAACAGTGTGCCAATCTAACAACAAAAAAAAAACAAAAAATAGTGTTTGGAATCATAAACAAATCATCCGTTCCGGAAACTTTTTTGACAGAATGTCTATTATATAAAACACAGGTACATCTTGTGTTTTGTTAATTTGCTTTTCTAATAGGATACTTAAGTCAGTATTTGCCTTAACGTTGTTTGTGGGTGCAGGTGCGGGTGTTATTTTTATAGCCATAATAATGGATCATTAGTGTCAAAAAGACTTAAATGAGCAAGTTTTAGAGATCGTTAGTAATCCTAGAAGTAACTCTTAACAATGGGATTATTGAAATTATAATATTTTATACCAAAACTTCGATATACCGTGTAATATTATCTAGATCGGTTAGTGAAGCAAAGTTTATGGAAATTTTAAAAGTAAAAATAAAATACACACAGAACTTTATTTTGAAAACATTTTTTATGGCCTTCATCTCAACTGTTAGTAAGTGGCGATAATACCGAAGGTGGAAGCGCGCTTTTTTTTTTATTTTTTTTTATTGTGGCACGCCATAATGGCTTTACTCTGCCTGATGAAAAGCAGCCAGTGAAGCCCAAGAAGTGAAAGCGTTCGTCACAGCGCTACCACGCTATGCCGAACGCTCTCACTATGGCGGCCTGCATAAATGCTTTTTCACGCCCCGCTTAAATAACCCGGGAGAGAAAGAGGAAGGAAACACGTGTGCGGGAAGCGCATTCCACATACGGGCAGTTCGGCAAAAGAACGATTGTCCAAACTTTTTGGTACGTGTCTTGATGGTCAGCACGGTATGAGGGTGGCTTCTAAGACCTGCACGCGTCGATCTGGAAAGGAAAGGAGAGGGAGGGATGTTAGGCACTGCTTTCGCAGAGTACGCGAATGCTGCGCTCATGCAAGAACCCGGCGACCCAATCGCATAGGCGAGGTGGCAAGCCGTATGACGAAAGCTTGGAGAGAAGCGAACGATGCCAAACTCGATCGAATGCCTTGGAGATGTCCAGGCTAACAGCCAGTGCCTCTCCATGCTTGTCCATTGCTTCACCCCACAGGTGTGTTATGAACGCCAGGAGATCACCCGTTGATCGTTTCGGTCTGAACCCGTATTGTCGATCATGAATCAGGGAGTGATCTTCTAGGTAGCGAATGAGTTGTCTGTTTATGATTCGCTCAAAAACCTTGCAAAGGACAGAGGTGACAGCAATAGGTCGATAGTTGGCTGGGTCAGACCTATCCCCTTTTTTGGGGACCGGCTGGACGTTCGCCCTTCTCCAAGCCTCCGGCACAATTCCAGTAGAGTACGAGAGGTGGTATAGGCGTGTTAGTACTGGAGACAACTCGGGAGCACATTTCTTAAGGACGACTGCCGGTATACCGTCAGGACCGCTAGCCTTCCGCACATCAAGTGACTGCAGCACGGCACGGACGTCACGTTGTCTGATTTGGACGTCAGGCATTGAGGAACCACAGTGAGGGATGGTAGGTGGTTCCGCGCCGCAGTCATCGATACGCGAATTCGCCGCAAAAAGCTTCGCTAAGAGGTTAGCCTTATCTAGCGGCCGATGGGCCAACGAGCCATCAGGGCACCGCAGTGGGGGCAGAGAAGGCGCGCAAAAGTTGGCTTGCACCGCTTTGGCCAGTCGCCAATACCCGGAATCCTCAACCACTGAGGAACTGGTTATCTTATCACTAAACTGTCGAAACACAACAATGCCATTAATATTGTTGTTATGGCGCTAGTTAGTTAGTTAGTTATTTAGCTAGCTAGGAGGACTTAACAAACCCTACCAACAACCAAACCAAGTACAAAGATGTACCCTCCGTCGGGAACGAACCCGGGACTACTGGGTCTATAACAGGTGATTTAAGTAACTGTTTCCCGTGTTATTACGAAAAACTCGATGCTACTATTCCCTTTTTCTCACTGGATAGTTGAAATATGTAGCAACAAAGTGGAATATATTTCAGCTATCCGGTGGGAAAAAGAAAACTAGTTATAGAAAAAAGGTGTGTAACACCTCTCCAAAGTAACTGATAGGGAAGGACAATAAAAAATCGTCACACCTCAATCGAGGGTTGAGAGTTATTGATAACTCGCTGACAGCAACCCGTGTCAAAGACGACACCTAGGGGTCTACCTTCATATCTTGAAGCAGCTACTTTAGAAACATTATTTAAAAAGCCTTCATAGGAATATGATCGAAGTTTCTACAAGGTTGTTACAAAACTAAAATTAAAAAACAAATAAGCAGAGTAGAAAATTCGAACATTTAAAACTTTTTTATTATTAATAATATAGGTTAGTGGAGTGGTACATTTAGACAGTGTGAAGTAAGAGAGATAATAATAAATATTTTCTTAGCATAAAGTACATGGTAAAGAGTGATAACATTATGACGATAGATGGTAAATGATAATTCCTCCAAAACTCAAGTTCAGTAAAACGTGGGAATAGAGACTTTACTATGTCTATGATCTTACACGGACTTGTAATGTTGAATTTGAGAAGAAATGTTGCACTGTTTTATTTTATTTGCCAACACTCAATGCTCTAAGACGTTTACGAACTCTTAACGGTTAGTAATCTCCTATATTATCGCACATAAATATTCGACAAAACACAATGTTTGCAAATAACAAAAGCCCAAGAAGTCCTTTTATTTAATATTCTAATAACTGGTAATTATATAAATAGTAATGTAATAAAAATCAGTTCAGATCTGCTGCACCTTTTGGTTAATTCGGTTTAGTTATGTTTTTCAATGTCTGGTCATCCCCTCTCCTTACTTCACTAAGTTTTATTTGTACTGGCACCTCGAGACCAACCGTTAGGTTATGCAAGAAGTGCCAGATCTCCCTGCGCCAGTAGAACACTCGCGCAGGAGACCATCTGCGTTAGATCTTTACGCCAAATCAGTGCCCACCGCACCGCGCTCTTCATTCGGTACTCATAAGACTGTGTCTCGGGAGAGTCTCCCCGTGAACACGTGTAGTTCACTGCCTATTGTCCAGATAGGTAACCGGAGCTGTCGAGCTCGCTCACTTCTCGTTGCACGAAGGGCACAACTCGCAGTTGCCACTGCTAGGGTCGTCGACTCTAAAGTCGACTCCCAAGTGTCCACCTTGGTAGCGGAGTAGTAAGCACACTCACTTCTCAGAACCCATCCAGGCGCCTAGCCAGTTCCCACGTCCTACGCGGCTGGCTAGACCGGAGGCTACGGCATCTAGGGGTTAAATTACTTAAAAGAAACTTAAACTAGACTTAAAAGAAAGTCAGGTCTAGTATGTAATAGTTAGCCCCCTGGTATGAGCATGAGAAAGGTTGTGTGTAACCAAAGCCTGCTCTCTCACGCGTTATTACTGATAACGGTGACAAGATTGATAGGCATTCATACGATTGTAGGAAACTTGACGCTCCTGTAATATATGCTGTATTCTTTGTACATGTACAGGTGATGCTTATTAAAGTTTAGGTAACAAACGAAATGCCGTCAAAGGGAATCGTGGTTATCCACGCCTATAAACGCGATTTAACGCAAAACTGCATTAGTAAAGACATATCCTACTATAATAATAATAAGTGTAAATAAAAATCATTGCCAGGGATGTTTATTCGCTCATAACTGGTATACATCACACAACAATTTTCTTTATTGTCGAAATTTTGCATTCACAATGCTATATAGATATAGGATAAATTGTTTACTAGAAAAAAAAATCAACCAGTCTCAGGAAGCTCGAGTGGGATTCGAACCCACGACCTTTGGATTGCCGGTCTAGTCCGGTTTCTAGTAAACAATTTATCCTATATCTATATAGCATTATGAATGCAAAATTTCGATAATAAAGATATTTATAAGCAATTACGTCTTTATCGATTGTGAAATACTTGCAATTGTATTGCTTTTGACTGTGAGAGTAGACTTCACAGTAACGTAATACCGCTGGCTTGCAGCGTAAATCAAACTACTAGGAAGAATTCAACGAGTCTGGGGTCTCGGTAGCTCAGCGGTTAGAGCAGTGGACCGGCAATCCAAAGGTCGTGGGTTCGAATTCCACTCGAGCTTCCTGAGACTGGTTGATTTTTTTCTAGTAAACAATTTATACAATATTTTTTACGATGAAGAAATAAAAGGCCGAGCAAGTTTCATGCTGCTTCAAATCGGAACTGGTGGTAGATTCAGTGGTTAGGATTGAGCTAAATGTTAGTTAACTATTATTTTATTAGTTTTTGACTTAAACAAGTACCTGTGAAGGCTTTTATTGAATAAACTTAACAACTTCCCTGTCCCACAAGTCACATATGATACATAACAATTAATTTTTAATTGTTATAATTCTTGGAGAGCGAAGTTGTTAAGTACATGTTTTTGCTTTATTATAGATAAATTTTAAATTATTGTTAGTTTCAATTCAAATTACACAAACATAGGAAAACTACAATTATTTTATTTGCACACCCGTCCGCAAAGACGGTCGCGATGACACTAAACATATTTTTTATTTCAGTTTTTTTTAAATTATTTTGTTTAATTTAATTCAAAGTTGCTCAACACGATCATCAAGCTAGTGTCTATGCCAACCTTACAGATGTCGAGTTTTTTTTATACTGTCTCACTGATGAGCAAAGGCCTCCCTCAAGTCCCTCCATCTCTATCCTGAGCCATCTCATCCCAGTCAGCCTGGTGTGCGTTCAAATCGTCTCGCCACTTCTTTCTGGTCCGACCTCGGCGTCGTCGTCCATCTCCAGGGACCCATTGTGTAGTGACCTTTGCCCAGAGCGGTCGGGATGCATACGGCTAACGTGACCAGCCCAATCCCATTTTAGCTTGGCGGCTTTATAGCCTACGTCCGTTAAGCCTGTTGTAGAGCGCAGGGTACTATTACATACATACATATACTTACATATAATCATGACTATTATCCCCGAAGGATTATTCGGAGACTAGGCAATGAGGACAGGAAAAGCAGTCCTCTACCATAGTCCACTTTTCACCAAATAGCGACTGCACGTGTGCTCAGCGTGACAGGTGGTGAGCCCATCGCCGCTCTAATCTGTTGGATGTATGTGCAGTCTTTAGTCCGTTAGTCGCCTTTTACAACACCCAAGGAAAGAGAGGGGGTGGTAGTATTCTTTTACCGCTACGCGTCACAGTACTATTACGCACTCTGTCAATTCGCTAGTCGCTGCTAGCTGACGAGTTATTACGCATAATGTTTATGTCATGAGTAATAACAATCTATATCACGTACATAGCCGATTATTTTGCATGCTCTCTCCGATTTGGCAACAACCCCAATGTTTTGTAGGCGTTCTTTTATGAGAATTTACCTCTTTCGACATTGTTATTGGTTAATGCTAGTGTGTTTGTAATATTTAAATATTAGTGATCTTGTTCATGTTTATGTGAGTTTTAGTGAAATGTTATGATTAGATTATGTATGTCTTTACTCGGTTATATGTACCTATTTGGCGATGGGCTCACCACCTGTCACGCTGAGCAGATGTTCAGTCGCTATTTGGTGAAATGTGGACTATGGCAGAGAACTCTTACTAACCCTTCGGGGATAACTAGTCGTGTTATAAGTATATGTATGTACCTATTTCTAGATTATCCGTATAATATTATGTATACGTCGTTTAAAATTACCAAGAATGAAATTGCAATATTCTATTAACTTTAATATTGTAATACAGGGTGTGTGATGTTGAGTATATGATACCGCAAATAGGCCATCCTACTAAGTGCAAAGAACAACTATTTGTATAACTAATCGATGGTAGAATGGATTAGTCGACGTCGATCGATAGTGTCTACCAGACCTATCGATCGATCGTCGATCGACGACATCGATCGATGGTGAAATGGATTAGTCGACGTCGATCGATAGTTTCTACCAGACCAATCGATCGATGTCGATCGACAATCGACCGGTAGAATAAATTGGGTGTTAATTAGATCGAGCTGTTTGATTAGACGCGCCGGCCGCTTCACTTTTTTATAAATTTATTTCGTGCCCATAGATACTAGTCGTAATAATAGAGTTCATTGATTATGCTTAAAGTTGATGATAATGAGTGATGATAATATGAACGTTTAAATGCTAAATGATATTCCCCCCAAACCCCTTGGGAAGCACTTTAGATTAAGCAACACCGAAAAAGGGGGGAAGGGGAGGGGGCGAGGGGAGCCAAAGTGCGGAAATGCATAGTTTTCAAGATATTTTTATTTTGAGGTTATGTTAGGATATTTATTTAAGTAGGTTATTTTTAGGAAAAAAAAACAAATATTCTACTAAGTTACCATTACCGTACTCCCTCCATCCCCGTCCCTTCCCTCCCCCCAGATATTTTTGAATGGAGCTAGTTTTCTGTTGTCTAATAAAAAAATAACCTCAAATTTCATGACAATCGCTACGCAAAAAAAAACAAAAACAAAAACCGCTGCTTAAAATGTCATTTGGAATAAATGAGCGATCTTTGGCTTTAAAAAACGGCCGCATCCAGATTCTTCTGCGTTTGCGTTTTCGTAATGATAGTACGAGCAAACAACGAGTCCTCTTCTGAATACATTTCTTAAGAAACTGATGGAATATAGCCGGGGTTAATCGATCAACGTCGATCGATGGGTTAGACGAACGGTATGTCGATCGATTAAAGCTACCACACCTATCGATCAACGTCGACCCACCGTCGTCGATCGATTGGTTAGATCGATTAAGCTACCAGACCAGTCGATCAACTTCGATCGACGTTGATCGATGCCGTCGATCGACGATCGATCGATTGGTCTGGTAACACCCTAACTAACTCCGAAATTGCGAATTAACATCCTACACTTTCTAGATTTCGCAGTTTGATAACCAAATCCAATCTCACTAACGTTTCTAGGTAAATAGTGGTAATAATGATGATGAAGTATCTAACTAGCGTCTATTAATTGCTTTGAATTTCATTTGTAAGTAGTACAAGGCAATGATTAATTAGCAACTTTTAGTACATTATTAGATAGTTATATAAACTAGATAACGGACAAACAAAACAAGCATTGTGAATACATACTAACGATACAAATAAAACACGAAGACCCGAAACTATTTTTTTTAAATTTTTGGTGTTTTGCAAAACCAAAATAGTCATAAAAAACATGCTTAGAAACATATACAATATGTATAACACACATGCTTACAAACATATACAATATAACACATCACGCCAATAAAAAAATTGTGAAACTATTGTAAATATATAGAGAAACTACGATTACGACTAATTACAATAACACGCCAATATAATAATAGTACTTCTTACAGTTTACATTTGGGGCAATTTAATAATTTTCTGAGTTAATTCATAAAAGACAAGACAGAACCATTGATATCAACTTCAGACCTAACAGCGTTATTAACTTGATAACATGCGGTAGATAAGTGAATGCTGACCGAGTCTAGTATGACAACGAGGAGTTTCAAATGTTTTTCGGATATGTAAGCGACTAAATACGTGGAATAGAGAATATAATTTTTTCTAAGGTGCAAGGGGAATATGATAGTAATGATTGAAGAAGGCCACACTTTTGATCTGAGTATGCAAGAAAACAAAAGAAACGTTTTTGAACCCGCTCAATCCGATCGGCATGTACCATAATAATATATCCAAGTTTCCATACAACACCATAATATTGCTGGATTCCTCGAATCACGGCGTTAAAAATCTTAACAGTTAAAGTAGGTTGATTGAGTAATTTCATCTGGCGATTAATGAAGCCAGACAGCTGAGAAGACTTATTAACTAGGTATGTGATCAAAATGCTGGCGAAAACTTAACGAGCTGTCTATCAACACACCCAAGTCTCTAATACATTTAACTTCTGTTAGAGTTGTGTTATTTATAGTATACAAGTTATAGTATATCTATATATAAGTTTATAGTATACCCAGGACCTTGGAGATGTCGACGCCAGAACCGGTGCGGAAGTCGTGCTTACCACTTGACTACGGAGAAATAGAAATCTTGTGTACAATCGCCGTATTCGAGTTTTCAATAACAGATGAATCATTCGCAACGAGTAGAATAGTCGTCCGTCCATTTCATCTAGATATACGATTTTTCCGACGGCCTACAAAGTTGAATCAACTTAATGAAAAGACAACAATGCCATTCACATGAATCTCCTATTGTTGCGTATTTACAGTTTTTATTCAATATTTGGTTTCGATTGTAAATATAGGCCACTTTCCTAATTGAAATGTAAAAGTAAATGTACAGGCATGGTAGCTGTATGGCGGCGGCTCACAGTTAAAATAATACTATTAAATTTTTTTATACCCGATTCCCGCGGGTGATGTTGTCGTATTTTTTCAATGTTTAAAAATTTTACTTAAGTATATTTAAGCGCTAATAAAACGCTAAAATATATGTATAAAAAAAAACAACTATTAACTATATATTCCTTTGGGTGTCGTAAAAAGTGACCAACGGACTGAAGATGCATACATCCGACAGTATATAGCGGCGATGGGGTCACCCCCTATCACATATACATACATATAATCACGACTTTTATCCCCGAAGGGTTAGTCAGAGACTAGGCAATGAGGACAGAAACAGTCCTCTGCTATAGTCCACTTTTCACCAAATAACGACGGCACATGTGCTCAGCGTGACAGGTGGTGAGCCCATCGCCGCTCTATGCCGTTAGATGTATGTGCTTGCGTGTGATTAGTCTGTTAGTCGCCTTTTTAAGACACCCAAGGGAAGAGGGGAGGTGGTAGTATTCTTTCATCGCTACGCAATACGGTCACCCTCTATCATGCTGAGCATATGTGCAGTTGGTGTGCTCATTGCCTAGTCTCTGACTAACCCTTTGGGAATAATAGGCGTGAGTGAATGTATGAATTTATTTCAATTTTTCTTTTGAATTTGAGAACGTATCTATCATAAAATATACAGCGCTTTTAACATAACCACAAAGGAACGGTGTTAAGATTTTTTTTGTGATTAAAAGTTAATAAATATCCTACTAATATTATAAACGCGAAAGTTTGTAAGTATGGATGGATGTTTGTTACTTTTTCACGTAAAAACTACTGAATGGATTTTAATGAAACTTTACAATAATATAGCTTATTCATCGGAATAACACATAGGCTACAATTTGTATGGAAAATCGTCGCGGTATACCGTGACGGGGGTTCACGCGGACGAAGTCGCGGGCGGGCAACTAGTATAATATATATTAATATAGGTTTGTCAATCTCAAATTTATGTTATTTTAGATTGCTCATAATCTTACGAATTTTCACTTTTATGAGTCTCGTTTTGACAATGACCCACCTCCTTATGAAGGTTTACGCGTTTCGGTTTTCCGTACAAAAGTTAAAATTTTAATAAACCAATGAGACAATTATGTTAATGAAACTTCGCATGCTAAAGTAAAATACAGAGAACTGAATAGTTTGTAGAAAACATAAAGCGATAAACACCTGGCAGCCCTAAACCCTTACGAATATGTTTTCTGCACTTAATAGGCTAGCCCATTTCCGGGATCATTTACCTTTTACCCACCAACCCGTAATGGGTCAGCGTGGTGGGTTATGGCCCAATATCCCCACGTGCTATTGTCCACGTGGGAGACCTGTACCCTGCAGTGGGACGTTTGTAGGCTGATGATGATGATAATGATACCTTTTACCGAACACGCCGCCATAATATGCTAAATACCGAAATCCGAATTAAAAAGCGACTATACTCAAAACGCATCAATAGAAACAAATCACTGTCAGAAGTCAATAGCATTTAAAAGTGAAATTGGAGTGTCGGTCGAAATGTGAGGTTAGGCAGTTTGTCTGAAGGATAGTGCTATTGGGATGAAGGTTCGATTTGCATTACACAGAGCTGGTCCTAGGGGAGGCCGCGTAATATACCTACCTGTCGCGGTGGATCCGCGGCAAGTACCGCGAATGGTTTTATGTTCTGTCGCGTCTGAATTTATATACTATCAGAGTAAGATGTTTGTGACGTAAAATGAGGTAAGTAGGATTACCAATTTGTCGTATAATATCAGTTTTAATGTATGTCAGGTACGTAAAGTCAATATGCTGGTACGCTCTGTTCGATGGTTTCTATTTTTTTTAAATTATGTACTGTGTTAAACTTATTAGAAATAATTTGATATCGTTTATTCCTAAATTTTAATACTTACTAAATGTTAATAGGTTGGCACTATTTACTTTAATGGGCATATTATCATCATGTACATTGTGTATTTTAAAGTTTATTTTATGCAAATAATAAAAAAAATGTTGTGTCTAATTCTATGTTAATAAAGGGCTCTCAGGCACATAACTAATATGTTTATCACAAAAGTAAAATAGTAAAAAAAACTTTTGTAGTTACTGCTTTATCACTTTAAAACTAAAATTCGTAAAATACAAAACTAAATAGAGAAAATATAATTATGAAATCTTTAATCATTATTAATAGTTAAGGCCCCCGAAATTTAACATTTAATATAAGTAATACAAATTTTTGCTTTATTAAGCCTGATCCGTAAATCATTGTCAAAACGTCGCGTTCGTGACAAATGGGTTGAAGTTAGATACGGTGTGCATAATAAAGGTGCTTCGACGTAATGCAAATATTCCAGTTTTACAAAACAGTCAGAATCATAAGCTTAGGGTATATATTAGTTCGCCTAATTTCGCCCTAATCTAAACCGTCGTCATTTTTTCTTTTTTTTTAATTAAGAAGGAGCAAACGAGCAGGCGGGTTACCGGATGGAGAGCAATCACCGCCGCCCATGGGACACCCGCTAAATCAGAGGAGTCGCAGATGCGTTGCCGACCTTTAAAAAAGGAATAGGGTTAAGGAAGGAATAGGAATTGTGAGGGGGGGAGGAGGGAAGGGGCCTCCGGAATTCTCACTGGCCGGACGAAACACAACAGCACCAAGTGCCATTATTTCACGCCGGATATTCGTGAGAGGGTGGTATTACGCAGGGCGAGCCGGCCCAATGTGTGCTGCAACGCAGCGTGGCTCTACCACTCAGACTCGTCTGTTGAAAGAGCTTTAGGAGCTCTGTGTCAAAAACCCTCTGTGTCAAAAAGCTCCTGGAGCTCTATTAACGTATTAACCGTTTCTTTTTATCGTAGAACGTCGTTTAGGACATTTCAAATTAATTTAACTTGATTTGCAAATTCTGTAAACAAATTCATTATTGCATTGCTAGATTCATACATTAAATTGCGTTCCGTTACATACTGCGCCATATTATTGGTAGATGAATAAAAAAACCGATTCACAAAGGCTGCCCTGCTTGGAATGAATGAAATACTTTCTGATTGAATACTGGGAAACGTGACCACTTGAAATTGAAAAAGTTACCTGTAAGTATATCGACTCCAACCATCATGTAGTCGAATCTAGCTTCTTTGGAGGGTTTAAAGTTTCTTTACAAGTCATTTTAACGATGGGAGGATAAGTGAGAACAGGTTTTTGGTCACCTACTTGGGTCGCGACCGTAACTGGAGGGCTACTCTCTTTCTCCGAATCGAAATTTCGCCGATTTTCGATTGCTGTTTATAGCGCTTTCCATTATTTTTGAAATTTTAAACAATTTTCCAAATATTTATAATCTAAATATCAAACCTATTTTGTTTGAATGAAATTTCGGAAGGAATGGAAACCGCTGTAAATATCAAACGATAATCGAATGAAATTTCGATTCGGAGAAAGAGAGTAGGCCCTCTGGTACCACGTCTACTTGTGGGAGGTAGTTCGCGAGGGACAGACACACACACACAATCATGAAGAGGCCATTCAGTTGATGTACGTACATTTTAATATATTTAAAAATAAACATAATTATTTAATATCATCTACTTTACAATAATTGACGAAAAGGCTGAAGTAAGAATCACACTTCACTCGAAATCTCCAACCACTGGTGAACTGGCTATCTTATCTTTACATTATTTTTATGGCAACTTACTTACATAACATGGTGGTAACTAGCCAGGCGGACTAAAAACAAGACGTACTAAAAAAACAAGCTGTCTATCATAGATTAATGATTGGCCTCGCTGCGCTCGTCCAGATACCGCGCTACCTATAAACCACAGCTCCGTAAATGCGGCAACTCATTATTGTGGTGTGTTTATGACAATATGCAAGGATGCTAGTGTGCGTGAAAAATTTGTTGCCGGCTGCTCAACTGTTACCCGAGTTAGTGGGAAAAATATTTTTGCTGTGATGTATTAGTTAAGTTGCTGGTTATAAATGTCGCTCAGAAAATATTTCAAAATTAACAATTAAAAGCGAATATGTATCAATATAATTGTATATATTATTATGTAGGTTAGACGTAGGTTTCTTTTGTAGAAAAATGGTAGGTATGTATAGCAATGATTAGACCTTATTTTTTTTGTAGTTTTTTTTTTATTACTTCCAACCTCTTTACATACATCCAACAGCATAGAGCGGCGATGGGCTCATCAAAATAATACTACCAACCCCTCTCTTCCCTTCGGTGTCGGAAGAGGCGACTAACAGACTAAAGACTGCACATACATCCAACAGCATAGAGCAACTATGGTTCATCAAAATAATACTACCAACCCCTTACTTTTCTTCGATGTCGTAAGAGGGGACTAACGGACTAAAGACTGCACATACATCCAACAGCATAGAGCGACGATGGGCTCATTAAAATAATACTACCAACCCCTCTCTTCTCTTCAGTGTCGTAAAAGGCGACTAATGGACTAAAGACTGCACATACATCCAACAGCATAGAGCGGCGATGGGCTCATCAAAATAATACTACCAACCCCTCCCTTCCATTGGGTCTCGTAAAAGGCGACTAATGGACTAAAGACTGCACATACATACAACAGCATAGAGCGGCGATGGGCTCATCAAAATAATACTACCAACCAATTTCTTCCCTTTAGTGTCGTAAAAGCGACTAACGGGCTAAAGGCTCACCACCTAAGCACATGTGCAGACTGTGCAGTTGTTTCGTGCTGAAGCGTGGACTGTGTGGGCGTGGTCTGTGTTGTCCATGGATTCAAATGATTACTAATTTTACCATATACTTTAATAAAAACTATCTCAAAAAGTTGTTGATATAAGTAAACATTAATAAGTCGAGTTCATGATTATTCTACATATGACTAATTAGTTTTTCGTTTTTGTGGGCACATTGTCATGTAATAGACAAAAATTAAAAAAAAAAGACTTTTTTTACCCTAGGGCAATAAAAGCTATTTTAGCCTCGCTTAACAACGCTACAATGACGGTCTTTTTGAGCAAGAGGAGTGAAAATATTATTTCAAACATGAAATAATATTTTCACTCCTCTTGCTCAAAAAGGATGCGTTCATAGAGAATGTATGAAAAACACTGTGCGGGTACTGTGTCGGAACTGTGGCTTCACTGATATATGTGAAGCAACCTTAAACCTATAATATTACCCGAATCATAAGCTATACACCTGTTCTCAGTTTCATTAAAATCCGTCCAGCGGTTTTTGTGTGATGCGCGTCAAACAAACAGACAGACTAAATTCCAAAAATGATTCTAATGTTCACGTATCCTTCATCCCCTAGATTATGTTTTTCGCAAATATTTTTAATGTAAGTACAGACACGAAAAGTTTACATTTCAGGAACATAGGTCAAAATGAAAAAAAATAGCTTTTCCATACTTGAGTCAATCAGCTGATTGCGCATTTTGAATAGGGAAAAATAATAAATTTTCGACCCATGTTCCTTATGGAAAGTTGTTCAGTTTTATCGGTAGAATCCCCTTGATATAGTGTCAGCTAACATTTTTACACTTTATTATAGATCACAAATATAAGTAAACATGAAATAACATAGAACTAGGTTAAGTATATACCTAGTAACTTTGTAAGACAAATGAAATAGGTTCCTTTAAAATAAAAGACAACAACAATAAATTTACATAATAAAAATCTCAACCACGGGGACTTTATTCTTGTATAAGCGGTAACACTGAATGGCGTTTATTGTTCATATTATTTTATGATGAAATTTCGAAATTATACGATACTTACTGATGGTATGTGATCCCAGTGTCCTTCTTATTTTTAGAAATATTATTTTTACACAGTTTTACTACGCAAACTGGCATTTTAGTTTGAATTAAGCCCAAAATTGAATAAAACATTCGGGACGTACACGTCACCCACAACTGTCAGTGTGACTGGCTCCGGTACGCCGATTCCGGCGTAGTATTTCTTGCCGCATTTGACAAGTACGACGGAGGTATCTAGTCGAGCGTTAATCTAAGCTCTATATTAAGATGTACGCTGGGAAACGAATCCGAAACCTTTGGTTCTGAGACCGATTGTCTAACCACTGTACCATCATCATCGTCAGCCCATTAACGTCCCACTGCGAGGCACAGGCCTTCCCACATGGTCAACAGCACACAGGGAGATTGGGTTATAACCCACCAATGCGGGTTGATGGGTTTTGACGGCTGCTATCTTCTGAAAACAACCGTGACCAACAGCTTTACCGGGGTAAACGCTCTCCGTGCTCTATAAAGCAGTGCACTGTACCATAGAGGCGGTTAAAAGCATTTTAACTATTTAAGTAGTCCAGAAGATGGCATTTGTTATTCTTCACGAAGCATTTTAACCGCATTTTTACGCTATTTGGACGATGCAGCCGCAATCTCAAGTCGCGGGCCGGAGCGTTTTGAGATACGCCGGACGGTATTTTTAGATGCCAACATTCAAGTCCCAGTACGTAGTAATACAGGTTTTCTTTAATAGAAATGAATTATTTACCTTCACTTTTCTGGGATAAAGTTAAGTTAATAAAGTTTTCTTTTACAAGGGTTCAGTTAAAGTTATGATTAAATAAAACACAGTTTTTATAACTACAAGACAGCAATTAGTATTTCTCCTGACGGCCTCCAGTGGTTTGCAAGCCGATTCCGGCATCGCATTGTTATTCAATTTAGAATTTACTGTTTTTCTAAATTGATTTCGTGTCTAAGTGTTTTTTTATGTACAATAATTATGTTTATCCGATCTAAGCATTAAAAAAAAGTTTCAAAAGAAACTAACTTTAACTTGAGCTTGATAATTGGTGTGATAGTGGAAATGTTATTTATTATTAACTATTATTCTCTTGTTAAAAATAAATCTAAACATCCTTGTGGTGAAATATACGAATATTGTGTAGTAGGTATAATAATATTTGGCAAACCATAAATACTCGCTATAGAATTATCTCTATGATAATACACGAGACTATGCTCATTGAGCTCATTATACAGTGAAACGGAACGCACAGGGTGCAAAATCACAGACATTGTCTGTGGTGCAAAATAGGGTTAGGATGCGTCGCGTTCGTCTACAGACACGCCGAACGGATAGATGATCGGGTTGAACGCGGGAAATCGTCGTCAATCCCCATAGCTCCGTTAGACTAATGTCATTTCTGAATGGGTTAATAAGTCTATTATTTATATTAATAGTGTTCAAGGCATTATTAATAATCTTTGAAAAAAAGTCACGAGAAAGATATACAGACTGTTTGATGCTGTTTCATTTAGGTCGAATAGCATTTGCAGTTTTGTATCGAACAGCTGATTTTGGTCATAAGGCGATTAGGCGACGTATTCCGAGCGCTTCTCTCTCACTCTCTCGACGAGCGATGCACGGTACGACGCCGCCCAAGTAACAAATTATCGTTGCATTAATAGTTGAGTAAACGTTTTACATTTCCTTTTGGTTCTATAAAGTGGGTCATATAAAAGTGTCTTAGACGTTTATACAACGCGAAATAGGCCCATATTAAACGACATTATTGTTATTTACAAGTGAAATAAACGTCAGTCAAGAACTTTTAAATGTTACATAAAAGTTTTCGACCGACTGTTATCGAACCACTAAAGTCCTTTAACAATTGCATAGACATTAGAAGATGACTGTAATGTCGGTTAAGTGTTTAACATTGACTTTTATTGTACACATTCAGTTCATTCCATTCATTCGTTCCTCTGATGTTTGCTGGAAAAGTGCGTGTTATCAAATACAAAATTTAAACTGTTTAGAAGTTATAATTTACTTAACTAAATTTACATTTACTTTAACAATTTTATACACGAACAGAGTGTAAGGATAAATCTGTGCAGTGCACCTAATTCTTATGGGACGTTTAGTTTTGTGGTGAAATATAGGTGTGTTGTTGAGAAATTTTTTACGCCCTCTTCAAATTTCTTGAAATTAAATTATTGTAGACTATTGCTTAAAATTTGTTTACATACTAAAATAGTAGCCATCTTGTCTAAGTTAAGAAACGACTTCTATACATCAATTATAGAATGAAAAGGTCGCATAATGCGGTTTCTTGCGACCATGATAAATTATTTTAAAGTTCCGTGAGATAATAAACATGAACAGATAACCTTTAATTAAAATAAAACCTTTATATATGTTGTCATATTTTTTTTATTTATCCGACCTACAACCTGATTTAATAATACGACGATATAATAAAGCAGGCGTAAAAACGTTCACGTAACCTATACTCTAACACCACTATTCGACGTTGTATGAATCAGTCGTAAAAACGTCTACCTAACCTATACACAGGCACCACTATACGACGTTGTAGGAATCAGTCGTAAAAACATCTACCTAATCTATACACAGGTACCACTATTCGACGTTGTATGAATCAGTCGTAAAAACGTCTACTTAACCTATACACAGGCACCACTATACGACGTTGTATAAATCAGTCGTAATAACGTCTACATAACCTATACACAGGCACTACTATACGACGCTGTATAAATCGGTCGTATAAACGTCTACCTAACCTATACACAGGCACCACTTGTCATGTAAAAGGTTGCTTACATGCGTATAAGAACAAAATTGTAATGTTTATGTGACCTTGTATGTGGCCAATGCAAGATATAGAGATTAATAAATGCCAATTCTAATGTTAAATGAAAAAAAATTGCAAATGCAAAATATTAAAAGGAAATTACCTTTAAATTAAAATTCGGGCGCCACGACAGAGCCTTATCCTCTATCGAATTAAATATATAGAAAACAAATTGTACTTCGGAACGTCATCGGAAAGATTGACTTTTAATCTGCAGGGGGGTAGATTAATTAATAAAACTATCTAATACTGAACCATTGTTTTATTGCAAAATCCCTTGCTAACTTTTACCGCTTAAAGTTAATACTAACAAACAAAATTTACGCTTGTGAATACAAAGTTATCAGCAAGATAGCATTCTAAAGTTACATGTTATGTATTTTAAATGTATTCAATACAAAGAAGATCAAATAGACTAATTGTCTTTATAAATAGGAACTAGTCTATAAAGGACAATGCCAGAAACCCATGTATTTTCAGAACCACTTAAAGACTGAGCGTATCAAAAAAATACTATTAGGGTTTTATTACTCTCAAATAGCCTAGTAAATTATGTAATGGTGAGATGTTATTTAAAGCTGGGGATAAACAATAAAATAATATAATTAGTTAAATAATTTTTCTTACGGTTAAAACATAATTAAGGTTTTTGAGCGCATCCTGCCGTTCGAAACGTTCCGTTTCGCTTTTTTACTGTTAACGCCTCAATATTTAAATAATGTGGTGTTTATTAAACCATATTCTAATTCACTTTTTAGAGAGTCGTTAATATAACATTACAAACGCTTAGCTGTTTATAAAGAATTATTAATACAATAATTCATAATTATGAATTAATTGAACGACTAATATCTAACGATGGTAAAACGAAACGTATTTCGACTTGTCAAAATGTCTGTGATTGTTTTGGATGTATTAGGGATGTCGGAAATGAAAAAAAATATCGATATATCGATACATCGATATTTTTAAAAATATTAATATGGACCTCGATATATCGCGAAAAAAATATCTATATATCGATATATCGGTCAAATTTTTAACCGACTTTAAAAAAAGAAGAACCTCCTGGTTTTTTTTGAAGTTGATTAAAAAATAATCTAGATCAGCCTAGCCCGGTAATAAAAATAGATTTTTTATTTTAAATTATTATTTTAAAAATTGCACTTACAACAAAGAAATCAGTTAAGCCAGTATTTGTCCCGCAGTGAGAGTAAAAAAACTCTATTTTTGACGTGTTTCACCGTCAGCCGGCTCCTGTTGTTAGGAACCGCCAGATTTACGGCAGAAGCCACTCTCTCTGACGACAAGAAGGAAGACGTAGGTGTTAAATATTTCCGTTGCGTAGACGCAGCACACAAACACACATGACATGACTTGATTGAAGCAATGCACTGACAGTGACAGTTACGCACTCACTACCACAGATTAGATTAATGAAATTCAGCACAACTTCATCCCAACAACAACATCCCTTTCTCGTACCTCTGAACTTTGAGGGAGCTCCCCTTGATACCAATCCGATTATTGGATTCCTTGGCGTCGATATTTCGAGTGACGTTCAGTTTCGTGGTTATTTGGAAGGTAAAGCTAAATTAGCTTCGAAAAAGCTGGGTGTGCTTAATAGAGCGGGTCAGTATTTCACGCCGGCCCACCGTTTACAACTGTATAAAGCACAGGTCAGGCCGCATATGGAATACTGCTCCCATGTCTGGGCTGGATCACCCCAATACCAACTCCTTCCATTTGACCGCATTCAACGCAGAGCTGCTCCAATTGTCGGCGACGTGGTTATTTCAGGTCGGCTCGATCCACTGGCTCTTCGGAGAGACGTTGCGTCTCTCTGTATATTGTACCGTATACATCATGGGGAATGTTCTGAGGAATTGTTCGGCTTGATCCCTGCCGCTAATTTCCTTCACCGCACTACACGCAATCGACTGTCATTCCATCCACATCACCTTGATGGATGGCGGTCTACTACTGTGCGTTTTTCAAGAAATTTCTTGCACCGAACTACTGTGTTGTGGAACCAGCTCTCGGCGGCGGTATTTCCGGACCGTTACGACTTAGGGATCTTCAAGAAACGAGCCTATTCCTTCCTTAAAGGCCGGCAACGCGCCTGCGATTCCTCTGGTTTTGCGGGTGTCCATGGGCGGCGGTGATTACTTTCCATCAGGTGACCCGCTTGCTCGTTTGCCTCCTTCTGCTATAAATAAAAAAATAACTAGATTTTTTTTTATAATCTTTTACGGCTTTGAATTCTAGCGAATTTAATTAGATCGTGATGAGATAATAAATAAAAAAATATCGATTTTGATACGAATTTCGGTATTGCGTATTTTGTATCGATGTATCGATATATCGGGAAAAAAAATATCGTCCAAAAATATCGATATATCGAACAAAAAATATCGATATATCGATGTATCGATATTTTTTCAACAAGCCTAGGATGTATGTGCGGCTTAGATTAGATAATCAAATTCCTTTTTCAGAGATGTGCGGTCTTTAGTCCATTAGTCGCCTTTTACGACACTGAAGTGAAGAGAGGGGTTAAGTAAAAAACTTATTCAAATCAAACCCGTAAAACTTAAAACAACATTTAAACAACTTTTTATTTTGTCAAAGGAAGGACGGACCAACGTCCTTCCTTCCTGGATTAACACATAGGATACATTTTATCCCGATATTGCCACGAGAACCACGCGGGTGACACCGCGAGCGGCCGCTTGTAGAAAATAAAACAAAACTGCAGTGCAGACTTAACGCTTCACTTTCCCGCCAAGAAGAAGTCCGCAATGTCATCGTCGATTTATTTATGTTGCCAGATAAAAACTTAATGAATCGATTAAAAAAAGACGATTTTTTATCGAATATGGTGCGCCGCGTCCCGTCACCCGTGCCGTTAGGTTAGGGGGTGCTTGTGTACAATGCTTGTAGCTTGCGCATTGCGCATGTTGAGGCACTTGCGCAGGTTAAATGCATCGTGCCAACTACTGTGCACAGAGTGTGCGGGTCTAGCGACTCGCGCATTATCAGCGCAAGTGACCCGCGCGCTATTATCCGTCTCCGCGCAAGTAACCCACCCCCGCTTTCTTGCGCTCGCGCATGTCACATGCACCGAGTGCAAATGACCGCTTGAGCATGCTACGTGGTATGTAGCCCACGTCTTCACTTGCTCTAGCTAATGCACTGTGTACAAGCACCTAGCAAAGTTCACTTGACTTTGTATAGCAAAACTAGTGCCACGCTGTTCGTGCCGCGACGTCAGTCAGTGCCGGTCCTAACATAGTTGATAGATAGGTTATAGTTTTGCGAGATGTTATTACGATATATGTTCCTGTTTGTATTTAAATAGGGGGGGAGGGGGGGGGGGGATTTACTGAAAGTTCGAGATTGCAACCACAGACGTATATATACGTCTGTGGAATGCAACAGATGGCGTTGACAGTAATTAAAGATAAAATGTATGGAAAGGAAGACCATAACATAACATATGAAAGTCATAAGTCGTATTCCAATTTATTGTTAATGCTATTTTTAAGAATATTCATTATAAAAATAAAGAATATTCTTTTTAATACATACCTACGTAATCTATTATAATAATAAGTAATTGATTGTAATCGTAAATAATAAATCGATTATTCTATGGCAACACAGACTGAATGCCTGCGATTTATTACGTTGGCTCCTCTGCAATATCGTGATTTGTTCGATCACGTCGTTGGTCATGTCCATAAGTCTGCCACGCGATTTGTTTCGGCAAATATCTGTCAGGTTAGCGTTTTGTTTCACGTTAAGACGAATAAATAAAATCACGTTTAAATAATTATTCCCTGCTTCCCAAACAACATTGAATATTGATAAATATGTACCTTAATATGACCTTCAAATCACATATAATCAAATTTAGATACGTTCAGTATTTATGAATATGAAGAGGTGGTTCCTAAACCGGCTTTCTCCTTTGATTAACCAAAAGCACTGTATCGTGACTCTAAACAATATGTTGTGAACATAACTAATATTTTTGTGAATATAGCATAATTTTAAACCAACAGGATATTAAATCACTGACCTGGACTTCTTTAAGTTAGGTACCATTATAAGTGTTCCGACGAAGCAACGCGAGTGGCCGCATTGTAGACGACGACAAGCAAACTCGATAAAATTATTGAATTAAGGTAAAAATAAAAGACATCTAGAAGATATCTAGAAGCTCTGGAAGTTAGCTAAAATATAACTAGAATGTAGCTAGAAGACGCCTTTAAAGCTAGAACAAAAAGACAACACGTTAGCACATGTCCATGTGCTTAAATAGCATTGACCACAAGGACTTTCGACAAAAAAACTCACCGTCTTCCGTAAGATGTGGCTAACTATTCATAGTGAATGATATTCCGCCAAAACAATGAACAAAATCCTGTGAACAAAGGTTCGCAATGAGCTACTAATTTCGACATGTAATTTTAAAAAAAGACGAAATTCCAATAAATACGTTCTGACTTACCAAAATAGAAAACAATTAAGGCATATAAGCCCCTTTTTAAAGATTCAAATCATCATCAAAACAAGATTCCACAAGATTTTCACCTGGGACAAAATTATGTAAGCGCCATCCTGGCGACGCATTGCAAAAAGAGACGAACTCGGAAACTGTCACATTGACACCAAATGACAAGGAATGTTTTTCTCAATCAAAGGCAAAGGCAATCGCTCATACAGCCTAACGTTAATACGTTCTGTAAAAAAATGAAGATGTAATATCGGACTAAAATATGACATTACAACCCGTCCCTTCCTAAAAAAAAATAAAAGAAAAGACATTTTCTTTTATGACAAACTTTACCAAAGACTCTATAAAACTCTACCAAAGACTCTACCAAACTTTACTAAGACTATCAAAACTCTACCAAACTCTATCAAACTTTACTCTAGTTGGAGTACAAGGGATTTTGGAAACACTAAACAAAATCTAAAACTCTAAACCCAATTTTATAAATATCTAAACACCAACACCAAACTTATTATTTCAAAACAAATAAAAAAACAATGTGTTTATGACCCAACACCAAAACGAATCTCAAACAAAATATGGTCAGACCCTAACGTCGACACAACAATAAATGAATTGGTTAGACAACCATGTCACCAAATCAAACAATCTCCTACTCTACAGCCCACAAGATATCGGTTAGACAACTAAGGTCGCCGAGTCTAAACTCTCCTTTCTTCAAACTATGGGAAATCGGTTGGACACTAAGGTCACCGAGTCTGAAACTCTCCTTCCTTCAAATTATGGGAAATCGGTTGAACACTATGGTCACCGAGTCTAATAACACATTCCTCCGGAGCATCGAAAGCACAACAAATTAATATCGGTTGGACAACAACAGTCACCGAATCAAGAGCTCTCGTGATCGACTACGACCTCCAGATCGCAAAACAACGCGAACACGTCGTATTACAACGCGTCCAAAAGCAGACACCAATCGCCCTAGGCAAAGCAAGGCGACGTCGAACAAAACGACAAAACCAAACGTTAGACAAACGTCTATCCAAAAGTATCATCTGCGATCAGCACAACACCACCGACCTACTGCGCACAGAGTCAACAAAAAAACCTGAAAAGAATTCAGCAAACAAAAGTGAATTTGTGATCGGCGCAACACTATCCGACTTACCGGGCACAAAGCACAAAAGAAAAAAACATAATAGAACAAAATGTCCGTTACATCCCAAAAGAAATGGTATCCATAAAATGGAATCCAACAAACAAAAGGTCAAGGAAAACCAAACCAAAAGTTTTCCAAAACGGCAAAACTAAAGTGGCATCCAAAAGAGAAAGTGTCTTGGACAACCAAAATAGTGTCCAAAAACAAAATGTCAGGGACAACAAAACTGTCATCCGAAAGAGAAAAAACTGTACCAATGAGCAATTTTCCTGAAAAGAAGAAATTGTCTGGTCAGAACAAAATGTCATGTCCAGGTATAAATCCAGAACTTACATAATAAACAAAATTAAAATTAGACTACAAATAACTAATCCAACTTAGTCCTAAGTGTAGACAACAAAGTACAACCAACAAAACAAACAAAGTACACTAAAAATATATGGTCGCAACGTAGGATGTAAAAAAAATGATTTTATTTAATACAATTTAATAAAAAAGGAAATTACAATATTCAACTTAAGTTATAAAATAGAAGACGAGACTCGACCGATGTTAGGTAAAGAATGTCTTGCAAAACGACACGATGAGGTGAGGCACGCAGGGCGGCGCGGGGCGGCGGCGGCAGCATGCGCAGCGTCAGCGACTCGTGTTAGCAGTTGTTATGCACCGTAATGAGGGCAGTGCATGTCAGCAATATACCTATACTAGGCTTGCGTAACACCTCCACCCGTAGAACAGCGATTATTGAAGACGCTTGTCGTAAATTGAGCTGAAGGCTGTTTCTTGACAGATCTTGCTGGACCAGGAATAGCATAGACTCCTTGAAGTTCGGGGAAGGCCTCATCTTGGGAGATGTCTGTCTTGATCTTTATGTGCTTTAGGCGATACTTGCGGTAGATTACACCAATAGCTAGTGTGCTTACACTAAACACTAAGACATACATTGGAATCGTTGTATGATAGAGGCTGTAATCTTGATCTTGTACTGGCGTGATGGGTGTTTGCAGAGAGATTTTGGTATTTGCTGCATGAAGATGACTTAGATTGATGGAGTTCAGCTTGAATTCTGGATCCATATGAGATTGCGGCCTATTTTCTTCAGGCATGTCCATAAGTTTTACAACTTGGCCTCTTAGGCGATCTTTGATGTTTGATATTAGAAACTCTGGCGTTTCTACGTAGCATCCTTGCGGGATCATTATAAGATAGCTGCCTTGGAACGTTTGGTGGAGATCTTGACCACAGGAAAGATGTACTCTCGTGGGATACGGGAAGCTGGCCGTATAATGTTTGTCGTCGAGCTCTTCGAATGCTGGATGTTGCAGTGATACTGTTACTGGTTTGCAGATAGGTGTTCTCTGTTGTGTGGTTATCAGCGTGTGGATGCAATCTTGCGAAGTCTGGCCCTGCAGATTCTGTGTTTCTTCACATAGATACCCTTTACTAGTCTTCGGGCATTCTGCCTCTATGTACTTGAAGTCTTTCAAATGGATGGCAAGGAAAGGAGTTACGGGACTCAGGATTTCATTATACTTATTAGGTATTATAGATAATTTAAATAAATCGTAAGATGAAGGTAAGATGATAGGGAATTTAAATACTATTATAATACTATTTCCCGAGTAGTATGCGCCTAGCTTTATAACGTCATAATACTCTCTAGTATCAAGATCGATAATGTTATCTCTACCGTATAGTTCTCGTAATTTACTAAGCATGGTCTCAATCAAAGGCGGGCTTATAATAGAATGATGTATGGTTGAACTTCTAATAAAAGCTAATATATTTTGTAACTTTCCTATTTCTAAAGAGACTGAATCCATGTTGTCACTTAAGATGAGAAGAACCTGAGCTAAATGGGCATACTTAACTAGATCATTGTCATTAGTAGCTACGCTTTGCCTGATCTTATTTAACAGAGATTCTATCTTATTTTGATTATTTACTATACTATTGATTATTTTAGAATATTGAGATGACCATTCTTTCGTAAGACTAACATGACTATTAAATTCAGTGATTAACTGATTTTCTTTATCCTGAAGGTTTTTTATGACAGTGTTATAGTGAATCGCGTCGGTATAGTCAAGGTTACCCGTTATACTTTTTACTACTGAGCCTAGACCATCTACGAGTCCTCTTTTTACGCGATTTGTTCTAAACGTTTGCAGCTGTTCAGATAAAGTAACGAGCTTTTCTTTAAGATAGTGAATATGAGGCTCAAACAAAGAAGATGTCTTATTATTAAGTTCAGGGCTTACACTATCTAACTGAGACGTAATTGAATGAATTTTATCCCATATGTTTTGAAGATCTATAGACTGTAAGAATGAGTGATAGCTAGACACGATGTTAGCGGGGCCCAATCTAAATGGTAAGACTCCGGGCCCATTGTCGAGAGGTTCAAGTTTTATCTCCTGCGCTAGGGTTGTCTGCAGAAGAATGTGAAGTGCCAGAAGAATCCTGCAACAAGCAGGCACTTTTAGGTAATCTCTTTAACCGGGATTTCGCAATAGGGCCTCGTTTTTTACGCGTGTAAATGTGTATTGGGAGATTCGCCATAACTGTATCCTGAGTATAGCGAGGGGCTAGTTTCTGACGAGATGCGAAGGGATTTTTAATAAAGATTTGTTGCTCGTTGGCATATTCAGATTCTGGCTCCCGATCCTTATTACGATTGTCAATTATATTTTTTCGTAAACTAGAACAAGATTCATGTATCAACCCGTAGGCACAATTCATCTTATTTTTATGCTCTGTTATATACTGTTGCAGTAAATGCGTTGATAGGTCTATATCGAAAGGATCACGGGGGTCGAAGTGACCTGTGATAACTTCTAATGGTTTACATTTAGTGAAAGTATGTATCGTACTATTATAAGCTAAGAGTGCGTAAGGCATGAGGTTAATTACTGATTCGGTTTTCTTATCTATTTTTAAAATGCGAAGATGTTCCAATATTGTAGAGTGGAATCTCTCAACGATTCCATTCTCGTTAGGAGTATGTGGAGCGATCTTGTGATGCTGGACCTTGTGTAGCCTTATAAATTCTGCGAATAACTGATTATTAAATTCGGGTCCATTATCGGATACTAGCGTAATCGGAATGCCGTGATGAGTGCAATATTTTAACAACGCCTGAACTACACTTAGCGCTGTCCCGTCTCTTAGATAATAGGCTTGTGCATACTTAGAAAAGGAATCAACTATGGTTAGAAATTTTTCGCTCTGAATAGTAAGTAAATCTAAATGAACTAATTCGAATGGTTTACTAGCGGGAGGAACTAATTTAAACTGTTGCTTTATAGGGTTGCGATCGTACTTAGCTTGACCGCAAACCGTGCACTCATTAATAAATTTGGAGATGTGATCTCGCATTTTAGGCCAATAGTATTTAAAAGATAGCGCTAGGTAACATTCATTTATACCGCGATGGTTTGTTTTACCATCGTGGTACTTATTAATTATGTCTTGCTGCTTTAAATATTCCCTAACATTTTCTAGCTCTCGCTTAGTGATCAAAAGATTCATTGCCGAATTTTTAAATGTTGATTGAATTATTGGTACTATCTGGTACATGGCTTGAGGAGGATTTATCAGTAGCCCTGTCTTGATTTTCGGATGAACGTACTCTTTTATAGCACTGATGATGTCGTCTTCGAGATTGGATTCTGATAATTGGATACTTAGTCGCGTATGTGTTTCAAACGGCTTTGTTACAATAGGTCTACTCTTGATATCGCCCACTACATTTAAAATTATCTGTTTCGTGAATTTATTTAGAGGCTCGTCTGTAATAGGTATTTCTAAAATTGGATTTTCCTCATTAGTGTGAACGGTGAGAGTTCTAGATTCGTCTGCATCGTCTATAGCTGTGATTGTTCTAGATTCATCAAGAGATGGATCTTGTTCCGACGGATTTACTACTATAGAGCTAATTTCATCATTATTTAGTTCGATACGCGACAGGGCATCTGCATTCGTATTGCATTTACCTTGTTTGTATACTACTGTGTAATCATATTCAGAGAGTTTAAGACGCCAGCGTGTAAGACGCGAATTGGGTTCTTTTAAATTCATAATCCACTGGAGTGGTTTATGATCTGTGATTATCTTGAATTTACGGCCGAAAAGGTATGGTCTGAAGTACTTGCAGGCCCAAACGATAGCCAGAAGCTCTTTTTCTATTGTACTATAGTTGAGTTCGCTAGTATTCAATGTACGAGATGCATAAGCTATAGGTTTGTCTGCTCCTACTGAACCTTGCGACAATACAGCGCCAATAGCGACGTTTGAAGCGTCAGTTGTTAACAGAAACTCGCGTGAAAAATCAGGATACTGGAGAATTGGATCATTTAATAATAACGTTTTGCAGTGTTCGAAACAATCTATATAGCCTTGATCTAGTGTAATTTTGTAGCCTTTCTTTAAGCAATGGGTTAACGGTTTAGTAAGTTTGGCAAAGTTTGGGATAAACTTTCGGTAATATCCCAGTAACCCGAGAAAACGTTTGATCTCAGTTGCAGTTTTAGGCAGCGGATACTTTTGTATTGCAATTATCTTGTTAGGATTTGGCTTTACGCCATCTTTACAGATAACATGACCCAAAAATTCAGGTTCCAGCTTCAAGAACTCAGATTTGTCCATCTGAATCTTGAAGTTGGACTCTCGCAATTTTTGGAACACTTTCTCCAAATTTAGAATGTGCTCCTGCAGTGACGTACTAAAGATTATGATATCATCAAGATATACTAGGCATATCTCGTTCTGGAGGCCTCTCAAGACATTGTCCATCACCCTTTGAAAGGTTGATGGAGAATTTTTTAATCCCATCGGCATCCTCAAAAACTCATAATGTCCGTTCTCGACATTGAATGCGGTTTTGTGAATATCTGAGGGATTCATCTCCACCTGGTAGAAGCCACTAGCCAGATCAAGAGTTGTAAAATACTGGCACTTGCCAAGTTTGTCCAGTACATCAGTGATATTTGGAATCGGGTATTTATCATCAACCGTTTTCTCGTTTACTTTCCTGAAGTCCACGACAAGACGCCATTTAACTTTGCCTGAGGCATCAGCCTTTTTGGGCACTACCCAGATAGGTGAGCTCCATGCAGAATCAGAAGGTCTTATAATGTTCTGTTGAAGCATTTTTTCGACCTGGTCGCGAACTTCTTGTCGGTGGACGTAGGGATATCGGTAGCTTTTAGTATGTACTGGGATTTCATCAGTCGTTCTTATGTTATGTTTTATCTTGTTGGTGAATGTCAAAGATTCTCCCTCGAGATAAAACACATCCGCGTAGTTTGCGCATACAGCTTCCAAATTAGCAAGCTCTTCTGCGTTTAGGTGTTCGGTACGTAGACGTGACAATACTGCTTTAGCGCGATCTGATAAAATCTCAACACGTTCGGATTCAACATTAAATAATTCGGCTACTACGGGGCGGTCCATAGAAAAGATGATGTCATTAGATGAGTTATTGGTAATTTCTACCCAACCACGGTTATCTTTTACTTCAGTTAAACATTCAGAAATTAGGCAGTTGCAAATTATTTGACTTGTAACTAATACATCTCCGTCTTTACTATTTACAGGCAAGCGGACCAGTTTAGAAGAACTAGCAGGAATAATTTCCTCATATAAATTTGCGTTGCGGGAATCATACATCTCTATAGGGATCTCCGCATTACGAGTTACTAGTGATCTATGTTTTAAATCTATATTAGAATCCCATTTGTCAAGAAGGTCTAGTCCTAATAAGCCATCAAAGAAATTATGAAAGTCATAGATAAATAGGTTAAGATCGTCCGTCTCTTTAAACTCTTTGAAACATGGTAGTGTAATAGAGTAATCGTTTTTACTAGTGGCGTGCACATTAGTAACTTGAAAAGGTTCATAATTTAGCGGTACTTTGTTAAAGTATTTTTCTACAGCCTGTGGGCTGATAAAAGATTGATTAGCTCCCGTGTCGAGTAAAAATTTAAGAGGAGGGTCGCTAATTTGTATGTAACCGAGTTGTCTCTGAATTTGAAAGTTAACCTCTATTTTCGTATGTTTGATTTCGGAACTTTCGGAAAATTTTCCTCTCCAGATGAGGTTGGAGTCTGTTCTACTTCTTCTACTTGCGTGGTCTCGGGACCTTGACCCTGCTCATAATCGTGATAGCAATCGGGATATAGTTCATAAGAGTAATCTTGATAGTAATCGGAATAATCATAGTCGCATTCATAGTATGGATTGTAATCGTATTCTAAATTATTAAAATTAATCTCGCGAGTTTTAAAGTAGTTGGTAGGCGGCGGGTTGCCAAATTTCCGCCAGTCGTGCCCAGATGGGGGTAAGGGCTTGGGTACGAAATGACTCACACCACTCATGGGTCGCGGATTACCAAAGTTATACGGTTGCTGAGGCTGAGGTCGTTGGGGAACCCTAAAGGCGTTATTCTGCACGTTATAATTTGGAGGTGGCGCTCGGAACATTTGTTGCGTTCTAGTAGGGCCACGAGGAAGCTGCATCTGAGGCATATTCGGCTTCCAACCTTGATAAGGTTGAAGTGGCACTGACTGTTGCTTTGGGAAAGACTGATTATTATAATTTAGTTGTCTGGAAGGACCAGGCAATCCAAAGTTAGGCATTCTCTGAGCAAAGTTATTTAGAGGTAAATTAAAATTCGAACCGGATGCTGGCTGTACCCAGTCTTTACGGCTCGGACCTTCGTTACGTTGCTGCAAATATAGCGTGTTTAACTCCTCTTGAACGAACTCAAGAGCCTTTTCCATTGTCTCGGGCCGCATGCAACGGATTCTGGATCCTAAGGGGTCTTTTAAACCGCGCAAATAGGATTGTAGTGTAAGTTTTTGATAAAGAGCTCGTTTAGCCTCGATTGTAGTAACGACAGCCTCGTGAAGCGAGATATATGTCATTATCGTACTGTATAAATTTTGGCAGCGCTCGTAAAATTCCTGAGGGGAACTGGAGCCTTGAGTTTGCATAGACAAATCACTATAAAGAGCGGTCTCGTCGCGATGGTCAGCGAAGTTGTTAATCAGTGCGTTACGTATTCCGTTCCAGTTATCAGGAATACCTGACGAATTTATCAATCTGGCTGCGGGCCCTGTGACTTTATTAAGTATGCCGTTTATAAGGGCTAGGTTTGATAACTCATGCCCATCGGCTACATTAAAATGTGTAATCACTAACCGGTCACATAAATTAATGAAACGCGTCAGAACGTGCGGGTTTCCGTCGAACTCCGGTACTAGCCTAAGCGACTTGTAAATTACGTCAATATCGTCATGAGCCATTATTTGTTCTAAATTTCTACTCTCGTCTATATTGCTATACCTACTAGACGACCTACTAGTTTGCCTACTTCGTGAGCTACTCTCGCGTGAACTCTTCGGATGAAAAATCTTGGCGATTAAAGTACACACAGAAAATACGATAAATTTACACAGAAAGTAAAATGCAGTAAAAAGAAATAAAATAGTAAAATAGGAACTAGGAATAACCAGACCCTGGAAAAGTCAAGGAAAGGTAGGAAAAATATAAGGTAAGGTGAGCAAGGATTTGAAAGATTCAAAGTACTTACAGCATCACTTCTTTTACAGAATCTATGTCTGGATTCTCCTTGGCTGCAACCACTTGTAGATTCGGGATAATCGCGGTGACTCGATATTAGAAATCTACTCTACGATTATCCTACCGACTGCGCCAAAAATATATGGTCGCAACGTAGGATGTAAAAAAAATGATTTTATTTAATACAATTTAATAAAAAAGGAAATTACAATATTCAACTTAAGTTATAAAATAGAAGACGAGACTCGACCGATGTTAGGTAAAGAATGTCTTGCAAAACGACACGATGAGGTGAGGCACGCAGGGCGGCGCGGGGCGGCGGCGGCAGCATGCGCAGCGTCAGCGACTCGTGTTAGCAGTTGTTATGCACCGTAATGAGGGCAGTGCATGTCAGCAATATACCTATACTAGGCTTGCGTAACACACTAGGATATTATACAAAATGTACAACCAAACAAAATCATTGACTATGGGTAAACAAACCAGAGAAATTACTATCTATCCAAATTGACCTAAGATTTGACCTTTAGAACAAACTCTATCGACATCCGTTCTGAAGTTTCCTTTCATACATCATCTACTTGCATAAGACCATATCCTCACATACATCTATCACATTCCTCCCTTACAAAAGTCTAGTCCCCCAAAACAAGACATCAACAGCGAGCCTGAAAAATTCCGAAACATATTAAATTTTAATATTTAATTATATCCTTTACTTACATGATAACGCCCAACGTAACCATTTTCTAAATCCTTTAAAACATAAACGTTATCTGAAATTTTTTCTATGATTTTACATTTTACAAACTTAGGTGCTAGTTTTGCAAAAATTTACGATTACTAAAACCAAAAATAAATTTTACAATATCTATATAAAGTATTATTATCAATTCTAAAGTTTTTAAATTTAGTAGGGAACTTTTGACTATTAACAAAAATTATCTTATACCAGGGATTATCTTTATCATCCTCAGGTAATACTATATTATCCGTAGGGGACGAAATAACAGCAGAAATTTCTACACGAGATAACGCATCTGGAACCTGATGCAAAATACCTTTTTTATGAACAATATTAAATGTAAATTGTGAAATTCTGGTAGCCCATCTAGCTAATCTACCAGTAGAATTACATAAACTCAATAGCCATTTCAGACAAGAATGGTCCGTAACCAGAGTAAATTCCATACCTTCGACATAAGGTCTAAAACGTTCTATTGAATCTAAAACAGCAAGCAATTCGCGCTCTGTTGTACTATAATTACGTTCACATTTATTTAAAGATCTAAAATAGAAAGCAATGGGATGTTGTTCTCCTTCGTCATCCTCTTGACACAATACACTACCAATACCAACAGAACTAGCATCACAATGTAAAAAGAATGGTTTCTCAAAATTTGGATGTTGCAAAACTGGTGAAGAAATTAACACTTCTTTAAGGTTTTCGAAAGCAGTTTTAGCTTCATCATTCCAAATTAAAGGTTTCCTAGAATTTCTAGAACCAGCAGTAAGTTTAGTAAGAGGGGAAGCTATATCAGCAAATTTAAAAATAAATCTTCTATAATAGGAACATAGCCCAAGAAAGCCTCTTAATTGTTTTACAGTTACAGGACGGGGAAAATTCTTTATTGCATCTAATTTATAAGGATCAGTGTGCAAACCATCTCTATCAACTACATAACCAGGATAACGGAGTCTTTCCTTACAAAATTTACACTTTTTCAAATTAACAGTTAAACCGGCTTCTTTTAAAATTTTATATACTCTGCGCAGGTCCTCAATATGCTCAGAAAACTCAAAATTTATCAAAATTAAATCATCAAGATATCGGAATAATTTACCATCGAATTCAGGTCCAAACATCCTATCTTCTAACCTTTGAAGCTCAGCTGGTGCATAAGTGAGACCAAACGGCATTCTAACAAATTCGAACAGTCCTTTACTCGGAACGGCAAAAGCAGTCTTCTCACGAGAAGATTTCTAAAAATAAATTTGTAAAAAAGCTTTAGAAAGGTCAATAGCAGTAATATAACGAGCACCACGAAGGCTATCTAAAATTTTTGAGGTATAAGGCAAAGGGTATGAATCTTTAACAGTTATAGAATTTAAACGACGAGAGTTTAAACAGAGTCTCGGACTACCATCTTTTTTCTTTACAATAACAATAGGAGAACACCAAGGAGATTTAGAAGATTGTATTATTCCTTCTTCAAGTAAAGCATCAATTTCATCATTAACAATTTTTTGTATAGCGGGGCTCAAAGACCAACACTTTTGTTTAAAAGGTTCACCAACAACGTTAATTTTATGTTCAAATAAATGAGTATGACCTAAACCTATCTTTTCATACGCGATATCTTCAAAAAGTTTAATAGTTTCTACCAATAATTTATTTTCGGAAGGTGCAAGCTTAGCGGCAGCCGTAACTGTACAAGTTCCAAGTTTAATATTTTTATCTACAATGAAAGTAATATTTTTCCAAAGTTCTTTAGCAAGATCAAATTTTAACCAAAAGTCAAATCCCAAAATAACAGAGTAATCTACAGAAGGAATAATTAAAAAAATTATAATTTTAGTACTATTATCACAAGTAATAGGAATATCAATAGTGCCTATGGCTTTCTGTGCGGAACCATCAGCTGTGTAAGTATAATTTGAAATAATTTCAGAAAATGTTTTAATTTTAAACCTAATTTTAAAAATTTATGATGACTATTGCGTCCCAAAATACATCGGTTCGAACCACTGTCCAACAAGCCAGAAAATTTATGATTAGCAACTGAGAACTGTAGAAACGGTCTTGAATCATTATTTTTAACAAAGAGAATAGGAGCAGCCTTATAAACACCAAAGAAAGTTTTTAAATATTCTAACCAATCCGAAAAATCTTTTTTACAAGTAGCTTTGTCAGGTTTGTTACTATAAGCGTGATTAACAATTTTACACATCGACTCATCCTTGGTATTTCCAAAAACTGGAGAGCGATGCGACCGCATCAGTTTTTTGGACTAGTAGAATTACTATTTTTAGCCAAAACACACGCCTCGCAATCTTTAGTAATGACCCCCAACTTCTTACATTTAAAACAAATTATGCCAGGAAATTTTAAACAATTTTTAAATGCGTGGCCTATCTCTCCACACTTCAAACAAGTAATAGTGCTCTGAGCAGCACTTGAATAATTCTTCTCAAATTTAACGTTTTTAACGGGCACCTTAAACGGCTTTCTGTCTACCAGTGGCTCTAACTCCTTCCCAAAGAAAAAATATCTTTACTTAAAATGTAAGGGGTATAAATTGGCAACATATTATGTTTAATTATATTTATTAAAGTTGGTTCCGAAAGAGGAGTTGAAAGACGGTTAGACATATCAAGAATTTCGGTAATAAAGTCAGGCAGTGACTCAATATATTTTTGTTTCCTAGTACGCGGGTCATGTTCTAAAAAATAGTCAAAATCACACCTATCAAAACGTTTCAATTAAGCAGCCTTCAAATCTAACCACGAACTAATAAAAAATCTATTTGCTCTAAACCACTTGGCAGCAGTTCCAGAAAGAAGTTCCGAAAAGGCTCCAACCAAAACAGATTCATCAAAATTCCTATAAAGAAAATAATCTTCAATTTGAACTATAAATTCTCGCACACAAGTCTTACCTTCAAATAAAATTCCGCTTCGCTTTAAGTCAGGCAGCTTAGTAGAACACTTTGGCAAATTTTTCCTAATAGTTTCATTAATCATATTAAACGACGAAGAATGAGCAGGCTTCTCCTTAACAACCTTATCAAAATGATCATACTCCATACCATCATCAGCAGTGCAGGTACCAGCTGACTTAAGAATACTAACAACAGGTGAACTGTCTTCAACAGGCGGACACTGAATCGCTTTATCCATTTTTAAAGTTTAATAAAAATTAATGTTTAAATATCAAAGCTAATAATGTTTTATTTAAATGTTTAAATTTGTTTATCAAAACTGTTAAGTTATTAAACCGTAAATTATTATATCAAAAATCAAAATTAGGTGCTTTATTCACTGACAAAAGTAACTGTAGCTTAAAGTAAACAGCATAACACTTATTTTAAGTTTTAAATATGTAAAACATTTTAAGAGATACAACTCGACACATGAAACCCGCTTCTGTGCAGTTAAGTTAATGAAAACAAAATAAATTACTAATTGTTAAAGTTAACAACAGCATAACTAAATATTAAAGAATAAAGTATTCTTTACAACAAAACCAGTAAAGATTAATTATTTCTAAACAAGTTATTAAAGAAGTATTCTTTACAAACAAACAAACAAAATTGTTTATGACACAATTGTTCTCAATAAAAAAATCACATAATTATAAGACAATAACAAAGGACATGGCCAGATTCTGCCCTTAAATGTACAGTAACGTACAGAAATTATTAATATGTGAAAATTGCTATAACTTTTAATAAAAATAAATCGCAATAATTACATTTCATAAAAATATGCGACAAAAAAATACCTAAAAATATGTGTGTTAAATTATTTATGTTCCGCCCGTTGCAATATGCAATTCAACATGTTCGGATACACACTTAGGACAAACACGATAAATAGTTGACATATTAAGTACGAGTTAATGTTCAGTACCCATGAATGCCAGAAATGTATTTTAATGGGTGAATAGCAACAAAAATGTTAACTTTTTTACGTTTACCGTATACAGCATTTCACGAGCTACCATACGTCATTCATGCTTAATGTCTTTGATATCCAAACATCCTAGAATGATTTTGACATTTCGTAATGTCAAAACTGTGCAGTTGCAATTAAAAACGGTAAGGCGGTTTTTTATAACCTATTTATTGTATCTCTCGCTTATTTTCTGAAAATAAAACTTTAATTAATGTAAAGACATGCATGTCAACTTTGATATGACGTACTGTACATCGATGTACATGCATATTTTTTGTTTGGGCACAGCTCCATACAACTTCTGGCCCTGTCCTTTAACAAAATGTCATAACAAAATGTGGAAATTTCCAACAACCAAATTACTTATGTTCTGTGCTACGAGTATATTCACTTAAAACAACAAAATAACAAGCTTTACATATCAAACAAAGATCTTGTCTCAAACAAATACTAACCTGTGTAAACAATTATACGGTTAAAGGAAGCAAGTCAAAGTCCATGTTCGCAGGTGCCAATTGTCATGTAAAATGGGGTTACATGCGTATAAGAACAAAATTGTAATGTTTATGTGACCTTGTATGTGGCCAATGCAAGATATAGAGATTAATAAATGCCAATTCTAATGTTAAATGAAAAAAAATTTGCAAATTCAAAATATTAAAAGGAAATTACCTTTAAATTAAAATTCGGGCGCCACGACAGAGCCTTATCCTCTATCGAATTAAATAAATAGAAAACAAATTGTACCTCGGACTGTCATCGGAAAGATTGACTTTTAATCTGCAGGGGGGTAGATTAATTAATAAAACTATCTAATACTGAACCATTGTTTTATTGCAAAATCCCTTGCTAACTTTTACCGCTTAAAGTTAATACTAACAAACAAAATTTACGCTTGTGAATACAAAGTTATCAGCAAGATAGCATTCTAAAGTTATATGTTATGTATTTTAAATGTATTCAATACAAAGAAGATCAAATAGACTAATTGTCTTTATAAATAGGAACTATGCCTATAAATTTGATTAACCAAGAGCACTGTATCGTGACTCTAAACAATATGCTGTGAACATAACTAATATTTTTGAGAATATAGCAACCATTTTAAACCAACAGGATATTAAATCACTGTCCTGGACTTCTTTAAGTTAGGTACCATTATAAGTGTTCAGACGAAGCAACGCGAGTGGCCGCATTGTCGACGACGACAAGCAAACTCGATGAAATTATTGAATTAAGGTTAAAATAAGAGACATCTAGAAGATATCTAGAAGCTCTGGTAGTTAGCTTGAATATAACTAGAATGTAGCTAGAAGACGCCTTTAAAGCTAGAACAAAAAGACAACACGTTAGCACATGTCCATGTGCTTAAATAGCATTGACCACAACAACAAAGGTTCGCAATGAGCTACTAATTTCGACATGTAATTTAAAAAAAAGACGAAATTCCAATAAATACGTTCTGACTTACCAAAATAGAAAACAATTAAGGCATATAAGCCCCTTTTTAAAGATTCAAATCATCATCAAAACAAGATTCCACAAGATTTTCACCTGGGACAAAATTATGCGAACGCCATCCTGGCGACTGTACAATCTATTAGATTGTATTCGTCTTTGTAATATATATATATATATATATATGTATCGGCTCGCAGCTGACACAATCCCGTCTTCCTGCTGCGGCGGTCGGTGAACGTGTGTCCCCCCCACCCCGCGCCCTGCGGCTTGTGTCACCCGAGACGACTGATTATTTACGTAATAGCATAGACAAATGTGTGTGTATGTTTGTACAAATAGAAGGTAACTTCGTATACACTACAGCGACGCATTGCAAAAAGAGACGAACCCGGAAACTGTCACATTGACACCAAATGACAAGGAATGTTTTTCTCAAGCAAAGGCAAAGGCAATCGCTCATACAGCCTAACGTTAATACGTTCTGTAAAAAAATGAAGATGTAATGTCGGACTAAAATATGACATTACACACTATACAACGTTGTATAATACAGTCGTAAAAACGTTTACTTAACCTATATTTTTGTACCATTATACGACGTTGTATAAAGTAGTCGTAAAAACGTTTACTCAACTTATTTAGTGGACCATTTAGTTACGGGACTAAATCGTTGTAGGAATAACGGTTACACAACGTTGTAGTTGTCTAATAACATCAATTCAACAGTTATATAACCGAAAGTCGCATAGCACAGTTTTTATATGACCAATTTCTTAGTTGGGCGACGACGCGCGTCGCGCGACGCGACTGAATGGCGCGTTTTATAGGTTTTTTGCCTATAGGAAAAAACAAGTGAAATAAAATATATTATGTGCTTTTTGCATTCACTAGATAATGAAAAGATTCTCCTATTGGTAAAAAAAATTAAGTCATATATTAATGTATTATCTGACTTATAGCTCTTTTAATATGTTGACAGAGATATCTTTGAATTTTTTTTCTATCGAGTGACTGCACGAAATTGTGAAAATTTACGTATTTTAAGATACTTGTACTATGAGTTGAATTAGTTAAATATCTACATTAAAAGAACTTACGTAAGTTAGCTTGATCATTGCACAAGGTCGTGGCCTTGTTGAAATTCGAAACAAATTCTTTAAACAATAACAAATAATACATAAATCTAATGACTCCTAAAAACATTTTTGTTTGACAACATTTCTTAATTTTACGCATGAATCAATAATTCTCACATGAAAATATTTGTATTGAAATTCTGCAGGTCACCCCCATCTTAAAAAAAGTAAATTTTAATTTTTAAACCAAGCGCGTGATGGTTTTTTACATTTTGCAGAATAAAACATTGCTTTAATCAAATTACTAGGTCTGAAACTTCAAAGCAGAATTGTTCTTATTATACATACATGCTTTGAACTTATGTCAGTTTTTGCGAGCCATTATACAACATGTTCAACTATTATATACGAGGGGCGTTCAAAATATTCTCGGTATGTGGATAAAAACAAACAAGTACGAAAAGTTTGATATTTTTATTTTTCAATATACTCCCCCCCTATGTTCATACACTTATAAGATCGATCAATTATTTTTTTTAATCCCTCATAAAAATATTTTTTATCTTTGGTGTAAAAATGCTCCTCCACGGCCGTCTTCAACGCTTCATCGTCAGAAAATTTATTTCCACGCAGATCCTTTTTAAGATTGGGGAACAAAAAGAAGTCGCTTGGGGCTAAGTCCGGACTATAGGGTGGATGAGTAACAGTTTCAAACCCACATTCAACAATAGCTGCCTTGGCAATATGAGCAGTATGGACAGGGGCGTTGTCATGCAGAAGCAGAACACCTTTGGTTAACTTTCCTCGCCTCTTTTCTTTGATCGCATCTTTTAATTGACGTATAACGTTAGCGTAGTACTGCCCAGTGATATTTACACCTTTTTCTTTATAATCGATAAGCAAAACTCCTTCACAATCCCAAAATATTGTGGCCATGACCTTGCCAGCTGACGGGATTACCTTGAACTTCTTGGGATGAGCTGAACCCTTAATGTGCCACTGCATGGACTCCT